>OY723393.1:38950283-39242783 GCA_963210295.1 Ophion ellenae
AGAGTCTTGTACATAGGTGGCACGGGAGGGAGAACGTGCTCGGGAGATTGCACGAATTTCGTCAACGTTTCGACGTAAACGTGAAACTTGACGGCCCGGAAGAAGAGATGGTATTTCAAATTTTCGGGCGATAAGGACGAACTATGTTTTCTTTTCGCTTTAAGGGGCCAGTCCACTTTGTAAATTTTAGAAAAGTCGAAAGCAAGCAAGACTTGAAGAAATCGACGATGATGAGCAATCAGAAGGGATTTTGTACGGTGCAGGAATTGCCGATTGAGTTTAGGTGAGAGTTTTTCATAGTATAAACTTCAAACGCGTTTTTCTTGAAACAACGTTTTTGAAATCTGGCTCCATCGTATCTCTAAAACTAATCAACCGATTCTCTCGAAATTTGAAACGCATGTTGTAAACATGATTCGCAACAAGATGACCCTCGATGGTTTTAAAATTTTGATTATTACTCTTTTTTTGCGAAAAACTGCGGAAAAACGCGTTATTTGTATTACTTTTTTCGTTTTTCATCTGCCATTTTTTTTTGATAACACTTTATATCCGAGGGTAATTTTGTAGCTGGTGTCATACTGAATCTAATGGACTTTGATTTTTTTGTTTCAGACAAGCCGTTGCTGAGTTGTGATGGAGTTACCTAGCCCACCTATTTTTGAGGCGTTACGTTAACGTTACGTTACGTGTACGTAACGCGTTTTTCTTGAAATAACGTTTTCGAAATCTGGCTCCATCGTATCTCTAAAACTAATCATCCGATTCTCTCGAAATATGAAACGCATGTTGTAAACATGATTCGCAACAAGATGACCCTCGATGGTTTTAAAATTTTGATTATTACTCTTTTTTTGCGAAAAACTGCGGAAAAACGCGTTATTTGTATTACTTTTTTCCTTTTTCATCTGCCATTTTTTTTTTTTGATAACACTTTATACCCGAGGGTCATTTTGTAGCTGGTGTCATACTGAATCTAATGGACTTTGATTTTTTTGTTTCAGACAAGCCGTTGCTGAGTTGTGATGGAGTTACCTAGCCCACCTATTTTTGAGGCGTTACGTTACGTTAACGTTACGTTACGTTAACGTTAACGTTACGTTACGTGTTTGTACTTAAAAATGAATAAAAATGAATGAATTTTTTTTTAATGTATGTAACAACTTTTATATTCATATCTTTTATAAAATCCTCAGAAAAAAATCGCGAAAATAGCCTTTTTTCGTGGCTCCAAAGTGGACTGGCCCCTTAATAATGTGTCATTATGAATGATTATTTTGTTTTTTTCTTCTTCCCTTTTGTTAGTGTTCAGTTTCGTAGGTCATTAGGCCGGAAATGATTTTACTGATCTTTTTTATAACGTTTTAAACGAACTCTTAAACATTCGCATGAAGTACGAAATAATACTTTTTTGAAACCCGTGCTGATAATATTTTTCAAAACTGATTGATAACTGTTTATGTGCTTTCAACTGAAAGCCGGTGCTATGCACGTATTAATGGGACATGGATGTAAGTGAATTTCACAACACGACACGGTTAAAATAAATCTATATTCTCTTTATTAGCACAGGCTTAGGCGCCCTCACCATGATTGCGTGTTGAAGACTGACAAAAAAAAGAAGGCACGCTCCTGCCCTCTCGGGGTCAGTACACTTTTAGTGTAGAAGTTTAGTCAAATGTTTGATGGGCCCGAACCACGAGTTACTCATTATTATAAATTCGCCCTAGTGAATCTCTCGGGCAAATGTAAAGTTACAGATGATTTTATGATTAGCACGGTATCCGTGGTTTGGTTCTAGGACTTAAACCGCCGGTTATTGAGAAAGTTAGGGTGACAGTGATCTCTTCGGAAGAGGCGCTTCATACAATGAAGATAGAACTTCACTCCCATGTGAGTTCGTTTAATTTTTTAATTGTATTTCGCGCCTCTTCCTCGACATCAAATCGTAGATGTTCAAAGTCTGTTACGGCAAAATATGCGTAAACACAGGACAGGGACATTCATTCTTAATTGTATTGAACATTACATCACAGGAAGTTTCAGTTTTGAGCACTGAATTCTTGTGGGTATGAGCCACGATGTACTTATGTTGTACGTGTTTGAAAAAATAATTTTTTGACATTTTTTAATTAAAAAAAATAAATGTTCACGAATCATATAATATAGCCTTTGCATATTGATCGGGGTTAGTTGATACAGGCAAATTGTAAAACTTCTCGAATGTCTTTGATGCCTTCGTCATCCTGCTGTCTTTTTAATTGAATCAATATTTACTCTTTATAAGTCCTTGCTGGATCATTCGAGAGATTTTGCCACTTTTAACTGATTTTCAGTTTCTGACCAAATAACATATCGTCTGATTGGATTGCATTGAACATCTCTCGATTCGTTAAGGCTGGACTGTAGAAGTGTCTTTCTAACTAGGGTCTCAACGCATTATGATTCGGCCAATAACTTCCCTAAATTTCCAAGGTTTCCGAACAGTTCTGCAATATTTTGCCGTCGGAATTGGATCTTGTAATAATGCGAAAGATTTTTGCCAAAATACTGAGACTAGGGGCCATCCTTCGCTATTTTTTTTTCTTCATAATACTATCATCTCTGTTCGCTATCAATGCTGAGATCGGAGTCATGACCTTCGGATTCAGTTTTGGCAAAGTAATTTGTTGGCAGTTTTCTGGTAGTGCGTTCTGTTTTATTAAATGGTATGTCATATCTTTTGGTAAGCCTTTTTGGATTATTTCAGTCCACCGGAGCGCAATTTCTTCGTAAGTAGGTCAAACCAGACTGTTTTTTTTTATCGTCTAAACTCTTTCCGAGTACCTCCACCAGTTCATTCTGAAGGCATTCTTCTTCCTTCGAATTTTTATTATCGATTGTCATATCTGCATTTTCGTATTCTGGACCGATATGGCCGATAGATTGTATTGGTTCCGTCGCTTTAGTTGAGTAGTCGTTTTTCTTTTGGGCTATGACTTTGTTCGAAATTTCTGCCGATGACGTGCCCGGATGGCAATATGCTCTCGAACTCTCGCTGATAGATCGGGCCTTTTGATTTTCCATGATCGTTGAGGAGTGCTCGAGTTCCGTAGAGCGTGTTTCGGTGTTGTTGATCTTACCTATGCGATAATGATTATTTACAATATTTTTTAATAAAATCGATAAACAAGATAAGTGTTGATTTGGTTGGTAATGGTCCAGTCGAAGAGTAAGGGGTATCTTTCTTCTCTCCTTTTCCTCAGCGGTTGACAAAACAACTGCTGCAACGACCCGTCATATACGTACCAGAGATATATCTCACTGTGTAAAATACAATATTCGATGTAAAAACAAAAATAAATTATGTAAGAGAAATAATAAAAATATAAAGAGAGAGAAAAAATATAAAAATATAAAAGAGATAGAAAAATAATATAATAAAATGAAATATAGTTTTAAAAAATTCAAAAAAAAAGTTATAATCCTAAGATGAACTTAATAAGTTTGACAAAACAAGATGCGCCACAAAAAATATTGGAAAAAATTCAAAAGTTCAAAAGCGAGAGAGATAAAGAGAGAGCGACAAAAAAGAGGGAGTGAAAGAGAAAGAGAGAGCGAGAGAGAGGCGCAATATTATTTCTTGGCTTTTACTGCATACTTACACACGTTTTTCATTATTATACACTTTGCTGCATTCTCCGGAGGTTTAATATGCGTTTATGTCTTTCTTCTCTCTCTCTCTCTCCCCCCCCTTTTATTCCTTGCTTTATATGCGGGTGAAAACGTAATGGAGCGCCAAGACGAGAACTTTAGTCTCTTCGTGCGCTTCCTCGTGTCCGCGCCGCACTACCTCGCATATATATATATATATATATATATATATATATATTGTTCGTCTTCATGACGCAGCAGCAACGGCAGGAGCGAGGCTACATTGAGAAGTTGCCGGCCTCAGAGAGAGAATGCAAATCACAATTATTATTGCTCCGCCCTCCCTTCCTCCCTCATGCTCTCTCTCTCTCTCTCTCTCTCTCTCTCTCACTTGCGCCCTCTCTTTCGTGACGTCGTGACGAGGCTACGGACCCCGACGGAGATATTGTTTCAATTACGTCGGCGAAAGAAGAGGATCCGAGAACTCACGTCCCTTTTCATACTTGCCGCTGTCGGTGATGAACGTATTTTTTTTTATCGTTCGCTTTGCAACTGTCTTTCCTAGGCGTTCTTTTCTGCCCCCTTCCTTTCTTTTCGCATTTTTATACACTGTTATCCAAAATCCAAATTCACGATAGTTTTGCAACGCGATTGATGAGGCTAATTTTTGCTTAGCAGCAACCTTCGTACATATATATAATACTAGTAATAATAATACGTGTAATCAGTCTCCTAATAAATATTATTATTATTTGTTTGGGTTAATAATAGAAATACTGATAGTTCCGTTATTATTATTATTTGTTACTAGTATCAGATATTATTATTAATTGTTATGATTATTATTATCATAAATCCTCATTGTTTTGTATATAAATTATGCTGATACCACAATGAAATGCAATTTAATAATATAATATGTTTATCATATACAATATAATATTATATCGTATTGATATATAATGTAATGCTATATCAATATTCAGCGTTATATTATTAATTTTATTTGTTTATAATTATGCTATTATGAAGTTTTCTAATATAAATATGTATTATGATAATATGTCGTACATGCTACAGTACTATATATACAGACACCCACACACATACGACAAGTATTAGAAATAATAGCATGTACAATATATCATTTTAATATACATATTAATATTCGATAATATTAATATATCATATACTATGTATAACGGATCTAATATCACGACGTTGAAATTTGCATCGTTGTAATACAACGATTTTTTTTTCTTTAGTTGTCATATATTTCTCTCTTTATCCGAAGACTTTTAGTAACTTGAGGCGGCAAATCTCTAATGAAAATAAGTACAAACGGTTGATCGATTTTCACAGCCCAAATCAACCGAATTCAATGTGTGCAATTAAAAAAAAAATGATTTTTCGTTGCGTTTCAACGGTGCAAACTTCAACGTCATCTAGTATCATTGTACATAATAACGATGATAATCAAAATCATAATAATAATCATAATTATAATTTTATAATTGACAAACAATATAATTATAATTTTATAATGTAATTTTTCATCGAGAATATTATTTACAGAATAATAATATACTAATGATAGAATCACACTATAGGTATATTTAATATAGTAATTGAGAAATTATTATATCATGCTAAGCCTGGTATTAGGGAATGATTTTTTATATGAAGGTCCCTCTCTCTCTCTGTCTCTCTCTCGCTGCACGTGTGTTTGCTTACTTACATACAAAGGTACGTATGCATCCGCATGCATTCCTCGCTCTTCATATAGTGCACCGGTGCATCTTCTCATATAACGGTCAGTAATGACAACGATAATAAGAACTATGACGTGAACTTCGTCGTGTATAATAATAATAACAATAATCAAAAATAATAATGATGATGATGAGCGTGCGAGCGGGACGGAGATAAAGGAAACCGCGCAGACGTCGCACCGCTGTGACAGGCGAATATACGTGCTCCGTGCGCGCACTCTCCGAGCCAACTTCAACGATAACGGATTACCGATGATTACGTTTAAGCAAGAATTGTGCTCGATCGGCGGGTCAAGACGGGACACGAAAGTTTTCAACGAGACTACCTAATATTCTCGATCCATCGAGACTCCGCGAGTTGCCTTATTCGTCTACGGATATATACATTTTTTTCAACTTTTTATATTATTTTTGTTACCAAAAGAACATTTATTAGGTTTGAATCGAGATATAAAAAGACGAGATCAAATTGTTCTCCAACAGAACAAATGGATTTTCAAGATTGGGTGACCCCCATTCGACTCGTTCCCCCGAATGAATCCCAGCCGCCCCACGCCGCTGTGATGGAGGTAATTTAGATGCGTCTTCGGGTCACGACTGTGCCTCGGCTATTACCCGCTATTACCGGATCCACACGGGACGACTATCTTGCGACTTTCTTCTTCTTCTTTTTATTGTCTTTCTTCTCTTTTCTTCTCGTGGTCTTATAGCTCCCTTTCTTTCCCACCCTCGCTCTCTCTTTATCGCTGTCTCCTTCTCTCTGATCGTTCCATCCCACGACGAGGGGATTTTTTACCATTACATTGTAACGTTTTCCCGCTTGGCGTGGCTTGTCAAGCGATTTGGCGCGCGTTTTGCCATTTCGAGAGGAGGAATATTCAAATTGTCGAGGCATCTCGATGGGGTGACTAGAGAGTTATACAAGAAAGGGGTGCATATATATATATATATATGTATATATATATATATATATATATATATATATATATATATATATATATATATATATATATATATATATATATACACTTCAATTTTGAAGCCCACGAAGAATTCGTGCATTTTTGTATTCATCCCTTCTTTCGTGCTCGCGTACCCTTCGATATAATTTGCCGCAGCGCTCGCAGCAGACAGCAATAGAAAATCCCTCGCAATATTTCTCTCTCTCTCTCTCTCTCTCTCTCTCTCTCTCTCTTTCTCTCTCTCTCTCTCTCTCTCTCTCTCTCTCTCTCTCTCTCACTCTCTGTGTCTTGAACTTATGAATTCTCGCGATCGCGAGTACGACTAGTAATAATAAGTTTGAGGAGTAATCTTCGCGGGTCCATAGCTTTTTGTACCACCGATCGAAGGATACAAATTGTGCAGATAATGCGTGAAGAACGTGGAATTTATGAATTCGCAAAAAAACTTTTTTTGTGCAAATCGAAATATATATATATATAGTGGTCGAAAACTTTTAATTGGTACCATATATATATATGGTACCAATTAAAAGTTTTCGATCACTTCGATTAATAGCCAAATTATATTACAATAATATAATTAATTTAATTTTTTTTTACGAAGCTCTATAAAATGGATTATATTATTCTAATCTAATTTTGCAATTAATCAAAGTGATCGAAAACTTTTGACCGGTACTGTATATATGTGCACTCGTCTTCCCACAAAGCCACGGAATAATAAGGCCACAAAATATACCTAAATTTTTTTATTCGAATAATGTCGGTCGACAATTCCTCGCGGTTCAACGACACGCGTTAATGAGGCCAATCGTCCGCGATTCGAAGGAATTATCGGAGCGAATAAGAAAAGACTCGGGAGGAAAATTACACGCTGGACGTGTGGGCTCACGAAGAATTATGTCGAAGGAGGGGAAGGGAGCTGGCGCTAGAAAGAGACAGACTATTTATATGTGTACATATGCAGGGTGACAATTATAAGGCCATATCTGTTGAAGGGTCTGGCGCGGAAATTTCGCGACGGATAAAAATACAGTATTTAATAGTTATTTAGGGGTGGAGGGTGGGGGGATTTATAAAAGAAGTCTTCCTGAATACAAACAAACCCAACCCACTCCCGCGCGAGGGTTTTAATACAGGAGTTTTTGAAAAATTCGTATTTGCTTTTAACGATTTATTGCTGGTAAAAAAATTGTTAATGAAAAATCTGAGCTTCCCCCGACTGAATATAATAATTTATAACCCAATAAATGCGAAAATAGGGGAAAAATAAATGTTAGGCTCATTTTTCGGAAAAGTCACTTATCTAAAGAATTACCCTAAACACCCCAAAAGGGTATACCTGGAATATTAAAACTACTACTACTACACATCACTAAAAATACGCTATGATTCTTTTTTCAACAGCACTTGAAAAACCATTGGAAATGTTTTTTTTTTCGGTTTCAAAATCTCCACGCAGGACCCTTAAGGGGTTACCCCCACTTGCGATTTTGAAAAAATCGATTTTTTTATCGCATTTTTTTGAAGTATAAGTATCTGAGAATATGTCCTGAAAATTTCAAGTCGATCCGAACAAAATTGACTGGGATATGAGCGTTGAAAGAGAAGAATCCGCGTTGAAAGAGCATTGAAAGAGAAACTTTAAACGCGTTTTTCTCAAAATGGCATTTCTGAAGTCGGTGACCAAGATTACTCGAACACTAATGAACCGATCTTCTTGAAATTTTGCAGGCTTATTTAATACATAAAAATGTAGTCTTTAATCGTTCGATTTTTTTTTTCGAAAAAAAATGGCCGTTTTATAGCCAAAAAACGGCCGTTTTTTTCGTTAAAATCGAACCATTAACTTTGACTGTCCGCCATTTTGTGAAAAATGAATATTTTTTAAAATCCTTCGATTAAAGATTAGTTTATACTTATATTTGACTAAATCCATCCGCATTTTTTTCTTCAGATGATCCACTTCGCCGCAATGTTGGTCACCGCAAACCGTGTATATAAAAACATTATTTCATTGACGGCCATTTGCCACTAAACAATGTAATATTTTTCAATAAAAAAATTACTGAAAGTTCTTCAAGATGTGTTCTTTAAGATGGTATATTGATCGATTTAAAATGTTTTGTAGTTTTCTTTTAAAAAATTCATGAAAAAGGCCTTTTTTTGCGCTACAAGTGGGGGTAACGCCTTAAAAACACATGGCCACCTTAAAATTGTCGACCTATGCACGTATACTCGACCAAATTTCGACACGACCGAACAAATCCCCAACAATGAAATGTAATAACTGAGAAGAGGCGCGAGAAGCGGAATTCCGTGAAAACGCATTTTCGCACGGTTTCACCCGAGAACGCTTTCCACATACGCATTAATGTTTTTTCTCGTCCTCCCTATCTTCTCCTCTTTCTTTATTTTCCCGCGAACGTTTGTTGCGAGTGTACTTACTTGCAGTATGACTCGCCCCGAAATGGTGACACGCAGATTCCATCGTTCTTACAGGGGCTCGGTGAACACGAGACGAATCCTGAAAATAGAGTAAAACAATGGGTTGTAGATGATAATAACGGAAACGATTTTTTTTTTTGCGGAACGGGTCCACGAATTATGAAGAAAGAAGATTGATAATTTTTTGTCTTTAAAATAAATAGTAGAAAAACACGATATCGCGCGTTATCAATTGCGACAAATTATTGTTTGGTGCTGCACGCAACAATATAAAAAAAACTAATCATAATAAATTTAATTAATACCGTTCATTTAGCTATTATAAATTAATTTAATTTATTAATGCATATGAATATTATATTACATGTGATATAACATCAATACATCATGATATTAAGTTTTTCCAATTGTGTTAATGAAAAATAAAAATTAACTACTATTTTTTTATAGATAATAAAAAAGGTAAACGGTGCATCTCACAGGTACTCTAAGAGAATCCTTTCAATCCCTTTTTCAAACTCGTCCCCTTCCAAGCCACGAACGTCACATTTTCAACCTTACTCGCACCTCATATTATGCGAAATTATGTTTATTTTGTAATTACTTATTCCTATTAATAACACTCTGAACATCAAAAAAAAGAAGTATTGTGCGAAAAATAAATAAAGCGACTGTAACGATGCGCATGCGGACAATTGCATAGGAACGCGGCGTGCGAAAGCGCACGCCGTGTGTGAGGGAGCGCGTGTGGCAGAGAGTTGCCGGATCGAAGGGGAAGACGAGGATGGAGGACGGCAGAGAGGGATAGAGAGCTAGGTACTAGACAGAAGATGGAGAGACAGAGAAGGAGAGACAGAGAAGGAGAGAAAGAGAGAGAGAGAGAGAGAGAGAGAGAGAGAGAGAGAGAGAGGGAGGGAGAGAGAGAGAGACGGGCCGTACAGAGGGAGGATGGAGGGTGTTCATCGTGGATATCATGTATGAAACCACCCGCGCACATCCTGCTTAAGTTGCCGGAACTTCGACTCGAATGGTTTCACACACGCCGACTGCTTATGCGTGCGTGCGTCACTGAAGCGCGAGCCCGCTAGTTTACACACACACACACACACACACACACACACACACACACATGTATGTATGTGTGGATGTAGATATATATATATATATACACGCGCGCGTATGTATGTGTACGTCCTCCCGCGCGCGTCGGAATACTCGTGCGATATCTAAACTATGTAATGTCATCTGTATGATAACATTCTCCACATATATACAGGTCATGCATACACGCAATTGAAATAAAATTCTATTATTATAATACATGTTATTATCGATGTGAATTATGGGAATATAATAATGTAACGCGATAATATTTAATATATTTCAATATATAATTTTATTTACATTTGAAATTTATATATAAATATAAATATAAATATAAATATATATATATATATATATATATATATATATATATTTTTTTTTTTGAAATTTACATTTTAAATTTATATATAAAAAATTATTCAATTGTTAATAATCTGAAAAATGTATTTCTAAATGTATTCTAATAATCTAATAAATATTGTATGGAGAAAAGAATAACTTGGATCAACAAAATTGCTTTTTTCACAGGTGGCCAACCAATTAAAATATTGAATTATTTCGAGTTATCGTTAGGTCAATGGGATAAATAATTCCTAATAAGTAACTCGATGGCATCCCCAGTGACGAATTTAGTCAGTCCATGGCGGATTTTTTTCTTCCTTATTTTCAGTGTTTATATATATATATATATATATATATATATGGTATACATATAAGCGTAGTAATGACACACACTTCATAAATAGCCGAGGGAATATAATAGAGTCATAGAGAAAATAATGGGCCCATCATACTTTCATTGACAAATACATATACATATACATATACATGTGTGTATGCCTATATATATATATATATATGCACACATACACACAAGCATAGGCACACACATACGTACGCACACATATACGTTCTGTATATATTCGTCCGTGCGATTGCATTCAAACGCGATTACGCATTTACGCGCATTGATCCCTAATAGGTTCCCTAAACGCCGTGCAAACCGCATTCGTTCTGACAATAATCGGCTAATTATTTCCGACCGTTTCGGCGATCGCGATTACCCTCGAGAGAAGACACTCACGGGGCTTTTCTCACGTTTTTTCCTCCCTCTTTTCCTTTTCCCGTATCCACGAGGAGAAATTGCTCCAGAGTCATTTCGCATAGTGCCCCACCTCCTTTCGTGTCCTTTAAGGGTGCGACTGTCGTTATTAATTTTGAATTGTTTTCCCGGAAGTGAAAAACCCCTCGTTCCGATGAAATTCGAGAAAGCACGGTTGAGAAACCTGCTTTATTTATTGGCATATATATATATATATATTGTTCAGTAAAACGTGCATTCCCGAGGCGCGATCTCGTCGTTTCAGGGGGGAGGGGATACCCTGAGGCGGGGGAAAAAATTTGCTGATTTTCATGATTGTTTTTTAAAGGTAAGATTTCATTACCATTTTTGAGACTTAAGGTATGTTTTATTACTACTTTTAGCTGTTACATGGTATTTTTTTAATGATCTTCCACAATGGCGGAGGTTTGGCACGGTCTTCTACACTGCATTTTCGAAACTGACGTGACGTATAGCTAAAAAACTAGCCGACCGGTCCCGATAAAATTGGCCATAGATCTTTTAACGTTATTGTCTAAAATACGACCCTACTGTTTTTGGAAATAAAAAAAGTCTTTTTTATTGCAAAATGTAGCTATTTTTTTCGGAAAATTCAATCTTCTTGTTTCAAAGCGTACCATTCCATCTATTTTCAACATTTCTCACTTTTTCTTGGTTAATATTCTGCGTGTGGATGTTAATGAAAGATAAATCTTCGCTGGTTTTTTTTTCAGATTATTCCCGCCGACACTACGTGTCACGGCCGTCCGACAAAATACGCCCCAACCCATTTAGAAGACCGTGCCATTCCTCCGCCATTTTTAAAGATTAATAAAAAAAATACAATTGAACAGCCAAAAGTAGTAATAAGAAATACCTCAAGTCTCAAAAATAGGGAAGAATCTTTCCTTTAAGGAGGTACACCAGCTTCATACAATGTTGCCATGCTAAACCATGGTAAAATTTCAAAATGGTGATAGATCAATAAAATTTGGTGAATATATTCTTTAGTATTATATATGTCAATACAATTTTTTTCAGATTTTTTTATTGTGCCGTTATCGAGTAATTGAACATTGAAGTTCACGTGTATAAGCATAGCGTTTTTATAGATATAGGTATATATTCCGGGTATAAGAATAAACGCTTGTGAATTATTTGTAAGAAAACGGCACAACCAAAAAATCTGAAAAAATTTGTATCTACATGAATAATACTAAAGAATATATTCACCAATTTTTATTGATCTATCACCATTTTGCTGAAGCTGGTGTACCTCCTTAAAGAAAAAACCACAATAATGAGCAATTTTTTCCTCGCCTGAAGGTATCTATCGCCCTTCTTAATCTTTCGCGGGGATCCGAGGGAATTGAGAAAGAAAGAAAGAGAGAGAGAGAGAGAGAGAGAGAGAGAGAGAGAGAGAGAGAGTATACTACTCTGGAGCGTATGGTCCCTAAGCGTACCGTGCAAGTTTTTGTACAAACTGCATATGCATATTCTCAACACATGTATGATGGAACAAAATTAGCTTATATGGACTATATAATAATAAAAATAACATGTCAAAAATAACAAAAAAAAATAACATAATAAAAAATAACAAATACTATATAGTAAAATAGTATTGTCAAAAATAATTAGTAATTATATAGAAAACATAAGAGGGGAGAGAGAGAGAGAGAGAGGGTGGAAAGGAGGGAGAGGGATAGAGCAAAGTGTGATGTTGCACACAGCAGCGAGAGGGCAGCAGGAGCAGTGAATTCGCACGCAGTACAATGAGGCTGCTCCTCGAGCGTCCACCGTGGCTGCGCTGCATGTATTTGCAAAACGATGCGAAAGGGTCGTAGCAAGAAGAGGCGGTGAGGGAAGAGGGGGCGAGGATAAGGGAGGTGCGGCAAAAGATGGTTGCGACGCGCGAGAGAACGCGTCCGCACGGACCTCAAGACGGATGAGATCAGTTAAACCAAACTGCCTTCGTGACAAATCCTCCGCTTCCTCTGATCTCGCTCTTCTCTCTGCGAGACTGCGAGAACAAGAGCGAGAGAGAGAGAGAGAGAGAGAGAGAGAGAGAGAGAGAGACCCTTAAGGCTGCGAAGGGAAGTGGATACTGCTCTGTATATAAACGTGTGTGTGAATATGACAATATTTAGCCTGGCGACAAGAGAACAGCGTTTGTTTGAGTTTGCACACTTCCGCGATAGAGTTTACACAATATCTACAGTCACGCGAAAAGTCACGTCCAAAAGGAAAATCTAGATGCCTCGTATCCGAATCACCCCCATCTACGATCTTTTTTACTTTTCCAGAAAAACGGAATTTTTGTTTTCGAGTTCTCCCGTAGCAGTTATTTTTTTCTCTTTTGTGTATGTAATTTCCTCTCATTGAATTGAAATTTCATCAATTCTGAACTTTGTAATTTTTAAAATTCATTCCGACGAAAAAAAATGGGACTTTGAAGACATTCTTATAAGAGGCAACGAGACTTTTAAAAATTCTATTGATATTGGAGAAAAAAAAACGTGATTTGATTGAATTTAATTACCGTAAACCGGGGTAACTTTGGGACTGAGGGTACAACTTTGGGACATCGCGTGATATTCGACTTTCGAATTTCCCACCAACACCATGTCTTATGAATTGACACGCAATCAACGCAACTGCATACGCTGGTATGTGCTGCTACCTCGCGGCACTTATTTGAAGCTGCAGTTGTACTGAGGTTCTACGGCAGTCCACTTGTTTTTCACCGTTCGTTGCAGCGTTTTTAGTTCGTGTTCAAACTTTCATTCGCCTTCGAAAAACTGAAAACATTTTACTACCGGCAGGTATGTATGCAGGTATTTATAAGTACATTAATTGACATTTATTTAAAGTGTGATTTATACCTTCAATTCTGTTATTTAATTTTATATCTTGAAAGTTGTACATTTTTAGCACTGAGTGGGGTAACATTGGGAGTATGTTCTGGTAAGATACAAAGGTGAGCTTTACCCGGGACGAGAAGAAGTCGAGCCTAAACTGGAAATGACCAGCCAAGCCTGACGAAATTTTTTATTCGAAGGGTGAAGTCGTCCAGAAAATTTTTTAATTCACTTGCGTTATTAATTTATGTTCAAATGTTTCTTACCTCCCTATCAAAATTTGTCTATCCTTCCTAACCAATCATGTTCGGTATTTTAAATCGTAATATTTTAAAACTATCACTGTAATTTGTAAAATTTTAATACAAATTTCAAATAAAACCGTCTGTAAATATTTTTAAAACGGTGTCTTATGTCTCTATCAAAATACTTCTATGTAACATTGGGACGGATTGATTTTTCCCTAGTGTTTCCAAGAAAAAACAGTACTGTCCCAAAGTGACCCCATTTCGTGGGGTAAGATTGGGACAAAAATGAAGGACGGTGTCAGTGGGTGTCGAGTGAAATCATGTCCATGTTTTGAAAGAAGGTTAACTTTATATAACACCATAGTCTCCGTTACTTAGCTTAATATATGTTAACAGGAGTAAAAAAAACCTGAAAAAGTGTTCCAAAGTAACCCCGATTTACGGTAGTTAATAAATAAAAACGTGATTTTATTAAATCCAATTAATTAATTAATAAAAACAGGCTTTTATCAAATTCAATTGATCAATCAAGGAAAACGTCATTTTTTACATTCTATTAGTTCGAAAAAAGTACTTTTTAAATATTCTACTTATTCTCATAGGTTTTTATTTATTTTTCTCTTTTATATATATACTTTCCTCGTGGAAGTTTTCCAAAGCACTTATGAGTCATTTGGACTAGTATAAATATTTTTTTTTATCATCTGAACTGACTGATCGTCTAAAACTTCATTTTTGAACTTTCGATGAAAATCTAAGGCATCTACGTTAGTGTTCAGTTGACCGGTTAATTATTCCTCAACAGTACACTTCGTGAAGATGACAAAACTAAAAAAAAAACGCGAGGAACGTACATCCGTAAAAGAGAAAAAGAAATGAAGAAAAAGAATGCTTTTCTTTCTCGAAAAGTAATATATATGTAATTTTTTTTTAAACAAGCTTTTATTTAATGTACTAAAAAGTAGAAAATAATTTTTTTTTACCAAGTCACCTATATGTGACCATAAATCAAAGCTTGTGACGCTGAAACTTTAGACATGCAATCTGTAATTTACATAAATTCGTTAACATATCAACTGTATTTAATTTACTGTAAAACAACCTTAGATTGCTTAAATGAAAATTCTCAAACTGCGTATGAACGTGTGATAATAATTCTATTACTATTGCGCCAAATTAAATACGGTTAATGAAACTGAATTAATCAAAATTATTAAACATTAAAAAAGTTGACCGCCACAAGCTTTTATTTATAATCACATATGACTATAAATTACTCGGTAAAAAAAATATTTTCTACTTCTTAGTACAATAAATAAAAGCTTGTTAACATTTTTTTTACATATTTTTTAAAAGTTGAATCATGCATGATGACCTCTTAGATGCATGTTTGCAAAATTTCAGAGCTCTAAGTAGTCGGGTTTGGGTGAAATATCGATTTTACGTTTTGCATCTCACACCAAGTCAAGTTAAATAAATGCTTGTAAAAAACGATCGTCGAACATAGATCGGGGTAATTTGAGTCGGTATGATACGAGTCATCTCGATTTTTCCTTTAGTACGTCAGTTTTCGGGCCATCCTGTGATATATATCGATTACGAGGTAATCAAAAGCGTTGCTCAAGAGCCGAATCCGTGAATGCATCGAATTCGATTGGGGTCCCGTTGTTTTTTCAGCATCGTGATCGCGGCACTGAAGGAAGAATCCAAAGGTCGAAGGAAGAATCGAGAACGGTGTTTCGGGCGGTATAATAATGATCACGAGTACGGGATATATAATTGGCCGGGTAGGAAGGCGTATTAGAGAACGAATTGAATTCTCACACGATACCGAGGAGGAGGAGGAGAAGGAGAGAGGACGATTAGGTTTAATTGTCATTTAATTTAAGTTGGGGTGCAAAGACCCCGAGGTATCGAAGCTTCTCTCTCTCTCTCTCTCTCTCTCTCTCTCTCTCTCTCTCTCTCTCTCATCAAACTTTTTTTTCTAAGTAATATACACTCAGTACAAAACTAAAATGAGTTACTTTTATGTGATCCCATAGAGAAATACGTCAATAAAAAAACCGATCTAAAAATGATCCGCTTGGACAGCGAGCCACTATACATATGGCAAAAAAATATTTCAAACATATAACGTCAATATGAAATAACATATAAATAATATTAATATGATTGGCATTAAAAATATATTATTATTATTATTATAGATATGTAATTGATATCGTTCTCTATATAACGAAGGTATCATATTATTGACGATGTTCAATTTCGCGTCGTTGGAACGCAACGAAAATTCTCTTTTAATTTTCATTTATTCATTTTCTTCATCGTCCAAAATCTTATCCTGCAAATTTGGACTGTAGATTCCTGACGAGGGCCCTAAAAAATGTTTTACTGTTTTTCGTAGCCCAAATTAGCAAAAAGAAATTCCGGATACGAAACTTTCGTTGCGTTCCAACGACGCAAACTTCAATGCCATTATCATTGTTATTATTATTGATACGATATATTCGTAATATATTAAAAAATGTCAATAATAATGCCATATTTTCAACGACATTACATTATTATTACTATTATTATTATTACACTATCATTCACAGATACGCGCATATTATGTGTGTGTGTATTCGTTTTTTCTCTTCGCTGAAACACGCGCATTTGAAAGGTACACGAAGAGCGCAGCTTCTCGTCTTGCAACGTGCGAGTATCTCGCGGCCCTTCGAGTTCTCTTCGGCCGAACGAGTTGGCTCATGGCGAGTTCCGGAGAGGCGTGTAAGCTCAATCAGCGTAGGCGTGCAAAGAGAAGTCCACTCTTTCTCACCACAGTGGCGACTCGATGGCATTGCGTGCATACAGACAGACAGACCGACATACACAGCACACACATTCGTACGCACGGATGCGATGTCCCGACCAGTTTCGATCCTGGATTCGTCTTCGGCAAAAGTCTTGCTGCTTATAAGTGCGCTCGAGAGCGCCAATAAGAGAATCGAAGATAAAACCCGACTGGATATTTTCGAAATAGCCGTGGAGCGCTTCGATAACGAAGGCGGAGAAGCAAACGACGAAGAGGAAGAAAACACCCACGTACGTATGTGAAATGCACGATTGGTCGAGTCGCAAAATGGTACCGATACCGATTTTAACGATTTATACCGGTACCGATACCGATTTTAACGATTTATACCGGTACAGATACCGATTTCACGAATTGATAACAGTGCCGTTTCTGATTTTGCCGATTTACGCCAGCATCGAACGGAAACTTCGGAGAACGATTTTTTTTTTGGTAAATTTAGGCGTTTTCGGTTTTTTTTTGGATAGTTGAGGTTTATGTAGATTTTTTCGTACATTTGAGTTTGTTGGGGTTTCTTCGATACATTTTTAGGGTAAGTTTCAGTTTGTTTGTTTTTTTTTTGCAAATTTAGGTTTTTTCGAAGTAAATTCAGGTTTGTTTGGATAGGAGTTGGAAGATTCCAAACTTTCAGTGTAATCATCATCGCTTTCAATAAGTCTTCGTTCCTTAGTTTTTTCATCAATTGTTCTTCCTATCTTGTCATATTTTATCTTAGTCGTCTCAATTCATTTTGTAGCTTTTTGTATTTTTCTTTATTTTTAGTGTTTTCTTTTTCCTGTATTTAAAAAATTTTCTGATCTGACTTTTTCTGTTTTTCTTTGTTTTGGCTTTGGAGTCCTCAAGATCCTTCTTATATGGCAAAGTTGTTATGACTGTCGATGTTACTGGCTTACTACCACTGTTGGAAGCTCGTTTCTTTGTTTATACCGACATACCAACAGACAGACTTCCCTTTTCATATGTTAGCGAGATAGACCTACATCTACATCTACTAACAAAACTGATCGTAATTTGGAATATTCAGAATAATCCTCAGATCGGGTATTCCAAATTAGCAACAAGACGGAGTCGGGTATAACCTCTATTTGTTTGTTTATAAATATACAAATATTTGAAACCAAAGCCACATACAAAGTTTATAGTCTATTTTACCGTACACATGAAACTAAACAATATAATCATATGGAAATTTAGCGATTTGAACTCTCTAAAAACGTACCCGGAAAATTTTCAAAAACAGTCCTTCACAATTCGAGCTCTGGTCGCCATCTTAGAAAAGTCGCGGACGAACTTTGTGAACATATCGACAAGTGACGCTTTCTTTTAACATTTCACGTCCATAAAACCGGGGCCGGGTTGAAATTCCGAATTTTGAATGATCAGAACGCTCGAAACTCCGACAGAATACTACCCCGAAAGGTCAAAACTCCGAAAGAATTTTACACGAAAGACCGAAACTCCGAAAATCTGAACACCGTCAAAATAACTCGGCCATGGAAGTTTTGAAAGCCTCAAAATTTGCAATAAATCGACTAATTATTTCAAGAATATTTTCAAATTACAAAGTCATTCGACGTCAATTTTGAAATTGGTCTGGACAACGTTATACATTCCGCATAATTTACAGTCAACTGTGTAGACTTTCGCTGGCATGATCTTGACGAACCTTGTAATTTCGGAACATCAAAATTAGGAATTTCAAACTGTCGGCGCATTCAAAGTTCGGAATTTCAACCTGGCGCCCATGTCAAGATCATGCCAGCGAAAGTCTACACGGTTGACTGTAAATTCCGTAGAACGTATAACATTGTCTAGACAAATTTCAAAATTAACGCAAAATCACTTCTTAATAAATAAAAAATTCTTGATATAATTCGTCGATTTATTGAAAATTTGGAAATTTCTAGAACTTCCATAGCCGAATTATTTTGACGGTGTTCAGATTTTCGGAGATTTGGTCTTTCGTGTAAAATTCTTTCGGAGTTTTGATCTTCCGGGGTAGTATTCTGTTGGAGTTTCGAGCGTTCTGTTGATTTGAAGTTCGGAATTTCAAAATTCTTTCGGAGTAGTATTCTTCCGGACGAGCGTTCTGATCATTTAAAGTTCGGAATTTCAACCTGGCCCCATCTTGAATTTCGGAATTTTAAACCAACGGAGCACTCAAAGTTTGGAATTTAAACCCGGCCCTATAAAACCGATATGGCCCTACTAGTTTTCGTGAAACCCTGCTATTCCAAATGAGCAGCGGTATTCCAAACATCCTTTCTTTCCTCTACGGTTAACAATTTTACCGATTTCGACCGGTACCGATACCGATTTGGCCGATTTATACCGGTACTGATACCGATTTTGCCGTTTTCTACCGGCACCGATAGCGATCTTCCTCGTTTATGCCGGTATCAATACCAACTTTACCGATCGATACCGTTTTACCTTCATAGAGGTACCGATTTCCGTTTTTTTTTTTAATTCGGCAACTCGACTTCCGCATGAGATTGGAATATCGTTTCTTTTGGGCTAGTCCGAGATGAAGACGGAAGAAAATGTAAAGGGTTGCCTGAACAATCAAATGAGTACTTGTCGTATCGTACGATTGGATCCAACGGGAATCGGCATTCCATTTTGGCACTCGCGCTCGTGATTCCCATCATCATCATCATCATCATCAACCGGTCGGGATCGCTCACACGTCCTCGGCGAACAAAAAGTTGCGTGTCCGAATACGAAGAGTCCGAGCGAATCAAGATGAATCCGAAGAAAGAAAAAAAAGAAAGAAGAAACCTCGACATAACGAGAGGTAACGAGTGGTAATAATCGTACTTGCCGAAATGCGATCCCGCTTGAGCAATATCCGTTTTCGTCGATCGGCTAGCGATCTGCCCCCGCGTTAAAATAATTGCGAGTCCGTGCGCACCGAATCATACTTGACCGTTACACGCGTACCGATCTCAATCCAAAGTTCATTACGTTTGGGGAGACTGCCTCGTCCTACACGCCATAGCGGTTGAAGGAAAGCGAAGCAAGGGAAAAAAGGAAAAGAAACCACAACAGCCGCCAGCACGAATGTCCGAAGAAAAAAGGAGCCCAAATCACATCTCGTTCCAGGAAAGGCTCGTCTCATTATCTCATTAAATTCATTGAGCGAGTGTCTGTCTCGCTTTTTTTGGCCTGGGTCTGATGATTTTGCCGAAAAACGAAACTTTCAGCCGCCACGTACCTGTGGCTCTTCTACGAGGATTTTACTGTCCAGATTCTCACAAGCCTTTCAAGGCATTCGTAGATACATCGAGCCTTGGTCAATGACAACACATCGGGGGTCACTGAGGGCTTGCTAAAAATGGACCGATCATGCTCTACCACACGGGGCCTTCGTTCGGCGAACGAAAACTACCGCAAGAGACGAGAGCCTCTCTCTCTCTCTCTCTCTCTCTCTCTCTCTCTCTCTTTCTTTCTCAGGCTAATGGAGAATCATAATTTGATGGTATTATAACAATCGCCTTTCCGGTTTGGTCCTCCTCGACTTCTCCTGAGAACATCTTAGCGATCTTCGGCCACAGTCACGAGCATTTTAGCCTGAATTCTTTGATACCGCCACTGAAGCAGCGAGACACGGTAAAAATGCGGCTTTGTCTGCTCACGAGATCACATGGCCAGAGATTCGCCCAGCTTAGCTGTGATCATGCTCATTCATGGCATGATGGAATCAGAATTTTATATATATATATATATAATTTTATACATATATGGTAGTAGAAATGTCAAGATAAACATTTAATTTTGATTTTGAATAAAAAGCGAATTTTCAATTACGTCAAACTATTTTTATTTTTAGCTCTTTGGCTGGAGGTATTTCTATTTTCAATTAAATGAGGTATTTTCAATGTTCCATAAACCAGGAAGTAATTTTTTATAGGGTCTTCATTACAATATTCGGATATTAATATTACGACGGGAAATTTGTATATAAAAAATTGAATTTTAATTTCATGTTAAAATTGCATTTTTTATTGAATTTTATATTCTGAATTTTTAATAAACCAGAAAGTAAGTTTTTTTTAAAGCGTCTTAATTACAACATCCGGATGATAAACTCTCCAAAAATAAATTCATATATAAAAATTCAATTTTAATATCGAATTAAAATTGAATTTTCAATTACGTCAACACAAATTTATTTCTACTTTTTTTCGATGGAGATACTTCCATTTTCAAGTAAACGAGGAAGTTTTCATTTTCCATTTAATTTTAGATTTCCGAATTTTCAATCAAACAGAAAGTTTCATTTTGATTTTTAATTACGATATTTGGATATTAAACTTCGATAGAAATTTTTTATATAAAACTTGGATTTTGATTTTGAATTAAAATTCGAATTGAATTAAAATTAATCTATTTCAATTATTTCTATCCTTCTATTTTCAATTAAACGAGGGAGTTTTCATTTCGCATCAAATTTTGAATTTCGAATTCTAATAAACCAGAAAGTCTTTATAGGATTATTAATTGCAATATTTGGACACTAAAATTGCGATAGGAAATGAATATACATATGTATGATTATTATATAATTTGCACCGAAATTTAAAAAAATAGCAGATTAACAAAAAAAAAGTATATCTATATATAAAGCACGAGAGGTGAACGAAAGATTGCGTAACTTTTTGAATAAAAGTATACGTGATATCCCCGGTAATGCTACGACGAGAGCGTAACGAGCGACGGACGTGAGCGACGAGACGGAGAGCGAAAAGACTCTCTAGAAGTTGTACAAACGCGGACGACCGATCATTTTTCCTCGTATATACCGCAGGAGCTAAAGTGCACGCGCGTGCGTGATATAGGAAAGCATCTACACGCGCTCCCGAACGTCTCGACTACTAATTTTTCGCATTTCTTCGTCGAATACGGACTCGGACATTTGCAGCCCTATCTATTTATCTCTCCCTCTCTCGATCTCGTCCTCTAGCTGTCTCTCGATTATCCGATATGGTTTGCCCGCTCGGGGAGTGGAAGGAAAAGAATTTATAATTGACGGAGCGAGCGAAACGATCTTTTCTGACCGAGAGGCTCACCAATACGCAATCCCTAGCCTCATCGCTTCTATTTTCTTATTAATTTTATTTCCTGGAAATTTTATCGTGCGATACAACACGAGGAATAATGTCTGTTCGAACGAACATTTTATTCGTTTCTTGATTGATGGTCGTTTCGTATTTCGAACTTTATCGTTTGCAAAGTAACAAAAAAATGCGACTTTTTCAAATTATCTTGCCTATAGAAAAAATAGCGTATTTTAAAAAATTCTATTCATTCTGATGAAAAAGAATGGAACTTTTTTAAAGTTTATTAATTTTGATAAAAAACAATGGGACTTCTTAAATTCTAAAAAAGCTTTCAAATAGTCATTTTATTAATTTAAATTGATTAAAAAATGTGATTAAAATGATGATAATTCTAAAGAAAAAATGTTATGTTTTAAATTCCATTAATTTTAAAGAAAAAAAAATACTTTTGTAAAAATTCTACTTATTCTTGAGAAAAATAGCGATTTAAAAAAATGCTATTAGTTCTGGAAAAAACAAATGTAATTTTTTGAAATTCTATCAATATTGAAAAATAAAAGGTACAAATCTTAAACTATTAATTCTAAAGCAAAAAAGTCCAACTTTTGGACATTTGGACAAAAACCCAAACAAACGACATTTTGACATTCCATTGATTCCAACGAAAAAATGTTATTCTTCAAAACCCTATTCATTCCAAAGAAAAAAAAATACATTTAAAAAACTCGGTCAACCCAAAAAATGTTCAACAATTGAAAATTCTAGTAATCCCAAGGGGAAAAAAGTCCCGTTTCAAAATTTGATTAATTGTAAAGAAAAAAAGTGTCTTCAAAATCCTATCAATCCCAAAAGGGATATTCCAAAAAATTCGACAAAAGTAGTTGGAATTCCGCGATTCTCAATTCCACGATTCCACAATAACTCGCGATAGTTCCTCTCGCAGATACCTGAATCTTTTGTGCCCTTAACGAGCAATGTTTTCACCCAACAAGCATCTCGTTTGAGCTTCGTGTACAAGTTCGCAGTCCCTCTGCCTGCCCGTCGAAAGGAGGAAAGAACGAAAGGCAAAAAACGACATTTTAGTACGATGCTCCTCGTTTCTCGGAGGAAGAGGCGATTTTCGTCTGGCGAAGAGCGATTTTACGTCGCGGCCGTTTTTCTCGAGGATACGATAGGGCACCGTACGCGAAGGCGTTTGCAGAATCTTCTCAATCCCAAGGCACTTGCAGCCTTCTCCTCGCTTGTATACACGTCAGTGTTTACTTTGACGAGCAACAGCGAGGCTCGTAAAATCCGGAGTAGACGCGAATGCAATTTTTTTAAATCTGTCCCAACGTATTGTTCTCTTCTTCGAGTACTCTCGGTCGTACGTTTATTCTTCAACGAAAGTGGAAAAAAAGAATTTGCAATATATACATATATTTATATACATTTACGATGAGCATACTTTGAGGGGCCCAAAAAATTGTTATATATAGATATATCTAAATATACAGTCAGGTACATAATATAAATGAATAAAATAATAGCCGTGATTCATGATTGCGTATATTTCTATTATTTATAACACATATATACGCGGAATATATCTTTCTATTTCAATACGTTTATATTATATATGAGTATATATGAAAAATATCAAAATAAATAAATAATCGTCAATTTCCTCGATTAATCAAAATTATAAAATGATATAATAAAAATATATTAAAAATTCAATGATTAATTGAAAACTAACAATTGTATTTCCAAATGAAGATTCAATTTTATAAACAATAATGTAATAAAAAATTCAATCTTTAACATTTTTCAATTTTATTTTCAGTTGAACTTTTGAGGAAATTTATTGCCTCGTCAATTTCCTCAATTAATCAAAAATATAAAATGATATATATATGTGTGTGTGTGTGTGTGTGTGTGTGTGTGCGCGCGCGCGTGTGTGCGTGCGTGTGTGTGTATGTGTGTGTGTGTGTGTGTGTGTGTGTGTGTGTGTGTGTGTGTGTGTGTGTAATATCATTTTACAATTTTGATTGATTGAGGAAATTGACAAGGCAATAAATTTCCTCAAAATTTCAACTGAGAAATACAATTGAAAATCGTTGAAGATTGAATTTCTTATTACATTATTGTTTATAAAATTCAATCTTCAATTGAAAATACAATTGTTAGTTTTCAATTAATCATTAAATTTTTAATATATTTTGAATTTCTGATATATTTTTATTATATAATTTTATAATTTTGATTAATTTAGGAAATTGACGAGGCAATAAATTTCCTCAAAATTTCAACTGAAAAATAAAATTGAAAAATGTTGAAGATTGAATTTTTTATTACATTATTGTTTATAAAATTGGATCTTCAATTGGAAATACAATTGTCAATTTTCAATTAATCATTGAATTTTCACTTGACTTTCCAAGCAGTCTTTTAAGCGCGTACATTTCTTGCTTGCTCCAACGGGGAGTAAATCGACGTACCAACTCTCTTAAGCGTATCGCGAATCTCTCCTCAGCTTACATCAACGCATTTATTTTGCACATGTATATATATGTATCCCGTCGCCTCTTTTTGCCGTGAAATTGTCGTAAAATTTGCCGGTTCTCCGAGTTCGCATCGCGGCCTCTCGCTTTTCCTCCTTTTTTTTTGCAATCCCTGACTCCTCATACTCGTGGCCGATGATTGCGATTTATGAAGGGCGAGGACGAGAAGGCGGCGTAAAAAGGGAGGGCGAATGCGAACACGTTCCGCGGGCCGAACGTCGTCGCGAACCTCGCGAGTGAGAGAGAGAGAGAGAGCCGTACATTGGTTTTTCTGGTTCGCGCCTGCCCGCGCTTTCACTCCACCCTTGGCTGTGTTACCTTTTTCTATCGGTTCATTAGCGACGCGCACGCGCGACTCGGCGAATCGGAGTCGCCCCGGTTTTTTATTCTGGCTTTTTTCGTGCCTGGGATCTCATGTGAGCGCGCGAGAGATCGTCCCGCGCACACGTCGATGCGTTTGTCGTTTCGGCTCCTTCCTGGGCCAGCGCAGTCAGACGATTTATAGATTGCCCGAAGCTCCGAAACGAAACATCGAAATTTGTGTGAGCGTGTGGGTAATATTAATGTCGAAAATAATGATAAGATTATCATCTCATAGCTATCTATCTAATAATAATAATCAAAATAACGATAATAATAACAACGTAAATTATAGTTGCAGTATTACCGTTAATAATCATTTTGATAATTATGAAACGACTAAGAATAATAATAATAATGAAATAGAAAGGAGTGGAATATAGTGCGAATGAAATAATGGGAAAGAGCCCGTACAATGGAATCTGCGATAAAACATGGTGTTGAAGTTTCCATCGCTGGCACGCAACAAAAACGAATTTTCTTCCATTGACAACATTTCTTGTTGGCCTATTCAGGCTATAAAAATCATTCCAACGTTTTTACGTATTTTTATTGCTGATTTGGGACCTCCAGTGGCAAAAAAATGTTTCGTATAATAATAAAAATGACGAAGTAAGAAAAAATCGTTATATTCCAACGATGCAAACTTCAATGCTATGATAAAACATAATAAGAAAATAAAATGAATGATAAATGAATGATTAAATTTAATTATAAATCAACTGATTGGAATTAAATGATTAAAAAAGTAAAAAATAAAACGGAGTGTCTCCCCGTTCGGATATCGGACGAATAAGCGTATGTTATTCGTCCGGATAGCGGCTCAGTTCACGCCATATTTCCACGTACATATTATTGTGATTCATGTCAGCTAGTATCCGGACGTATAAAATAATTCACACGTATTCGTCCGAAAAAATCTTTATAATTTTGTTTGGGTTTGTTTGGTTTTATTTGTTTGGGTTTGTTTGGTTTTATTTGTTTGGGTTTGTTTGGTTTTATTTGGTTTTATTTGTTTGGGTTTGTTTGGGTTTGTTCAAACAAACCCTAACAAACCCAAACAAAATTATAAAGATTTTTTCGGACGAATACGTGTAAATTATTCGTCCAGATAGATTGTTTAACAATTTAACACATTCTATCCGGACGATTATATATATGTTATACGTCCGGATACTAGCTAACATGAATCACAATAATATGTACGTGGAAATGCAGCGTGAACTGAGCCGCTATCCGGACGAATAATACGCTTATTCGTCCGATAACCGGACGGCTAGCCACAGCGAAAAAAAAATTACCTTGCGGCTATTACATGTTATGCATACAGAACTTTTTTTTATTAATATCTTTATAGGCGTTCATGAATATTCATAAATATTTGTCTGTATGGCTAACATGTAACACGTAAAAGATAATTTTTTTTATCATCGTTAGAATTGTTGGTCTTAAAATTATTGGGAACAGTGATACTATTACTATAACTGACGACATTATTATTACTATTTTTACTATCATTCGCTATTATTGCTACTGATGCTGAGGATAAAAATCATAATAAAATGATCTTGAATGAATAAAATGATACGTGCACGGTAATTTTACTTCCATCATCACTATTATTTTCAGTATTACAGTAACCATCATAACGTACAGTTGGTAAAAAAAAGTATTTGTACATCTCACCCGAAACTGTTGTTAAATTGGCTTAATTTTTTTGTTCGCGTTGTCCCAAGATTTTTGTAAACAGATACCATGTATATTTAGGATAAGCTATCGGATACAGAAACTTCATAAAGCATTCAATTTTTTTCGAAGAATAATTTGAAAAAGACGACGTGTACAAATACTTTTCTACCCACTGTATACTATACTATTATTATAACTTATGTTGTCTATTTCTTTCATACATGCCGAGTTAGCAATGGGAACAAGATTATATTGCATATATTAATATATGTTTTTTTCTGTATATGCAATTTCATTATTATTTAAATACAAAATAATCATCTTTATCAGTATTATTATTATTGTTTTCAGTGTAATAATAACGATAATAATTGTTATTATTATTATTATTTATTAGTATCGAGAATAGTAATGATAAGATTATATTGAAAAATGTTGTATATTTTCGTAAATTATCATAATTTATGTTTTATTGCCACTATTATTAGCACAATTTTAAATGATAATAATAATAAATGACAGTGAAATTATTTCATAAGCATTTCGCTCAATGATTTTCAATCGAAGATATTGCGATAATTCAACAATGTGACCAGGGCGCGTACATGCCTCACTAGTAAAACTTTCGCCCCGGGCCCCTTTGATTACATGTACCATTGATTAACGATATTAGATCGTCTACAGTAGACTTTTTATCGCAATCGAATGTTGCAGGTACGTAGACGCGGTCGGGCACTTTGGTATGTACGATGATGCTGCGGTCAGGGCAGAAGAAACACGAGCGTGTACACGCGAAACACGTTCCAGCATCCCGTCGATATAATTTCTCGAGCGACTAAAAATCGCAATTAATTCGAAGCTGCAACGACCGCGCGAATGTTGCGGCGGATGCGGATGCCTCGAGCGATTGCGCTTGCATCACACACTCGGCCCGGGGAGATCCGACCAAGTTTTGGTATGAAAACTTTTTTCATTGTTTATACAGGGTGTCTCGAAAAAAGTGTCACAAGCGCATATCTCGGAAAGTACTTATTGCAATGGAAAATGTTACAAGTAAATGTTGTTTCGTTCCAAGGGGGGATGAAGATGGCAATGTCAATTTGACCTTGGGTACAACCGCTGGAGTCATACAAAGGTCAACTTGGAATTTTCAATCAGAAGCCCTATTTTTTGTTGCTTATTTTTGTAGCCTGCTTCGAGAGATTTTCAAAACATTGCGGGCCGATACGTGCACGATAATACACGATAAGAAATAGGGCTTCCAATAAGAAAATTCACGTTGACCCTCCTATGACCCTGGCGGTTGTAGCGAATGTCAAATTGACATTGTCATCTTTTTGCCCGCCTCAAACGAAACAACTTTTACTCCAAACATTTTTCATTACAATCCATACTTTCCGGGATATGATTTTGTGACACTTAAGGAGGGGGATACCTTTAGGCGAGCAAAAAATATCCTGATTTTTTTTTAAAGGAAACGGCTTTTCCATTTTTTACACTTAGGCTATTTTTTATTATTACTTTTGGCTGTTACACTGTATTTTTTCTATTTATTAATTTTCAAAGGTCGGGGAGGTATGGCACAGTTTTTTAAGGGGATACTATTGTGACACTTAAAAAAAATCGATCTTTTTGGCCTTTTTCGACAGTCCATTGTATGGGCTAGGTATAGCTGATTAGCAGTTTTTATAGTAAATATAATTTAATCTTGCAAAAATCGATAATTAAATCTTTAAACGCGTTTTTCGCGAAATAAGATTTTTCAAATTTGCTGACATTGTTACTCAAAGAGCAATTATCCGATTGACTTGAAATTTGAACTGGGTACTCTTGAATATATTTACTCTACAATGACGTAGGATATTTTTGATTGGATAAAAATTGACGACTTGGCATTGAAAAAAACGACCATTTTTAGGCAAAAAACAGACTTTTTTCATAACCACGCCATTTTGTTGGATTTTGATATTTTTCGAAAAATCCTACGTCATTGTACAGGAAATACCTTCCAGTTTAACGACGTTTTTTCCTTTTTCGGTTCCAGCTACTCAATCGGCCGGAATCATGTCAGCGGTGGAGGAACTTTTTTTTGGCGCCTCCGAACGCAGCGCATAAGTCGCTTGGATCTCAATATTTTTCTATGAAAAAATTATGTAATAAAGGTCAAATATAGCCAAATATATTCTTAATTTTCCGAAACATTTAATTGAGTACTTTTCTTCCAAAAAAATCCCGAAAATCACCCAAATTTTCAGCGTTCACACTGGTATAGCCCCTTAAACTGCATTTACAAAACTGGCGTGACGTACAGTTATACCCGTTACTGTGGCCTAACCCCTTAAGGATAACTGGGATTTGTATCCGAGTAACCAGTACAGAGTTCGTAATTTGAGGTTGAGTTCTTTTTTCTTTGTTTCAATGTGTTTTCTCCATGTTAGTCTTCGTTCAAGATGCATTCCGAAGTATTTTATGCTGTCTTGTTGCGGAAGTACTTTGTCGTTGAGTCTATTCGGTACATAGTTTCCTCTTCTCATGGTGAATGTGACGTGCGTTGACATATTTTTGCTTGCCTTGATCCTCCATTTGTTCAACCAGCGTTGGATTTCCATGAGCTTCGAAGATTAATAAATAAATAAATAATAATACCATGTTACTGCCAAAGGTAGCAATAAAACATACCCTAAGTCTCAAAAATGGTGAAGAAATATTTCTCTAAAGAAAATCATGAAAATCAGCAATTTTTTCCTCGCCTGAAGGTCCCTCCCTCCTTAATCCGAGACACCCTGTACGTAAATCGCAATCGAACAAAAGGAACACGAGCCCCGACGCTCGTCGAATCGTTTTTTTCCCTTTCCTTCTTCCTTCTTTCTTCCTACCCATGATCGATCCGAATATTTCGATAGCGGAGATTAATAACCGTACATCTGCTCCGAGAGTTGGCGATTTAATTTCTCATTCACGATAATGTCAAGGACGCGGAGCGAGTCTCTCGCTCGTTCGAATCGAGCGGAAATTCAGATCATCATCGTGATAAAGCGAATTTAATGAAGAGCGAGTGCGTCGGTGAGCTTAGCGTTGCGTTTGGCCAATGTTAAATGAGCGCTGCGAAATAAATTCTGAGCGCTGGCCATTGTGTGTGACGCGTATAGCGGAATTCAATTAATTTTATCAGATTATTATTTGGCGGTATTTAATTGCGGGATGTCGGATTGACTGTTATTAACTCGCGCAGGATCAAAAGATATTGCCATTGTTATTCTTATCATTGTTGTAATTAGTGTTGCTATTGTTGTTAATATTATTATCATTATTATTATTGTAGTGGATATATATCATGTATTGTATATTCGTATTATAAATTATATATTGGCGTTGCAATGCTTATTATTGATGTAATTAGTATTGATGTTCTTGTTTTGTTATCATTATGATTACAGAGTGTCTCCCCGTCCGGGTATCCGACGAATAAGCGTATGTTATTCGTCCGGATAGCGGCTCAGTTCACACCGTATTTCCACGTACATATTACTTTGATTCATGTCAGCTAGTATCCGGACGAATAACATATATATAATCGTCCGGATAGAATGTGTTGAATTGTTAAACAATCTATCTGCACGAATAATTTACACATAATTATTGCGTGTAATAATTATGTATATCATTATTACACATAATAATTATATGTGTAATAATTACACATAATATTGTAATTATTACACATAATTACAATATTTGTCCGTTATAACAATTACAGTTATTTGTCCGAATAAAATTTTTATAATTTGTTTGGGTTTGTTTGGGTTTGTTTGGGTTTGTTTGGTCCAAACTTAAGTAAACCCAAACAAACCCAAACAAATTATAAAATTTTTATTCGGACGAATACGTGTAAATTATTCGTCCAGATTGATTGTTTAGCAATTTAACACATTCTATTCGGACAATTCCTCCGGATAGAATTATTCAGAAATCCAATTATTCGTCCGGATACGAGCTGAAATGAATCACAATAATATGTACGTGGAAATACGCTTATTCATCCGATAACGGGACGGCTAGCCACAGCGTTATTATTATTGTTTTTTTTATCAATTATAATTATAGAAGTAGTAATTGTTTATTTCCCAGGTGTACCCTTTCGGGTTCTCACAAGGTAACGCCCCCTATACATGTTTTCCCTCAATACATTACCTTGCAGCGAAATAACAATTCTAATAATATTATTATTAAAAAAAATTATTATTGTGGTTTTATTATTATTTTCAAATATTATATTTTTGAAAATGATTACATGATATTTTATTGTTATTCTATTATTCTCATCATTACTATTATTATTACTAATCGAATTAATTAGAATTCAAGCGACACCAATTAATCGTTTTGGACACAATATCGAACTTGCACGCATACTGTTTCGCGTACAGCTAAACTGAAATCCGGAAATCGAAACGAACCGAAGACATTTTATTTGTATTGACGAAAAAAAATTATTTTTAAGGCTGCTTCTTTTTTAGGGAGAGAGAGAGAGAGAGAGAGAGAGAGAGAGAGAGAGAGAGAGAGAGAGAGAGAGAGGCAGACAGAAGTTATCTCAATAATCCTTTCGCTTTATATGGATCTTCTGTACGCGCATGAATGCTCATATATATACGTGTATATATATAACGTTCGACGATAGTCCAAGTTCATGTAACGCGAATTTTTCCTCGAGTTTGCGGCCTATACACACATACGCCGGTTACAAGGGCCGTGTAACCCTTCCAGTAGGTACAAGGACTCGTCCCGACGTTCCTCGGTCACAGGGTTGAGCATGAATGTTTCCCCCCCCCCCTCTCTCTCTCTCTCTCTCTCTCTCCCTATATTGCAAATACGACATAAACCATATGCGCTGTACACACATCACGAATCTCAACCCTTTTGCCACGAGAGCTCGCGCAAGACCAATTGCCGCAAAAACATGGCCATCCTATCCCCTCGTCGATACAGTGCACCGCCGCGGGCTTATGCTAATTTTATTAGCCCATCGCGCCTCTCGTATCGTACGAATAAACAAGATATATCCCCGGGGTAAACAAATAAAAATGACTGTCCGTATATATTTATACATCCATCGTTCACGCGAGATAAATCGTCCGGCATTGAATAAAAATGAGTATTTAGTAATTAATTTATTCGATTTCTATTTAATTTTTGTAAATTTTCTATTTGAATGGATTTGAATTTTTATTAATTTTTATAAATTTTCAAATTAAATTTATTCAATTGAATACTTTATTGAGAAATTGATTGATCCATTTGAGCGAAGAATAAGAAATGGTCCATTTTCAGGTCGTGGAATACGGTCCACGAGAATTTTTAATCGCCCAAAGTAAAAAGTAATGTCATTTATCCGAATCTCAACAATTTTTCAAACACTCAATTTTTTTTCATCCAAGGATACATTTTTTTGTAAATATAAAAAAAAATCAGCGGCGCGCGGCCATCAGATTTTTCGATGGGTCGTCTCGTTTTTCTCGTCGTCTCCGCCGACGACGACGACGAATGTGTAAGCCTAGAAGTGCGCGCTCTGCGTACAAACACACACACACACACACACACCCACACGAGCATCGCATTGTTGAGGCCCCGTTCATCGGGCATTCGATACCTCGAACGACACTCGATACCGGCAAACGCCATAGGAACGAAATCGCTCTGCTCTCGTTCGCGCGGTCAGGTCTTCCACTCGAAGGAATATCTTCTCGACTACCTACATGCCATACTCTCCGTGCGTGTTTTCTCTTCGTTTATCATACCCACAAACACACACACACACACACACACACAAAATATTTTGGCGAGATTTTCAGCCGAGCACACGGACCAACAGAAGGCTTCTGTCTCGCCCCGCCTCCCTCCTGCAACCCCACCAGTGCCAGCGCGGACGTGTCGGTGGTTTTTATTATTGTACACTCGCGTGTCTCGAGAGGGCGCGTCCTACGCGGACGAAGAAACGGGAACTTATGAGCGCGCGTACTCCTTTGTCCCCTGTTTTTGTTTTTTTATTTCCCGCGCGATTCTCGACGAAGCTTCCATTGTTTTTCGGAAGTCGACTCGTCCTTCACTACCCCACTCCTCATATACAGGGTGTCTTGCTTGAAGTTTCACAAGCTGCTATTTCGGAAAGTACCCATTGCAGAGAAAAATGTTTCGAGCAAAAGTTGTCCGGTTCTTGGGGAAGGGAAAGATAGAAAAGGTAGTTTGACCTTGGATCCAAACGTCAGCCTCGTTTGACGGTCAAATTGAACATTGCCTCGAAAGCTTTTCGAAACACTACCATTAAGCATTTTTTCATTAAGTAGTTTATGAGCTGAAAGACCTGGAAGTTACAATGCCAAGTTCCGAGACCGACAGGGCAAAAAATTGACCTTCGTATGACCTTGGCAGTAAGGTCCAAGGCCAAACTGAGAGTCCTATCTTTTCCTCCCCTTAGAACCGACCAACTCTTGTTCGATAGATTTTTCATTGCAATGCGTACTTTCTGAGATAGCAGCTTATGACACTTTAATTGGGACACCCTGTGTGTATAATTGTCATTCTCATTCTCCTCTTTATCTTGGATACGCTAGGCGGGGGGGGATGGGCAACAAGGGACGTCGGGGAATAAACAAGAAGACCTCTCCCAGCTCCTATTGTATTATAATGGGCATTACTTGGGCAAGAAATCTTCGCTGTCCTTTTCCTTCTCCTCGCGCTCACCTCTCTTCCCCTCGCGGACTTCTTTTCGATTTATAGAGCTTCGTTAGTCAGCTGTATATTTGTTTTTTTCATTTTTACCTCGAATATCCACTTCGCTCGGTTTGGCCGACACTATTTCTTTTTGTCTCGACTCCTCCGAGGCGAGAGAAAGCCCCATGGGACGAAATGATCGAAGCGGGGAAACTCAATGACATAGAAGTTCTTCGAGCACAAAGTTCCTTGATGGCATAAATATTCTTTGATCAAGTCGAGAATTTCTCGATGACATCAACATCCTTTGACGACATGCAGAACTTCTCTATGAAATCGAAGTTTCCTGATGCTGCCAACAAATCTTTCAATGAACTGCAAAGTTCCTTAGTGGCATAAAAATGCGTGGATCACCTGCCAAATTCGTCGATCACATCAAAGTTATTTAAACACGGGACTCCTTGATCATATGAAGACTCTTCGATCATGAGCAGGGTTCCTTGATCGCATCAATATCTTCTGACGACATGCTGAACTCCACCACATCAAAGTTCTAAAGACATCTACGAAAAGAATTAATCTTGCCAGTGAAACGCAAAGCATCAACGTCATCTTGCAGGATGCGATGAAGTAAATGACCTCCCGAAGTCCCAAGATTGATCCACACAAAGGTTGTTCTGAGCGGAACTTGATGAGATGTCGGCCACTCGAGTTACGTTCCCGCTGCATTCCCCGTACGATATGCCTTTCTCCCATAAGTGCGAGGCAACAATGGGCCGATATATTCGGTGTATCTGGATGCCTCGTTGATGTCCCTACATATTTTGGGCAGCCCTGTTCTCGGTCGGACATGCTTCTGCCGTGCTGCATCGGGAATGGGGTGGTGCGTTTCTGGGCGAGGGTGTACGGGGACGGTATAACGAAACACGAATGGAACATCTGCCGATGTTGGGGCCCCCCGAGACCGTTTTCCTCCTGCGCCCTTCTCCTACGAGCCATCGCCTTGCACCACATCGAGGCCGCTCGAAGGCTTCGGGCTGGCATGTAGTGGCACGGGGACCACACCAGTGCGGTCCCCGTGCTCAAACCCCGAGGCAGCACGAGCAAAATAGACAGGGAGATCGGGAGAAGGGGGCTGAAGGGACGAAAAAGGTCGCTGGTTATATCGGCATGTGCCGAAAGTGGAAGCGAGACGCGCTAAAGGGATACAGTAGTAAATGCCAGTTGATTCTACTGCCCATCCAACAAAAGTTCGACCCTTTTCACTTATTCTGCGCGTGCGCGCCATCTTTCTCTCTTCTTCCTCTGCTCCTCTCTTTCTCCCTCTCTTTCCATTGCGTTTCCATTTTCCTCGCATTAGGCCACGCTGAGTCTTTTATTTCTATCCTGAATTCACTAAGCCAGGACTCTGTCCATTCACATGATTTTTCGGTCCTACTTTTTCTGTTATCATTCTGTTATCATTCTGTTTATTTTTACACTTTGATAAAAGTACAAATTTCTCGATTTTACATCACGTGAATTGTTCCTTTTTTTTACTATTCAGGGCATCGATCATTAACTGCATACTCCGGTAGTTTCCAACGCCTGGTTGCTCATGTTACTGGACCGGATAGCCATATGGTTTGTCTTGAAGTTATTGATTCGAATTTCCCTTATAGTATGGCTGAGGCGTAGTACATCCACCTATCTCCGTCTTTGTCTCGTGTGCGCGTTCAGTGCTACAGACAGCATCACGGCCCGAGGCCTGGCGCGTTCCCGTGCGTGCCGGCATTCGAATCACCGCAACGGATCGCCTCGTGCAGCCTGGCAGGGTAACCCTAACGAACAAGCGCGCGGGTTTCGCTCGATCGGGGATTTCGATGCATGGTCGTAGAAATGGATATCACGCCTCGGACGCCACTTCTGGAATAACTTGTTTAAATCATCCGATGGCATTTGCTTCAGCGAAGTTGGCTTCGAGAGTGCAATCCGATCATGGAACGATGATAATCATCCAATGGTATGGGTAAAGACGATTCTGGGTTTAGGCCCATCTGGCTTGAAGGTCCAAGTGCCTTTTACAAGCTGGCAGAGTGGGACCATCATTAGACCTTTTTTATTCATCAGGGAAATGACAATCATCGAGGTCTTCAGTACTATGCAATGTAGATGTTGGTAGAGCGTTGTTTTTTAGGGCATTGGTTCATGCGGGCCTGGAGAGATGGCCTAAGTCATCTACCTACACTTGCATTGACGACAAGTAGTTCTTTCGAGTCCGTTGATCTACCTGGATAACGCACACGTAGTTCTTTCCTAGCCTTGTCATCTAGTTCATCTATAGCTGGATTGTCTACACCTAGCTCTTCCTAGCCTTGTGATCTAGTTCACCAACACCTGGATCGCTGGCCCCTAATTATTCCTAGTTGTTTGACCTAGTTCACCTCCACTCGGACTGCCTGTACTTAATTCTTCCTAGCCTTGTGATTTGGGCCACTAACACCTGGATTGCATGCACCTAGTTTTTACTAGCCCCTTCCACCTATGGAGCAGACACATTCATCTTCATATAAGAAGCTCCGGCGGTGTCCATTGCTATTCTACATGTCGGTCGGCAGTTCGTCCGATTCGTTGGCCCACGTGTTGATTACAAGGTTCAACGTCTTTTTGGTGCCACCGCGCAGTACACGAGATTAAACGTGACCGTGTACACCGCTAATTACACGTTGGGCAAAAAATGGTTTTCGCTTCGATCCGAAAAAGGGGGGAAGTTAACGAGTTTCGCGGGTCCTCGTCGTAAATCCTCTTAACGAGAGCCACGCGCTTCGTAATATCCTTGCGTTCACTCCACATACGTGTCGTAGTTGTATCGATGATGTACTTGTCGTTTTATTTTTTTTATCGTCGCCTCGCTGTCCGTCTTAAATACGAGTCTTCACTTCCGGGCAGTTTCAAGATCCATTCGCACAAGACCAAAACTGTACGCGGCTTCTCCACCTTCTTCAACTACCAGCTGTCCGATTATCGATGATCGATCGGCTACCAACTCGTACTGACTTCGATCGCCAGGAATCTTGACTCCCGAGCAATCTGTTTCCCAACGAATGTTCCCCAAGAGGATGATGATGAGGAGGGAAAAAATGGCAAATTCCACTTGATACATCGAGGCTCGTTGCGACAGGACATTCAGGTCACTTCCTTTCCGACTTTCTACCTTACACGGTAGGCTCTCCCACGCGTTGTGCGCTCATTACGTACCTATAATTTGCAATTAATTTTAATTTTCCTAGACGCGCGGTAATCCTCGCCTCATGGAAAGAGCCCGATCAGACTGCGAAACACGTTCCAGGTTTCCTTGCAGGCGCATGTAAATGTGTAGCCTTACAGCTTGTATAACTAAGTCAAGAGCTGCAAGTCCTCCGTATATTATGTATCTCGTTGCTGTGCCGCGTCTAAATTAGCCGAGAGAGCGCGGTAACGACCCCCGTCATTGCGCGGTAACGACGCACTTCCGACCTGCCCCCATAATCGCCAAGATTGTACATATTATTTCTTAACCGAATGAACAAGGAGCGTCGAAGAATTGCGATGAGTTGAGCCCCATCGTAGGGCATGAGTTTTCGGACAAATGCAAAGATGATTGGGCAAATATGGTGACGAACAAGTTCGTGATTAATGACCTGTTGGAAGGCCATTGGGCAATGCCGGACTAGTCTACTCAACTCCCATCAAGTTTGGTCACAGTCGAATCAACAGCTTCTTTCAGAGTCACTTGTCATTGATAAGGTATCCAGTGGAGGTGACTACAAAACCTCAATACGTGAAGATGCGAAACTTAGTTTGCGTCATCCACGCAAAATTGCCTATCCCAGGCTCTGAGTTTGAAAATGTAACTATTGCAAGACCGCAAAGCGGAGCGCTATTCTCTAAGACAGTGCTTGGGACAAGATTCGCGTCACGTACGCGAGAGAGTTACGTGAGTTTGTGAGCAGCCACCCTCAATTCGTGGGTACCTACGCTGTGCGATTACACAAGTTTCCGCACTATGGCGCGTGTGTGCAGCAGTCGCAATAGCAGCCTCGTCTACTCGTGTCCAAGTGTGCGTCCAAGCCGAGGCGGTGTTCGTTACACTTGTAATAAATTCTACCACTCCCACTCGCCAAGACCACCACCTTGCGGCATATCGTTGTACCTATCCAACTCCCACTCACTCGACATACCCGAGGATTGTACATGTGAAGCGGAAGTAACCGAACGAATCTCGTTTCAGGACAATTGGTAGCGCGGTCATCGTACGTACACAGCATTGTTGGAATAGGAGTAAGAAAGGGGAGCACGGCCGTGAAAAAGTGAATGGGCGAAAATTCGTAAAGGGATCGCCATTCGTACAGGAACATCGGAGAGCAGGTCAGAAGACTCCGGGACCATCTGTCTCGGCAACAATGTGAGCCGTGTTCCACTCGGATACTGTCGCCCAAAGTACTCAATAACGCACACGGGAAATAAGTTCGGTCGAGGAATTTCCCGTTATGGTAGCATGTCTTGTAGCGCAGCCTGATACCTTCAGTCTAAGTACACACTTGGGTAGCTAACGCCTGCCTGTGTGCACGGCGTGATCGCTGCGTTGCTACTGATGTCGTGCGATGGCACTTAGAATGAGCGAGATAGACACAAGGCTGGATCAGATGACTCGATAATGGGCTATGCAGGCTGTCGAGCCGAAGAGAACCAGTGGAAAAGGTGTACTGTACCGTGCGAGGGACCGCGGAGAGAGTAATGCTGTTGGAGCTAGAGGAAACTGCCACAAGCGTGCCAGGACGTAAATCCGCGGGATCCTATTAGCGTCGGACTTGGGCTAACGAGATCCGGCAGGAACCATCACCCCCATCCACACCCGTACTAGCTGCCATATTCACGCACGACGTTTCCTTCGTCGGTTACGAAAACAATCCGAGCCAAACTCAAAGCCTACCAAAATCTCATAGCAGGTGCCATTTATGGACACCATGTCTCTGTCGTGGGTTACAAATGCAATTCGATCGTGCTGCAGTGGCAGTATCGGAATTGATTCACTAATGTCGTTGGTAATGCTAATCCTGATGGTTGTAACAGCTATGCGGAAAACAGGACGCTGTCTCATTGGACAGACTAGCCATCGATACCTAACCCCCAAAAGTTAGTTGCTCTAATTCACTATGATGGTCTGTGGACATGTAGACCAAGTGGAAACATTTGTGCACTTTTTTGCGTGGAAGAACACGGAGAGTACATTAACAATCATAACGAAAGACTGCCAAGACTTCCAAAAGTTCCCACTAATTTGAGAAGAGGTCCGCGGTTGGTGTCGACGGTTACACGTATGAAGAGCAAAAAGAAACGCGACTGCAGGAGGCCCCCATGTACGGTAATTCGAGGCTGCGAGAGGAAATTTTCGCCAAAGGGGTACAAGAACGTGCAACGGGGATAGCCGCCGGGTTATCCGGTTTCCATCTTCGCCAACACCTTATCTACCCAGAGATCACGGGCTACCGACCGGCAATGGGTTCAAGTCGTTCATCAGTGGAGAGCCTGTCCAATGAAGGCTGTCTCCGGGCCCCAACTTGCATCTCTTTCGCCACTGAGCACCAGCGGCGGCCTACGTGGTTAAGAGCATCCTTTTTTCCTTGACCTTACCGAGTGCTCGGCCCTTCCGAGCTCTCTTGTCTGTTCTCCAGCATCAGGAAGGCTCTCGCTCTCTCGCGCGCGCGCGCGTTTCTTTCATATTCCGGAATCTTCGAGGGCGAGAACGAGTCCGCGTGTTTCCAGCTCGATCCTCAACCCACACGTGCCCAGAAACGCTCGTGTACGAGCAAATAGCCCGGCAACGTTGTGTGGATCCACCTCGTGAGGATTTCTTGGTAAAAAGATATACGAGCCGGAGTGAGTATACATTTCCCAAGATTCCCGTACTATTTGTGCGGATGTATCAAACGCTCTTGCGCCGAGAGGATCTCCGCAGTGAGTTAAATATTGTCGCAGCTTATCTCCCTCGTTTCGCTTGTTCTCCATACGCTATCCTCGGTGTGTGCACGCGCGTCTTGGCTAACGCTTGTGATGCAAGTGTGGATCCATTTTGTGGAAGAATGCCAACACTCCATTTTCGCATGGCTACAATGTCTGGAGAAATCTCCGAGTTTCATGCTGCAGCAGTTATCGTTGCAATGGGATTTTGATCAAGAAACCGCAGCAGCTGAGCGCATCTGCACCGCCAAATCAGTCAACCGACTGAAGGCACTCAGCTGAAGTTTCAAATATCCAAGACGCTCCTAGCCACAAGTCGGACTATACACCTCACCAAGTTTCGTCCAGCATCCACACCTCCAAAGTCTACAACGCAATGTCTTCTACTCCCACACGAGTGTCCCGGGTGAGAGCGAGATAGCAGTGGATAGAAGCAAACAGAGGCACACGACACTCGTGTGCGTGCAACACCACCTCGGTTAGTCTCTCACCTCACCATCACAGATACCCTTCTTCATTTCTTTTTCACCTTGCACTCCTCTCGTACCTCATCTTCTCGTGTTTCTCAAGTTCTGGTGCGTTCGCGTGCTGCCTTCCCTTGTCTTTTTCTTCTCCCCTAGACCGCTGGATGTGCGTGCGGCCTCTGCGGAGTGCTAGACTCCGAGAGATAGACAAAATACAAGAAAAAAAACGTGTACGCGTACACGGAGAACAGGCAACGCGTGGGCTGCAAGGCTAACACGGGAGAGGGGGAGGGGTTCGAGATACCCGAGACTGCAATGAAGGAAACTGCAGACCGGAAACTGAAGGGGTCTTCCATCCACTCGCATCAAAGTGCCAACCGATGCTACGTGTCGTGAAAAGACACCATTCCCTTTGCCGGTTCTGCGCTTGGTACCTCTGGGCTTACTATTCAGCTGTCTATACATTTATATACATATAATTTTCAGTATTGTCGGTATTATCATTACTATTTTAGGATAATTTAGATAAAATGGTTTCGAAAAAGAAATTTTAATCACTTGCTCATAAAACGCATAATTAGATAAGTCTTGAAGTTTGTTCCAAAGTGGAATGTCTTCAACCCTTCCAGCCTGTTCGAATATACATATTCATGAAATGGCCCCCGCAATGTCATACTCAAGTTCTTCCCAAAATCAACATGAGAATTCTCCACAAAAATGTTCCTGCTGTTGCCGGCCAACCTACCGGATGGGCTGGCGAAAAAGGCCAACTACACGTAGTTTCTCGAAGCCAAAGACTCGCCCGTGTTTCTGCGGGCTGAGATTTCGCCGACTCTCGAACAAATTATGCAATCACATGGGGAAAGAGATGTGGACTGACCTTTAACGCTATCTACGAGCGCAAAAGCGTGAACTTCAGCTGTGAAATGAACCTATATACGTATATAGGCGTACCAAAGATAGACTTTTAAAAGACGCACCAATACGAAGGTGCCATCCATGTGTACGTAACGAGATGTAGGTATAAATTACACAATTGCTGTATAGTTTAGGTTACGGTGTAGATATCTGCCATTGAGTGAGTTTGATATTCGCACGGTACGCGCACTGAAAAAAAACACCAGGATCGTCCACAAGACTTTCCGACATTAGTCATCACTGGCTATCACTAGCCGACGAAATTTAACACTACAGACTAAATTCAATTAAAAGATTCGTATTTTTTTTCGGCTGTGTCCTTGTTTTTCCAGGGTGGGCTGTTACCAATTGGGCATCAATGGAATATCGAAGAAACCTATGTGGCAATATTCTGCGATCACTTTTCGAGATAAAATCGATGTCCGATAGGCAGTTAGGCAGCATTCACAGAGAGCGGAATGACTACTGGCGGCGAAGGTGCTTAAACGGGCATTGGTATTTGGGGTCAACGAGGCACGTAAGAACTCGACGACCCAGACGACACAGTATGAGGACTCAAGAGAGTCGAAGCGAGAGAGAGACAGAGAGATGATGGAACGGAAATAAAGCGAGTCGAAGAGTGAGATTGAAGGTGCGGGACGAGGTGGGGCGGGGGGGGGGGGGGCAAGAAGATTACACTGTGTCTGCAGACTACGGAGGCTGGTGCAGCAGCGAATAAACTGCAGTCACTGTGAACCGAGTAGTTACACACGTATTATCGATCCTTGAACCATTAGCTGCTCAAACGTAAGAGGCTCCAGTATGGAAGATCTCCAGACATGCTGTCCACCTCTCCCCCGTCCGACGCCTTTCTCCTCTCGTACTTTTGCGCAGCTCGAGATCCAATTGAAACTGAGCATGGCCTATAGAAAATTAGTACCCGCTGTGACGAATACAGATATGTTTTGATTTATCCAAAGCTGATTTTGAAGACACTGGAATTTTCCATACGGACGGAACCGAAACTCGAATATTCTCACAATCACCTTTGTGTGTGTGTGTGTGTGTGTGTGTGTGTGTGTGTGTGTGCGTGTGTGTGTGTACAGACCGAAGTGTCGTCGTTCTTTCAATACTTATCTCGTATTGAATGTCAATGCACGCACTCACGCACACACTACCTGAACCGTGGGCGAAGAGGGGGAAGGGGGGGGGGGCATCGAGGAGAATCAAACGACCGAGAATGTGTCGCCCGAGCGTCTCGCACCTGCCGAGAGGAGAGAGAACGACACTCGCAACGCTCATTTTTCATCTTCTCGCGCTCTTTTCAACTGCTGCTTTTTCTTCATTTTTACAAAACTAACAAGAAAATACGGCTGTCTCCTTATTAGCGTTTGATTTAAGCGATGCGAGGCATCCTCATAAGTCTTACTCGAGAAATCAACCATAATAAACAAGAATAACAATGAAAAAATGAAATATTAACGATGGATTAATGAAACAACAACAATAATAACGGTATGGTTATGTATGTTCTCCGATTTAATGTTCAAGCAATATTATGATAGCCTGAGGGGACCGTTACTGGCTGAAGAGAATATTCGAAAAAGTGATGATTTCCTGTTTTCGGTACCGCCGTCCAGTCAACACTTTTTAAAGGTGAAAACCAAAGATATATAAAAGTTGGGATACGTAAAAAACTAAAAAATGGATCACTCCAATGGCTGATGAGCAGGATGGGCTATTTTGGCTGGTGGCCGCCCAATTGGCACTCTATGAGGGGCGACGCAACCCTAACCGAAGTACGCAATGCGTCCATGTGTATCGGCTCGTCCCTCTGCCATTGGGCTCCCAAGCATATTTACATGTATATCTATATATGGGTGGAGTGTATCAACGGACGGAAAAAAGCCACCCCTTTTACACCAGGTCGTTTCCCGTCACACGCTTCTTCCTCCATCAGCAGGCGCACGGTGCGTACACGTCTAGGTTCGCTCGTTTACCTACACGTATATCAACGCATATGCACATCGAGGAAAACACCTGGCAATCGATAAACGGGCGTACGATGCGGCACGGAGGGTACCGTGAAACGGACATTTGACGAAATGATACGTCGCATATTGATAGAGTTTTATGAGTAAAATGTTGGTAAGGCTGCGGACCGAAGTCTGCGCCGGCGTATTGAAGTGATGAGACGTCTAGGAGTCTTTAAGGATGTTCAGAAGTTTGCAATATTTTTGAGTGTTTAGTCGTGTTTTAAAGCTTGAAATGTCTTCTGGCATGTTATAAAGCCTGGAATGTCTTCAAGTGTGTTCGAAAGACTGAAATGTCTTGAAACCTCCAAGTCCGTTCCAAAGTATGAAATGTCTTCAACTCTTCATACCGGTCCCAAAGTTGGAGTGTCTTCAAGCGTTCGCATTTCTTTCAAAGTCTGAAATGTGTATGTTTTCCAGTCTATTTCAACGTCTAGAATATCTTCAAGTGTCCAAGATCACTTCAAAGTCTAGGCTGTCTTCAAGTCTATTTCAACGTCTAGAATGTCTTCACGTCTCCGAGTCTTCCAGTCTGTTTCAAACTCAAGAAAATCTCCAAAAGTCTGCAATGTCTCCAAGCCTTCGAGTCTATGCCAAAGTCTGGGCTGTCTTCAAGCCAGTTTCAAAATCCGGTTCCTCCGCAAGTGCAAGAAGCTTCGCAACGAAGGGAAATGTTAAGAACGACGCTTGATGACGCCTCCCAGACGCTCGTCGGAGATGAATATCGTTGGGTTTGAGGTTAGAGATTACGAGCGAGAGCTCATACGGCAGCCAATTATCCTACCCGTCATACGAATCGTGGATCAAAGCGGTACGTGACAACTGGACAATGAGCCGTTTTATATCTGCGAAACTAATTGGAACGCGCGCGGTCTCGAGCAGCCGAACGAAGGATCAAGAACAGGACAGCACGCGAGATCATATCCAAGGAAGACACACGCGGTGCGCTCTGCCGGTTATCCGATCATCGGGTATGGTCAATCAACCATGTTGTAACATGAACGACAGGGAGCAGCGATCCATCGTTACACGACACTTTTTTTGCACTCTCGCTGCTCTCTATTTTATTAATTGCCCGCTGTCTTTTTTGGCGAGCAACTCGCTGTAAAAGTCAACTCTCCCCTATCAACGATCAGTCGCAAGTCCATCAATCATGGAAATGGAACAAAAAGCAGCCAGTGCGGAAGCTTTCGATGATGAATCTTATCAATGAGGGACTATCGGATTCGTCGTTGCCTTCCTCTGGCTCATATACCCGTCTAATAAACGGATAAAAATCCTAAGCCCAACAGAATTTGATAGTAACGATCTCCAGTGCGTCCAATTATCGATTCATTATTGCGCCAATCGCCGGCACCGCGAGAATCAATCGTAAGCGACGGAAATAAATGGAAATGGGTCTTCACGACACAGAAGGAAGGAAGAACAGTCTGAAGGAAGGACAGAAGGAAGGACAGTCTGCTGCCGCATCGACGAGATAAGCGGAATTTTTAGGGATGAGAACGTTTATGTACACGAACGGATGTGGACATATCGGGACTTGAAAGACATCCACGATATAACACACCACACCAACCGCCAAAGTTTTATATGCCGTTTGTCCACCATGTATGTGTATGGGCTTTATCGAAAGTCACACAAAGGCGAGTTGAGAGGAATGAGATGGAGGAAGAGAAGAGGCGAGACACGCGACGATCTTCTAAATATTCGTATGATATGTGTATGTCTATATATATATATATAGCCAAACGTGGACAGGTAAAAAAGTGCTTTGTGCTAAGCGTCTGAAAAGAACACCAAGAGGAAAGAAGTTCGTGTGAACCCTTTCTGAAAGAAGTTGGCGTTGACACATTTATTGTCTCCTCCATGCAAAATTGACCGATATCCTCAATCTCACGATCTTCTATCAGTCCAACTCACATATATATATATATATATCATTCGTTTAATTTTTTTTCTTCTCTGCTTTGATTATGATCAAAAATATTTTCTTGGAAGTCCATGTTGTCGATTTATACTAAAGATCCTTAAAACCATTTGAGTGATTGACATAATGTAAATTCGCTAAAAAAAATCATTTTATTTAATTCCTTATTTATTAAGTATACATAGCGTATTTACTCTAGGACACAATAGTCGAAAAAAAAGATCCCAAACAACAATCCTCACGGTGTTGAAGTTTGCATCGTTGGAATGCAACGAAAAATCCTTTCCCTTCTTTTATTTTCATCATCATCGAAAATACTTTCGTGCCAATTTATGTTGTAGATTTTTTAAAGAAGATCCTGAAAAACGTTTGAGCGATTGTTGTAGCCTCTATCCGCGAAAAAATATTTTGCCAATCCAAAAAATGAATTTTCGTTGCGCTCCAACGATGCAAGCTTCCACATCATCAATCCTCGCGATAATTTAAATATAACTTCGGCCCCGAATTGCTGAAATTAGGATTCCATATTCCTTGTGCACAACTTTGTAAAATGAATGATTGAAGACTGTGACAAGCAGAGATGGGCAAAACGTAACTAAATTAGTAACTAACAACTGTAATTGATATTTTAATTACTTTGTAACAGATTATTGAAGTAACTAGTTACCACAACTACCAAGTGTAATTAATCACTGTGTAATTCAATTGAAAGCTAGTCTGATACAAATCAATCGATTACATATTAATTAAAATTATGTAATTGTACGTGTTACAAAAATCCGTGTTACAGTTCTTGCAATTCACGAGCGCAAGTGGACCTTACACGTGGTAATTTGTGTAATTGCACGTTACAGTAGTGTGCGCTGTTTGCGTGTCTACCAGGTACAAAAGTGGTGTGTTTCTAAAGTTGACAGTCGTGTGCACACCATACTTGATCCAACTTTAGAGGTTAAAATTATATTTTCTCCTATATTATGCTATAAATAATAACAACGTAATTAGATTACAAAGTATTTGAATACATTTTAATCGGATTACTTTGTAATTAAATACATTATAACAGTTTACATAATACGTATTGAGTAATCTAATGACAACTCTGTAATTTAATTACTTTGTAACCAGCTTAATAATCAAATTACAATGTAATTTAGTTATGCCCATCACTGGCGACAAGTATGGCATTCCCATCTTCGATACGGTGGAATCCACCATTTGTTTTTTTTTCCAACGGGCCATTCCCCACACGAAGACACACTGTGTCCAATCTCGCCGCATTTTCGAAACTTCGATCAGAGCGATAATTGATACGTTCAATGGGAATGGACGAGGAGCAGGTGTTAATTGGAGTACCCGGGCCAAACGACCAATCCGTACCTGTTGACCTGACTTTCCAAATATCGGCGTTAAATGATCTTTTCCTTTTTTCTCATCTTTTCTTCCTCTTTCAAGCCCTCTTAACATCCAAGAACCCCGAAGAATCTTGAATAAACGAAAAACCAATGACGTTCATTGGCCCGAATATCGACCAATGAGTAATCCACATACGCACACACATACACGTGGAATAAGCGACCGCAAACAAACACGTGCCAGAGGGATTTTTGTCGGGTTGAATGTGGCGTGCAAGATGGCCGCTACAGGTCGAAAACCTGAAGTGCAAACTGATAAATCATCGAGACCGTGGTCACCGTTCTTCAGCAGCCAATTATCGTCATTACGATAATTTTTGCGATCATTTCGAAGACGCCGCGATAAATATATGTTGGATTTCGTAAGGGGCTTTGGCAAACACGAGAATCGCGAAATTTCTGCGCTTCCGTGCGCAAATGGTTTCGTAATTAGATAGCTGCTCTGGTGTACAGGAGTTTTGTGGTAATGGTGGTAATTTGGCAACATTTGCGATCCGTACTGAACACTCCACACAAATTATATATGTATATACATGTATTTAGAAAGTTTGGTCGAAAATATTATCACGTGATAAGCCGCGTCTTTAGACTGCTGAATTGAAATTGATCCCAATTGGAAGGGCACAAGACCTGAAGGCGGACCAGTTTTTGTTTCTCACGAAAATGGTTTGGGCAGGCTCTTATTCGATGCAAAATCGTTCGATGGTCACGAATTTCCATGCCCATCCTCGCCTCCATTTTTTTTAAAATATAAATGTGGGTCTGATCAAGAGTTTTGATCCGATCGAGTTCAACCCGAAAAATTCGTAATCAGCCGAGGATTGTAAACCGACAAGGGGGTCGGGAACTCGATTGGACGGCTTGATGGAGAATGGAACGAATCAGGGGGAGGGGGCAAAATACCTGAAACTGGATCATTTTTTATGGTGCTGAAGTTTTCATTGTTGGAACGCAACGAAAGTTCCGTTTTACATTTTATTTTCCATATTTTTATTATTATAAGCAATCTTTTTTTATAGATTTATAATGAAGATCGCTAAATAAAAATCTTAAAAATGGCCTTTTGTAGGCGAAATCGCCCGAAAGAGATTAAATTCGTTGCCGCCCAACGATGCAAACTTCAGCATCGTCATTTTTTAGTTCTCGCAAAATGTATTGGGCGGGCTCTAATGCGATGCAAAATCGTTTGGTAGTCACGACTTTCCAAGTCCCCCAACCTCGTCCAGGCCTTATTTAGTCCGGGAGGTCGATTTTTTTCTATAAATGCGCACCGCACCAAAAGTTTTGGTCTTATGGAATATCTTTTTCTTTCTTTTATATGATACTATTTATTATTGTGACTCTGTTGAAAAAAAAATCATTTTTTCACGGACCTCAAATATATATATATATATATATATATATATATATATATATATATATATATATCAGAATCGTGGAAAAAATTGATATTCCTTCATCGGGGCCTTAACAAAACACGATAGTATATGGTAGAAAAAAAAAACATGTACATTTACAAAGGTCGAAGTGGAAACAAAAAAATGAAATTAGGTACAAAAGAGCCAAATCAGTACTTTGCCATCATACGATTACATCCAACAGGATCAAATGGACATTTCCTATTCAACCCTAGAGAATAACCGAGAGAGAGAGAGAGAGAGAGAGAGAGAGAGAGAGAGAGAGAGAGAGAGAGAGAGAGAGAGAGAGAGAGAGAGGGAGAGAGAGAGAGAGAGAGAAAGAGTAAAAAGGGCGAGACGAAGACGGCGCAACTGCAACGAGAGTATCTCGAGGTTTTAACGGCCCGTCCGCATAGGTGCGGGAGACGCGAAGAGGATAACTCCGCCAGGAAAAGGTTTCCCTCGGGTATTCCGTGACCGCGCGTGCGCGTGGGCGCGAAGCAGCCAACAATTAAAATACGACGCGAGACACAGAGAGAAAAAGAGAGGGAGGGAGAGTGAGAGAGAGAGGGAGCTCATTGTACATTAGATAGGCAACGGGACACTCTTTAATAATGATTTATCGCCGCGTGTGTGCGCTCTCTCGCGCGCCCGTTGTCACGAGTCCGCCCCAAGTGCGCGACGACGACGTCGTTATGTCGCAAATATTCGACCAACCTCGCCGCGCTGCCACGACGAAATACTGCTATTCCACATATTATTTTCGCAACCCTACTTGTAACGAAACGCAAACGAGAAAATTTACGCAAATATAATGGGTTACAAAAAAAAGACACAAAATGTCTCATCTGTGTGTGTGTGTGTGTGTGTGTGTGTGTGTGTGTGTGTGTGTGTGTGTGTGTGTGTGTGTGTGTGTGTGTGTGTGTGTGTGTGTAAAATGAAATTCCATACGCAATCTAAAATGAAGGCATTATTTATTCACGACAGTGCGGCGTCGAAACAGATGAAAATCAAGGATAGCCACGAGCCATTGTGATTAATGAATGGCATTGTTGTTTCGTGTATCGAGAATTCGCCGTGTTGGTGTCTTATGTATGTACCCATGAATGGAAACGATGAGCACGGAGTAAAATAGGATATCTATATTATAACGACGAAGAATAGATATCGGCAAAAGATCGATCGATGATGATAAAAGTCGTCGTCGTCGTAGCGACTGTCCCGCCCGTCAATTGAACCCACGCATTATCACACCTATTATACAATGAATGTGTGTGTGTGTGTGTGTGTGTGTGTGTGTGTGTGTGTGTGTGTGTGTGTGTGTGTGTGTGTGTGTATCATATTTCCATATGACGTTGAAGTTTTCATCGTTAAAATGCACTGATCTTTTTTTTCTTTTTCTTTTTTCTATTTTTATTATTATCCAAAGCCTTTTTTGCAAATTGAGGTCGTAAATGTCCAATGAGAATACGTAGAAACGTGTGAACGATTTTTACACTCTAAACTGATTGAAAAAAAATTGAGTCTTAAAAAGAATCAATTTTCGTTATGTTCCAACGATGAAAACTTCAACGTCATATTTTTAATACTAATACATGTTCAATACTAACATAAGTATATATATATATATATATATATATATATATATATATACCACCCAAACAATCAAACCCAAACAAACAAACCCAAACAAACAAAACCAAACAATGAAACCCAAACAAACAAACCCAAACAAACAATCCAAAACAAACAAACCCAAACAAACTCACTCTCTCTCACTCTCTCACTCTCTCTCTCTCACTTAATTAACGATCGCTCTACTAATTGCTTTACTTTGATGCGTTGCGACCTCGGCAATATCTCTCTGCGCGGCTGCGCGCTAGCGTGTGCGTAAACTGCTACGCGACGTCCGTTTCCGACTTGATATTGACTCGCCATTTTTCTATATTACTATTCTTATCTGCTATTTTTCTGTTTTTATTTTCTATTTTTGTATTTTCTATACCAACTTTCTATATTTCTATTTTTAGTTCCAGTTTTAGTTTTAGTTTTAGTTGTACTTATTAGTTTTAAGTTGCGCTACTACTATTATTTCTGACTCTGTTCTGGATCCGACTAGTCATCGATCTATTATTTTCCGCATATTGCCTCGTTCTATTTAACCTAACCTCTTACCTTTTAAGTTCTGTTACTTTTACTTTTCTATTGTATCTTCCACTTTGCCCCATAGCGTGCTAGGGCATAATAAACACAAATCAAATAAAAAAATCTCTCTCTCTCTCTCTCTCTCAAACCCAAACAAACACACACACACACATATATATATACATATATATATATATATATATATATATATATCTTTCTCTCTCCCACTCTCATAAAATATTGTAATACTTTATTTTACTTCATCCCGAGCTTAGTTTATGCTGTATTCTGATTATTTTGTTCGTCGTGTGTATCTTGCTTACTCTGTTTGCTTTTCTTTGACGCTTAGTTTATTTGGATACGTTTTATCCTTCATTATCATTTCTATTTCTGATTTCCGGCTACACTCTTAATTGTACCCTATTGTAAGTTTTATCTTGCTTCTGTTTGCGACATTATTCAATTTTTTTATTTGTTGTCCTTCAGCTTGTATTCTTATTAATATGATGATTTTATGTTTGGTTGTCACTTCAGTTATTTATGATTTATATGATTTATATTGTACCTTATTTGCCTAAACGTTTGACTGGGGCATAATGAATTATATGAATCAATCCCTCTCTCTCTCTCTCTCTCTCTCTCTCTCTCTCTCTCTCTCTCTCTCTCTCTCTCCCTCTCCCTTCGTCCTTAGATGACATGCCGCGATCATCGCCTTAAATGTGTGTATCTATATATTCATATATATATGGGGTCATTGGGGGATTTGGTGAATGGGGAATGGACTGACAAAAAGGGCAACTTTGAAGAACAAGTAGAGTGAACTTTTATTGAAGCAAAATATTAATCGCAATTCTACATCTTTTCTTCCCGACTTCCCGATGTGAACTGATTTCTTGTATTTTGTTGCGTGCTGGCAACGGATTGAAAAGCACGTGCATTTTTTTGTAAGGCGGCTTTGGAATCCAATCCAACATAAACGGTGTCTCAAAATGACCGGACATTTAAATTTATTAACAAAACGTATTATCTATTTGAAAAGTACGAATATTTTTATTTTAATATAAGATACAAACATGGAGGTTACGTGTGAAACACAATATCCGATAAATGGCCGCCTCGTCCCTGTTTGCGAACGTTTACTCTTTTGACTAAATTTTCAATAACATTTTGGCATAATTGCGGACTAATTCGATTAATGGTGCGTCCAATTACTTCCTTGAGCTCCGGAATGGCCGGTGGATCATTGGCATATACTTTTCCTTTTATAAAACCCCAAAGAAAGAAGTACAATGGCGTTAAATCGCAAGATCTTGGTGGCCAATTCACATCGCCGTGGCGCGAGATAACACGACCATGAAACTTCGTCTGCAATAATTGCATTGTTTCGTCCGGCATTTGTAGTGAATTTTTACAATTTTTATTCGTTGCTCGATCGTGTCCCGATCTCCATACTCAAACCTCAATACTTACTAATGGCAGTTATCGAAGATTAGTGCTATATGTTTACCACGAAAAAAATTGCGCGCAATTTATATGTGGGTGTGTGTGTCAAAAATGTTAGGAGGTAATTTGATTGATTTCGCAGGGCTGATACAGAGGTGAAAAATTTATTTTTGTCAAGGTCATAGTTTTTGCGTTTTCCAGGTCTACGATGGTTTTTTAAATGGGAACATGTTTTTTTTTATAAGACGTTGTAGCGGATATTTAAGGTAGTCCCTCCACAGAAGAGTTGAATTAAGAAATGGTTGAAATTTGACATATATGTTATTTAATACATTATCCAAACATCTGTGCAATTTGAATAAGTTTGACCACCCCAAACCTGAGATAGTTACACTTAAAGTTGGCTTGGTTTACACGTAACAAATGCGTTATGATGGGCAAACAGAGCATCATTAATTCTACCGTCAAAACTAAAATTAAGAAATTGATAAAAACGAGGATAAGCTAGGGTAAGATATCACGAATAATGTGAAAAAAAATGAGAATGATTCACCATCTAGTTTCCAAGATATAACCATGAGAAGGCCTCACAATTTTGGTGCAAAGCCTGGCAAAGCCTGGAAAAAAAACAATTGGGGCAAAGCCTGGACAGTCCCGGCAAAAAGTTTACCGGCAATGGTAGATCAAAAACACAATATAAAATATATTTTACGGCAATAAATGATATCCATCGTATTATCTACTAGTACCGAGTCAATATTGCGTAGTTTTTAATTTTATTTATTACTAATTGAACCAATTATCAACCTTTTAAACATGAACATAGTATGTAAACTTTTGGTTGAGATTTTCGCAGTGGAACTACCTTAAACGAATCCAACGACCCATGATATCATGGCCTTGAAATGATTTTTCACCAAAATATTTTGGTTTTTTACACGTATTTACGTGTAAACACGAACCAACCAAAACGTACTAATATAAAATTGTCTACCGTCGACGAGATTTTCGTTCCGATCGAGCCCGACATATTCGATATTCGATATGACGTTTCCCGTGTTTGCATTGAACGCGAATCATCAATTAGTACAACACAGAATGATATGGGGTTAGGTTCGCGGGCCAGCCTGATCGGTAAGTGCATCGAGAGTGGAGACGCGGCGCGTATACGCGTAACCGTAATTCGATACGCCACGATGCGTTCCAAAGTTTACACGGATCGACGCTCTCCGACTACCGCGCGCGCAAATAGGATGTATACATGTGTATCGACTTGCGGGACCGCGTAGCGAGTAAACGCGATCAAACGGCGTGACGTGTACGCGCTGTTGATTTTCGCGTAGCTGGAACGCAAGGAAAATGTTTTTTTTTTCTTTTCTTTTCGATGTTTGGAGTCCAATGCGTTTTCATTGTAGATTTGAGCCGTTGATTACTGTTCATTGAGTTGTCAATTTTTAGTGAACGTGAATTTATTCGAATTTATTTCGAATTCATTTTGCAATTACGAGATGTTTTGTACAATTCGATTGATCACTTGGGAATATTATTGTGAAAATTAACAAGCGTAGCGTTGAGATTTTTAACCGATAATAAGTAACTTGAATTAATATTGATTAACTGATTAAAATATTAATCAATTATTTAAAATATTAATTTGTCGAAGTATGCATCGATAGATGAATTGCTCTATTGGAATATCAATTAATTGATCAAATATAATTCATTGTTCAAGTGATTAGTAATCAAAATATTAATTATTTGTCGATGTTAATTTATTAATTTTATTGATTAACTTTAATAAATATTAATTAATTATTTCAAACTTGGTAGTTCGAATTGATTGGGATTTATTTTGATTCATGAAGTGATGTTTAATTGACTCTGCAACTTTTAATTGACTTTGTTATTTTTAATTAAGTAAATAATTTGAAACTAATTTTGTAACGTTCAGATCATTCCTTCTTTTCTTGACTAATACGAATCCATTTCTGAATTTTTGATGAATTGATAGATATTTAATAAAATCGACAAAATTCTCAAATAATCGAATTAGATTTTCAATCGATATTACGGAGTGTCTCCCCGTCCAGATAGCTGGAATAAAATTTTTATAATTTTGTTTGGTTTTTTGGGTTTGTTTGGGTGGGGCGTTATGCAGCGTGAACTGAGCCGCTATCCGGACGAATAACACGCTTATTCGTCCGATAACCGGACGGCTAGCCGCAACGTTAAAGTTAATTACTTTGTCAACATCGAATTACTTTGAATTTGTGTTAATGAATTTCTTCAATTCGAATTCATTCATTGTGATTAATCAATTATATTCACATAAAATTGTCGAAAACGTCATTGTTCGATTGAGGTTGTTAATTAATGTTAACTCATTTACGAACTTAATTACCTTCGAATTAATCAAAATGATCATAACGGCTCCAATTTCAAATTTCATGTAATTTTTTAATTTCTTAATTTCGAATACATTTCTCTTTTTTTTCTTATATCGAATCAAGTTCTCGTTTTCTTTAATTGCCCATTACTTTCGTAATATCTCAATTTCGAATCAATTTCTCCTAATTTTCCCTGCTCCTTAAAAAAAAAGAAAAAAATTCTCCAATACGAAACCGCGTTAGATACATCGTGCGCGTTTTTCCCGTGTAATTTACAATTAAATCGACCACATGTACCCAGACACACACGCGCGCAATAAATGCGTTCATATCTCTCGTTGATCGCATTCGCGTAATTCGAAACAGGAGCAACGCTCGCTGTTTCGAATATCCTCGCTGAATTTAATCTCTCCCCGTCGTGAGCGACGGGAGTTTGCGCGCTCGAATTTGCTTGCGCCGATTGTCCGATAACTCTCTGTTGCTTCTCCCTCGTCAATTAGGAAACGAGAACGGGCCGGTGCTCTCACTCTCTCTACATTTTTCTGCGAGCGCGTATGCAGCGCTCTCATGGGAAGTGCGTTACGCAATTTCCGGAAGAGAGAACTCGGCGATCACGGAGATTCCGTGTGGCCGCGCGAGTATGGTAGCGAATGCGAAGGGAAACATAAGGGGCGAGAATTTTCCCAGCGCGGACAGAAAATTGAAAGAAAAAAATTCGCTGTCATGTTTGACCGAAAAAACATCTAACCGAAATGTTACATTTATAACAATCGGGTTCGATCATTTAAGGACGAACTCGTTCTGCTATGTTGAGTTTGTTTTGATTCGGCTTTTAGAACCTCAACAAACTCAAACGAACTCAAAGTAGCTGAATGAGTTGATCCTAAAATGATCCTGAATGACTGAAGCGTATATATATATTACTATTATTATATAACAAAATAAGTAAAATTATTTAAAAAAATTCAATTACTATTTTATTAATTAACATTTTTTATTTTACTATTTCATGATTATTATAACTAATAATAAAGAAATATATACATTAGATAAAATTATTAAACATATGATGTTATAGTGTAAAGTAATTACTTATTCATTTATTGAATCAAATAATATTATATAAAAATAAATTATTTAATATAGTGCATCTATTATTAAAAAAAATATGATTATAACTAATAATAAAGAAATATATACATTAGATAAAATTATTAAACATATGATGTTATAGTGTAAAGTAATTACTTATTCATTTATTGAATCAAATAATATTATATAAAAATAAATGATTTAATATAATGCATAATAGATGTAATATTTAAAAAATATGATGAATACATATTAAACAAACTACACACTAATGCGGAAAAAAAGAATGCTAATTTTTCTTCCACATTAGTATTAATTAGTATTAATTAATATTAACGTTAATCTCGTAGATTTCGTCAGTAAATTTAATTAATTTGTTCCATTTTTTTCACGTATGAAAAGCCCGCGCGGCGGCCATATTGATTATAGTTCAATGTTCGCACACTAGGCTCGCACGATGAATCCTTGTCAGCAAGCGGGAGCGAGAGAAAGAGAGAAAGAGAGACGTAGACTGAAGCGTATTATCGGGGAATCGCGACGGGATCGAAGCGGCGTCCGTTAACTAAAAGGGCAAGATCTTCGAATGCAGAACGAGACCCTCGTCTCAATCGGGTTCTACTTGTTTGTGAGTGTGTATAGGTAGAGCAGTCTCTCATGACGGACGTTTGCATTCGTCCCTGCGACGGATAAGCGCAACACACACGTGTATAGAATGGTCGCTATTTTGCAAATGCCTCTCTCTCTCTCTCTCTCTCTCTCGTCCCGTCTATCGTCCAACTTGTTTTGCTGGCCCCGTTCTCCACTTCTTTTTTTCCGATCGTTTTCTCCGCAGGGTCGTCCTCTCTTTTCCGTCGCACAATTGCGAATGCCCCTCGATCCCTTTCTTCAGAGAGATCCACACGGTAAAACCGCATAATTAAGGGATCGGAACTCTTTTCGAAACGAAAAACTTCGCATACTACATCCATCCATCCGTTGTCCACTTGTTCGCTTCTCGGCTTTCAGCCCCCCCCCCTGCCCTCTCCCGCGCCGCTGACGCTTCGCTGTCTCTTCGTCTTCGTCGCTTTCTCTCTTCCCGGCTATCCTTCTGTACCTTTACGCGATTTCACAAACTCCACACAATGCATCAACCTCTCGTTTCCTTCATTCGGATTTCCCCTTCACTCCGCAACTCTTCCTGACTTTATTTTCCTTCCTGTCTTTCCCGAGAGATGCACTTTCTCAAACTCTCTCTCTCTCTCTCTCTCTCCCCCCTCCCCTTTTCCTGCGGACACATTTATCCACTCTTCGTTTTCCTCCTGCTTGTCTTTCTTCCCCGATCGAAGCGCCCTCTGCTCGACGTCCGTACGTCGCGCGCTATAACCCTACAGATTTACCGATTCAGCTCGCGGGAGTATACAGAGGATGTATCGGACTAAGGGATCGAGGATTGTGCCGTCACTCTGAAGACGCACGGTGTACCCGTGCGTAGCCAAACACACACGCGGCCGGTCCGAATCCTATGTATTTATTTATTTATTCATTAATTGGATAAGGTTCCGAAAATCCACGTCCTCCGATCGAACTGGAATTTTGTACAAACCTTCCTTTTAATATTTTGAGACAACTCCCAAAGGGATTTTTGGCGACTCGCAATAGTTGTCGAGATATTGAATTTTTACGTTTTTTTTTTAGGGTACTGCTCCGGAACCCCCCGCCGATCGAGCTGAAATTTTGCACTAACCTTCCTTTTAATATTTTACGACAACACCCAAAGGGATTTTTGGCGCCTCGCAATAGTTTTCGAGATATTGAATTTTTAAGTTTTTTTTTTTTGCGCGCCGACTATATCTATATCTGCTACGTCTTCGTTTATACCTATATGTGTTATCGCACTCTCCGTTTTGTCCAAACAAACCAAAACAAACCCAAAAAATATTGCGCGTCGCCAAAATTCCCTGTAGGGGTTGTCTTAAAATATTAAAAGGGAGGTCTGTACAAAATTTCAGGTTGGTCGGAGGTTGGGCGTTTTCGGAACCTTACCCAATTAATTTCTATATATATATATATATATATTCTTATTTTAAAATTCTTGCCATAATATAAATCATTCTTTCGCAATATTATTATTTTATAATATCAACATTGTTAATACATATATGCGTAGTGAATTATACTTATATCAATATGTGGAAAAATATATTGTAGAAGACATACTAATATTGGAAAACAATAATTAACATCATGATAAAAAATGGTATGTAGTAAAGTGCTTTTATTATTAACATGTATTCATAATAATAACGTGAACAATAATTATTAATATTCTCTTTATTATTATTATTCATATGCCAACACTTGTATAGAGTGTTGATCATAATAATAATAACAGTACTAATAATACATTTAACGAAAACGATGTTGAAGTTTTGCATTACTGAACCGCAACGAAAATGAATTTTTTTATCTGAGAATTTTTCCTTGCACATTCAGGCAACGTTAATCACTGAAACGTTTTTACGTATTTCGATCTAAAAAATTCACCCCCTCGAACTTTGAAAAACTTTTGGATTATAATTTTGGAAGAAAACCGAATGAGGAATTTGAAAAGAGAAAAAATCGTTGCAGTACAAGGATGCAAACTTCCACCATGTGTAATTATATGAGCATCAGCAATAATATACATTATTGTATTGTTGTTATCGATATGTCATCAATACAATTATTTCCATTAATAAGCTCAACATCAACATAATAAAATAATTAGTATTAATACAATAATGTTTATATGAGAACAGAGCACGCGAGACCGAGAGCTTGCACAGCAAGACAGCCGCGCTTCTGTTCGCGGATGGACTCTCTCATGTAGATTCCACGCGATTCGAGGCCGTTATATTTTTTTCCTCGTTTTTTTTTCCTCCGACGTCTTCCTAACGATTCATCGATCGTCCTCGTCGTCCCTGGGCTTTGAAATGCGAAAAGAGTGTATCGTTGCGCGTCGACAGCCTCTGCCTCAGCAGCAGCAACAGCAGCGGACACACGACGATCCGTCACGTTCACTTCCTCGTCGCAGCGATATTTTTCTTTTCCAGAACCAACCTCTTTCTCCCTTTTCATTCTGTTTTTGCACGTTATTGTCAAATTTTGCTCGCCAAAACGTTAAAACATTGAAACTTCATTTGATATCGCGTTTTTTTTAACTTGTCTTTTCGCGATATTTGTTGGTGAAAAAAAATTTCGGGCCTCTCCACGCTCGCGTGTAAAACACGCGCGCTCGCCCCGTGTATACGTTTATTTATCGTGCGGTGGAAAACGCGAGGCGGTTCGGTGTACGAGCGTTAATTAATTTTTCACGCGCTCCGACGAAGCTCGTGACTCTGGTGCACGGAAGCATGCAGGCTGCAATATATATATATATATATATATATATATATCAACACTGTACGGGAATGTATGTACAGGCTTGGTTCCCTTCTCGGTACGGACACGGCTTGTTGCATCGTATTACACGCTCGCACGATGGAACGAAGAGCTTTTTCACGGTACTGGGATAAACGAGATGAGGAATTCTCGAAAAGTCAAAGCGCGCGTATATTTACGGGGGCATTTAAACTCGCATACGTAGCGCGAAAACAAGAATCCATTATTCTTCGCAGTGCAAAAGTGTCGTATTTATTCAAAATTATTCAATCAAAGGGGGTGTGTATGTGTGTGTGTGTGTGTGTGTGTGTGTGTGTGTGCGTGTGCGTGCGCGCGTGTGTGTGTGTAGTCAAACTTTTGTAGGATTCTTATGAGCAATCTTCAGCTCAAATTTGCAGGACAAGGTTTTCAATGATGAAGAAAATAAAGAAATAAAAAAATAAAAAAGAATTTTTGTTGCATTTCAACGACGCAAACTTCAACATCGTCAAAAAATTGTGCCGGTCCTTGCGCTATATATATGTGTGTGTATATATATACAGGGTGTTTAACGCAAGGACCGGCACAATTTTTTAACGATGTTGAAGTTTGCATCGTTGAAATGCAACAAAAATTCTTTTTTATTTGTTTATTTCTTTATTTTCTATTTATTTCTTTATTTATTTTCCGTAATATATATATATATATATATATATATATATATATATATATATATATATATATATATATATATATATTAGGGGGGCCATTACTTTTGGCTTCCCTAAAAAAATTTTTACGTCTAGCAAAAAAACTAATCAAGATATGAAAAAAAAATCTGTGTAAAATTTGGACGCGCTGGGATAAGGAGAACACGTGCCACCGAGCAGTTTAAATTTCAAAAACACATGCATTTTTTTAAAGGCCGCATTGAAATATTTATTAGTCTCATAATATTAATTTAAAAATCTGGAATTGGGTACATTGATTATACATATTAAGAGTTACAAAATATATTATTTACTGATTTTTTTCCATCACTCACGTACCGCAAATTCGTACCTTTACATGAAATATTACATAAGTAATAGCAGTTCATCTATGAAATGATTGAAGTAGAGTACATTTGTTTACGTTCGGAATTTTTTTTTGATATTCGGCGACAACTTGAAGAACAAATTGTTTTTAATCTTCATCATAAGTCAATCGATTGTCGTAATCGGTGATATGTTTGATACCTCGCTCCGCTGTATCATTACAGACTCTTATTTTTTTTATCAATTGCGCGCCCATTTGATAACTCTCGTTCGAGTCCCAACAGATACATCGGTGTTGAGAAAAGTACAATCAATTTTAAATCGTTCAAAAAACGCCATAGATTCGGCACTAATAAAGAAATCAATGTCTCTATCGAGCAGAAAAGTAAAGTCTGACTGGAAAACCTGATACCGTTTGGAACCGGATCGAAAAATCAAAATAAATTTGTAGAAACGTAAAGATTTCACGTGTTATATATTTTTTTTATGTCCAACAATGGCAAACCAACTCAGTCGGTAATGCTCGGGAGGTAAAAATGAGCGGACGAAGCGCCACGACCAAATTTCGAACTATTTGTCTGCACTATATTTTGTATTATCGCCACTACAGTTGGAAAATCTCGCAGGTTCAAGAAAAAAATATCATTTTGAAGCATTCAATACACGATTATTATATTATTATTTGCATAAAAAATCCGCTCCGATAATAAATTCACTGCTTCGATTTCCCGCCACAATGTGGCCAAACCGCCACGTCCGTTTTCAAATTTTCTATTAATTTTTCAATCTACTCACGACTATACATAATTAATGGAAAAAAATCAGTAAGTAATATATTTTGTACCTCTTAATATGTATAATCAATGTACCCAATTCCAGATTTTTTAATTAATATTATGAGACTAATGAATATTTGAGTGCGGCCATTAAAAAAATGCATGTATTTTTAAAAATTAAATTGCTCGGTGGTACGTGTTCTCCTTATTCCAGCGCGTCCAAATTTTACACAGATTTTTTTTTTTCATATCTTGATTAGTTTTTTGCTAGACGTTAAATTTTTTTCGCCGAAGCCAAAATAACGGCCACTCTAATATATATATATATATTATATATAAATCCTACAAAAGTTGAAGTGTTCGTAGCCTTAATTTGCCAAAAAAGTTCGGGTTACCAAGCCTTCGTTGCGCTCCAACAATGCAAACCTCAATACCATATTTTTGGGGAGATTGGGGGGGGGTGTCATATGCTATTTTTTCACCCTTAGGCCCTAGTCTCAAGTGTCACGGTAATTAAGATATGATTTTTTTTTTTCGTTTTTTTTTAAATACCTCAAATTTCGCCTTCAAATCGTCATATCTTTTGTGTTTATGGTTGTAATAGCACGAAATAACTTTGGTTGTGTTCCGCAATGTATGTTTATTATAAATATATCATTATACGATACAATTGGTTTCAAGAAAATGACTCTCGAGCTTCCAAAGTCTTAAAAATGCGTAAACGTATGAAAAATGTCAACTTCTGAATTCGTTATAAAAAAAACTTATGCTCGTTATTTTAACCACATAATGAATGATTTCTATGACATGCAGTATACCGTTGGAACTAGAGAACTTTTTAAAGCAAACCTAAGTTCAAAATAACTTTTAGTTTTTTTTTATCATGAATTCAGAAGTTGACATTTTTCATAAATTTACGAATTTTTAAGACTTTGGAAGCTCATGAGTCATTTTCTTGAAACCAATTGTATCAAATAACGATTTATTTATCATAAACATACATTGCAGAATACAACAAAAGTTATTTCGTGCGATTACAACCACAAACAAAAAAGTTATGACGATTTAAAGGAGAATTTGAGGGTAATTAAAAAAGAACATATCTAAATTACCGTAATACTTAAGATATAGGGTCTGAGGGTGAAACAACTAGTAAATGACCCCCCCCCCCCCTCACCCATCCCCTAAAAAATTGTTTTGGTCCATGCGCCAAACACCCTGCATATATACGGGGTGATCCACTAAAAGTTACTCACTTGAAACCACCTATAAATATTGATTTTAGACGAAAAAGATGATGTTGAAGTTTGCATCGTTGGAATACAACGAAAATAATTATTTTAAATGGGAAAACAACTTTTTTGGCCAATATGGTCTGTGAAAATCACTCAAACATTTTTACGTATTCTCATTAGAAATTTACGAGCTTAATAGGCAAAATAAAGATAAAAATATAAAACAGAATTAAAAAATCGTTGCATTCCAAAAATGCAAACTTCAACGTCATCGAAAAAGTCAGACACGAAATTTGGATGGTTTGTCAATGTCTACACTTTGGCAGGCTCGTATTTTTTCAAGTCGATGTATCAACCTGATTTCAAGGTCACCTTCACTTTTATAAAGGGAAACCCCTTTTTTACAATGGCCACTAGTGTAGTGCACAAAAAAGCAAAAGCAATTACCTACTACATCGTGACCGTAGAATAACCTTGAAATACCGAAAAAATTGCAAAGCGATAATTACAGCGAGGCAAGCAAAAAAGCAAAGGCAAGCAAAAAGCAAACGTTATGTTAGCTATACATCATACTTTATCATATCACAACAATAATCAATAATTTAACTTCTCTGAAAAACTTCCCAAAAGTTAAGAAAAACAATGCCACTAGAAAAAATCGCCCAATAACATTATTATTCGCTTTACCTCAAAGACAATCTAGTTTACCTTAAAAATAATGATTATCAGTACATCATTGCATTGCAACAATAATGTGTAATCTTTCAATAAGTACCAAGTGTAATAAGAAGCAGAATACGGGTTTCAAAGAAGAGCTCATCGACCCAACAATATGCTCATTCATCTCGTACTGCAATAAAAATCGGACAGCTCGTTCATTCGATCAGTGATCAGGTTTGGATAACAAAAAGATTAATGTAAAAAAAATTAAATGCGAACAAATAAAACAAAAAAAAACGAGTGTATTTTTTTTTTGAGAGGCGCGCGGGACGTTCCGTTTCTAAAGGAGAGAGAGAAAAGAGAAAGCCTGAGAACGTAACTGCGAGAGCGCGCGCGAGCTCGCCATTCTCCCGCCCGCGAGGGTACCGTACGTACAGGGCTCTTGCTTCCTCGCTCGCATATATATATATATATATATATATATATATATATATATATATATATGTGTATGTATGTATGTATATTCGATTCTGCCCGTCCATAATACGCAATAACGCGTTCACTCTTTCGCGCACTTCTCCATCCATATAACATTCGCTCTTCGTCGCGCATTCCTGCCAAATTTGAGCGCTCTCGCTCGATCCAGAGTGGCAGCGCTCGATCATCTTCGTCCCGTTTATTTACACGGAAACTTCACATAACGTTGAAGTTTACATCTTTGAGATGCAACGAAAAGGATTTTTTTTTAATATCTCAAATTTCCATTGGCCAGATTTGGGCTAGCAAAATAACACTTTTATTAGGATTATTATTTATGAGATTGAAGTTTGCATCGTTGGATCTAGGGTATGTAATATCGGTTGGTTTTCAATATCGGAATTCGGAAATTTTAATAAAAAGTTGAATTTCATAGAAAAAAAAAAAAGGTATTTTAAATCAAATTTTTAGTTGACTAAAGTAATCGATCAAACAAATTACAGCTCGCTGCGCTACAACAATTAGAAAATCACAGTAACTAATCTTTATAAATGTATACTTTTGTAAATGAGTACTTGAATTAATTTTCTTCATTATTACAGAAATTGACAAAACAAATCAAAACCTTATACAGGTCGCTACAACAATTAAAAAATCACAGTCATTCAGTCTTTATTGATCTAATATATTCTTTATAAAGTTTTCGAATCACATATTTTCGTTATTAAAATAATTGAAAAATAAAAGCAACACCATTAACAATTCGTAACAACGATTAGAAATTCGGTCGTTATTAATGTATAATTTCTCAATTAGTCAGTCAGTGTCTCAGTGTTTTCAATTACAGATTTTTCCGTACTCTTATTCCTGGGAGCAAAATAAAACTATAGAAAAACTTTACGATGCTTCAAAAATAGAATAAAATTAAGAGTTGGTAACAAGGGAATAACACTAAAGAAAACTACTTCTTAGCAAGAGAACACTTCTCTTGGTAGTAAGTGCGCAAAAATGATGATGCATCTATCATTCTGTCTGAAAGAGCACAACGAAGTTTACAACACAAGTTACCTGCTGACGAAAATATATGACGTTCAAGTTTGCATCCTTGGAACGCAACGAAAATGATTGTCTTTTCATTTCTCAAATTTCCTTGCGCAAATATGAGCTACAAAAATTTTAGGATTCTCATTCAGCGATCTACAAAAAATTATCCAAAAATAATTTTGGATAATAATGGAAATAAGAAATTAGAAAGAATTTTCGTTGCACTCCAACGATGCAAACTTCAACCACATGTAAACATGCGCTCATTTTCAAACTGAGCACACGACGTTTTTAACTCTTTTTTCACTCAACCCGATATTACGATATTAGACTATTCAATATCGGAATTAAAATATCGAAAAAATTGAATATAAATTTGAATTTGAATTTGATTTTTTTGTAATTTTAAAATTAAATTTGCAAAAAAAGATTTTGTATAATAAAAACAAAGAAAACTAAAATACAACATGAAACTTCCGCTGCTGATTCAAACTTCGACACTATTATTATTGAGCGATCTACAACCCAAATTTGCCAAAAATGATTTCGGATATCAATGAAAGTGAGCGATTTGAAAGAATTTCGTTGTATTCAAACGGTGCAAACTTCAAACCCATAAATTAGCTTTCTTTCATGACGTTAAAATTTGCATCGTTGGAGAGCAATGAAAATTGCTTTTTTTTGTTTGCATTCACTACATGCTTTTAGGCAAATGTAGTCTGTAAAAATCACTGTTTTTTTTTCCACCGAGTTTGACGTTTTTATCCGGTAAATTTTACGCGCCTGCCTGGCGTTGAGATGACGTGCAATGTGTTACGTCACGAGGAGCGCTCGCGACCCCCTGAGAGAGATGGCAAAGAGATCTCCTCCTTTCGCACAGGCTCGGAAAGAACGCCGAAGTGAATGGTCTCGTTTCAGTTGCATATTGCACTTGATGGAGAGAGGAAAAGAGGGGGGGGGACGAGGGAGGAGAGAGCATTTAAATTATATTATTTATGGATCATTAAGATAATTCATCATATTAACTAACAATATTAAACTTTCGAATATACGTATAAAATTAAAAAATGACATTATATTTTTATAACATTATGAATATCATATTTATAATATACTATTATACTAATTTATAATATCACATTGATAACTTATAATTATAAATATGATATTATAAATATTATATACTAATATGATATTTATAATATACCTACTTAATACGATTAAAAAATATAATAGCGTTTTAACTATACCTTGGACAGCATCGAATTTTATTTTGACTCATCAAACCGTAGTGATATTTTCTAATTATTATTTTTAGATATTTATATTGGTGTAAATGTGTAGGTGTATGGAGAAAATAGCGAAATACAATGGACCAAGTTTTAAATATTGCGAAAATTCGATAAATCATCGGAGCTCGATGGCAACTATCAGAGCAAACAATTGCGAAGCGAATGTGCGCGGAGTTTCAAATCCAAAGAAAAAATTAACGAGCACACCGTGTCAGTAAAGAAACTTTTTTTGGCAAAGGTGGGAAAAAATTGGATTTCAAATGTTTTTTTTTCTGAATCTATATTCAGAATATACACCGAATACAAATTGACCGTTAATTCCCCCTCAATTTTTATCAAAAATCGTCAAAAGTGTGGAAATTGACATTTTTTACGTTTGTCGTTTTTTGCGTCTAATTTTGAGCTTTCGGCGGAAACTCCCTAATATTCGCAATCGGTACTTTTCAAAAATCGCCAACATCATAAAATTTCAAACTGTGGTAGAGTCGGTCCCATTTAAGGGCCAAAAACTTATTGGCAGGGGGGGGGGGGGCTAGAGTAGGAGAATGGCGCTGGATTAATTCCGATATATCAATTAGTTTTACCGGAAATTCCACTTGAAAAGTGGTCGAAAAAGAGGCAAAGGGGTATATATGGAAAAATTCGCAAAAATCGATGGTCCGTGTTTGAAATTCTTCCAAAAATCGAAAAATCACCGCAGCTTCATAAATGAAACGGCATTTGAAAGAGCAAACAATAACGAAGAGAATTAACGCCGAATAGAGTTCGAAATCGGAACAGAAAATAAATGATCGATGATTCCGTAAGACCACTTGTTTTTGGAGAAGAGAGTAAAAAAATCTGATAATAAATATTGTTTTTACAAGTCCATATCGATGTATATTTACCCCCTGAATACGAATTCACAATTAATTTCGCCCAAAAGCCACAATTATCATTAAAAAAGTCGTTGAAAATGTATGGCATGTGGTTGACCCCCTTAAGCTTTCTTTCCGTCAAGAGGACAAAAATACGTAAACTTTGATTTAGGCGCCTCTTCAAAGTGTCACCCGTTACGTTTCATTGAATGCACGCCTTTCAAATGTGGGCTGAGAGAAATAAAACTAAAAGGGTAGTTCATCCCTTAATTCTTCTTTTTTTTTCAACCTACTCATAGTAGATTTTTGATCGTTTTGCGTTAGAAGAATTTTTGTTTCACTTTCACTGAAATCGGTAGACTGCTTGCGGGTGAAACTGCAAAATCAGCCGTTGACATCCAAGGGAAGGATTCTGCGGTGCAAATCCGGTGCACATTCTGGACAAACAAGAATAATTGTTCTCCAGAATGATTTGCACTGGAAAATCATTCTGGAGAAACAAGAATGATTGTTCTCCAGAATGATTTGCATTAGAAAATCATTCTGGAGAATGTTCGGAAAAAAACAGTTTTTCCATCGACGAAGAAAAATACGTATCTAATAGTTTTTAATGCTCTACCACATGCACGAGTTTCAACAAAATCGAAGGCAGACAACATTAACGATCAATGAAGAAAAATATTGCAAGAATAAAATGAGTCTGAAGTTTGAAGATGTTGAAGTTTTCATGGTTTAAATGCAACGAAAATTCTGTTTAATTTTTTATTTTTTTTCTTCACCATCATTTTCTGATTTCTGATAAAGATGCTAAAAAATTTTCAGCTGTTCTCCGTAGCCGAAATTTGTAAATAAATGTTTGGGTTACCAAGCTTTTGTTGCCCTCCAACAATGCAAACTTCAATACCGTGAAGTTTGCACCATTGGAATGCAACACAAATTCTTTTATTTCCTTTTTCTCCGTTTTTATCGTTATCGAAAAAAAAATTCGATGGAGTGAGATTGTAGGTCTCTAATGAGGATTTAAAAAAATTATCGTAGCTTTGATCTGCCAAACAAAGATTGGCTATTAAAAAAAAAACACTTCAACATCGTAGAATAAAAAAATAACACCGTAACGGTAACGTAAATAACTGTTCCTACCCTCGAATTTGACGAAGGGTGGTAGTCACGTGACGCGCCAACTTAATCTTTCAATCTCGCGAATCTGGAGCGAGCGGCCGAAGAAAGTAATTGAACATGGGTGTATGTTTATCAGCGAAAAGAGCGTAACAAAGAAAGAAAAAGAAACGAGGAGCGGAATGAGAAAAACATATCGTTCCAACAGTTGCGAGAAGCACACCAATATATATATTGATGCTTCGGACTCTCGGCTTTCGCATAACGAGAGGAAAGACCGGGGCTTCCTGGAAAGCGGGGTTGGGCACCTGTCCCTCAGTGCTCGTCAACCTGTGAGATAGGCGAGCTCGCGTGCGTTCGGGCCCTCAATGGCGCGCGCATGAGCACCACGGACGAAGATGACGCTGAAACGCGAACCACGTGCGGGGCTCTCTCGTGTGTTTGCGCGAGAGGGACCCTGTCAAGGACCCGCAGGAGAGCACGTCTGCCGGAAATGAATTTTCCGCCGCGCAGGATGCCCCGTTTTCATCGCGGAGGGGCAAGAGGCTTTTTCCTCTGTTTCGGTAAACTCGACAAAAGTCGCGACCCGAAACAAAAATACAACCGTAAATCCAAACAAAATTATGCATTTTTTGTTACGAGGGAACTTTAGAAAAACTATTTTTTAGCAAATAGCAGACGCCATTTTGAAACTGATCGAACAGGCGAAAATCTTTTTTCGTCCCGTACGTCAAACTCGTGGAGTTGTTTGCGTCAACGAGGATCAATCGCCATTATTGTACAAAAATGGAGCGACCCCCTGAATTAGTCCTCCCTATTGCATGATTTTCCTCCATCCGTTCTTTGCAAAGTTGCTGGGAAAAAAGGGCAAGAAAGAACGAGAAGAAAAAGGAACGACAGCGCGCAGGATGGTGGCGAATGTTTTTCGAACGGTTGATAGGGCGCGCGCGCGGCTAACAGCACAGCAATGTCGGGCGTACGACACGGAATACTAATGCAAACTCGCTCGGTCGCGTTTTTATTTTTTCCCCTACTCTGCCGCGGTCCCCGAGACCCAGGGGGAGGGTTCAAAAACAGCAATTTCACAATTCCGTCAATTTTTCGGCGTTTCATCGATACTACGCGGGATAAACGCTGATGAGAATGGAAGAAAAAAACGCATATTTTCAAAGAAACGCGAGGAAAGGAGCAGCCGGCGGCCGCGTCCAATCGGGGAGAGTAAAAGTCGTGCGCGAATGCGCCGGCGCCGAGCGCCTCGCGAACCTGTTGCCTAGCAGCAGCGCCGGAGACGCATGATACTGCCTCCTTTGTACACACGCGCATATGTACATATATATACATACATATGTATACACACACACACACATATACACGCGTGCTTCAAATCGAAAACAAAACGCTCGCTTGGGTAAAAAAGAAAGATTCGCGCGAAGCGAAGGTTAGGAAAGAAGCGTCGAGGCTCACCGTTGGCTGTCGGAAGGTCAGCGACGAGGAGCAACAGCGTATAAAGGACGACGAGTGCGACGGCAGCTGCTGCTGGGTAATCCAAATATCCCCGTTGCCTCGGCATCTCGCCGTCGTTTTTCGTGAAATTAAATCCAAGTGGCGCCGCCGCACTTTGAACGTAAAAAAAAACAAAAACGGAAACAAAAACAGTGTGAACAAGGGGGTAAAACAATTGCGGCGCACATCAGGCGCAGCGTGGCCCACGACACACGAAACGACGAACCGTCATGCTTGAAACGATCCCATTGGCCAAATTACCGGCGACAACACACTCTGCTATTATTATTATTAAATATCACGTATTCGTATATTTATATTCGCGCGCGTATAAATATCGTTGCGTGAAATCCCTCTCCGAAACGAAGTCGCGCGGTGTTTTGTTTTTTTTTTTCCACTGTGGTATACGTCACTAGTCGAGACACTCGCGGATGTTTACGTTTGCACGTGCAATGTTTCACCACGGTACGTGTTTTGACGATTTTTTATATACTTGTATATACGTGTAGATTGGGAGGATGCGAAAAGAGTGTTGTGAGAGGGACCCACATATATATGCGAGCACGACCGCGTACGAAACACTTCTGGGGTTCGCTCTATTGTTCGCTTCACGCGCTGAAAGTAGTCCCCCAGAGGCGGATGCGCGCGCACACCTGCGCGCCGCTCCGGCAGCCGAGCTTGCTTGTATCAATGCGCGCAGCGAGATCCAAGATGGCCGCGCGGCTCGACCAATCGGAAAAAACGTACCCCCGCGACAGGGGGTTCGACGCGGCGGATCGCACTCTTTGGGGCACGATGCGCTCTACGGCCAGCTGTTTATTTCAACCCCCACTATGGATGAGGAACTATACGCAAAAGGGTCGCATCCCTTGCTGGTTACGTTACGTTACATTTTTGTAAGTTTTTTTATTTTGTTTTACGAGGGCGAAGATTTTTTGAGAACATTCAGATCGAGATATTTTTAACGGCGTCGGGACAAAAAATTGTGTTTGTGGTAACTTTTGTATTTGGCGTTATTTAAGAAAAAAGGGCAAAAAAATTAACCATCTATGAGAAAATTGGCTTTGAAAATTTGTGAGGTTATGTTGACCTTGCACATGCCCTTAAGGCTATAGCCTTAAGGGCATGTACAAGGTCAACATAACCTCACAAATTTTCAAAGCCAATTTTCTCATAGATGGTTAATTTTTTTGCCCTTTTTTCTTAAATAACGCCAAATACAAAAGTTACCACAAACACAATTTTTTGTCCCTACGCCGTTAAAAATATCCTTGTACATGCCTTAAGGGTATGTACAAGGTCAACATAACCTCACCAATTTTCCAACCCAATTTTCTCATAGATGGTTAATTTTTTTAGAAAAAACAAAGCATTAGGCTCTGGAGAATTCCCTGACGCAGAGCTTGATGATTTCCTTTTGCCTTAAATATTATGCATCTCTGAGAAATCGATTTTCGAAAATTTCAACTATCTCTCTCGCACTCATATGTCACGTGGTAGATCTTCTACTTCGCCTTGAGGGGTTCGTTTAGACCTTAATTTATTCGAATTAACTAGCAAATTCATAGATGTATGTAACGCTCTGTATGTATGTAGTACGCTGTAATGTATGTATGTAGTACGCTCAGTGGTCGCAATGTGGCGGAGGGCCCGAGGCTGCACACGGGAGCCACTTGTACTTTGAGCGAGCATATAAGCGAATCCGCGCAACGTATCGACGCAGTACGAATTTTGCGAAGGGTCGCTCGTGGTCAGCCAAGTGCACGGTCCTACATACAGGCCCGGAAACTTGTAGGGTGGGGGGAGACTCAGATAACGAGGCAAAGTGGTAGTTCTCGCTTCTGTCACCTGAAGCGCTGCTACCTAGGGGTGAGCCAATCAAATGCAGATTCCAACAGCTGTGTAATGGAGCAGATTCTTCGGAATAAACAATATTTTTAACAGCGATACGAATGGAAAATTATTCGGTTTTTTTAACTACTGATCTGATTGCGGGAATGCCAATTTTTATTTCAGTCGACTGCATTTCTCGTATGTCCGAACTTCTGGTATTTTTCAATTCGGTCTTTGACCATTGGGGTAGATGGGGTGTAAACAAACTTAATACGGCTTACATTTCTTTGCTTTTTTCGTCTTTATAATAAATGTGTTTTTTTTCTCAGTAAATTGTATTCCTTCTTTGTTTGTACAACTTTTGTTTTTATTTTTGCTTCTTTATATTGGAAATGAGAACCTGAAAATAAATATAATGAAAGAGGAATAAAAAAGGAATAAACTCATTGTGTATGTTTAAAAGGAACCGTTTTTAGTGTACTGTGAGTCTAGTGAGTTTGTTTTTTACACTGAGAGAAAAGTCCATGGTATTTACAACAAAAGCCCATGGCAAAAAGGGGATAGTAAAATTCGTTGTAGTTTATTGACACTGCAATTATAACATGGTTAACACGGCTATAAGCGGAAGGTATACTTAAGGCCTTAGGCCACAGTAACGGGTATAAAATCATGTGCGAATTTAACAATTTTTTTTGTATGTTAAAGTGATTCACTCACAACATTAATTACACATCTATTTAGTATGAATATCAAGCTGTTAGAAAATGTATATATATATTTTTTCGATGTACAAAATAGCCGACTACTCGAAAACTCTCGAAACAGCTTTTTTCCAATCGGCGTGACAAATAACTTCAACAATTTTCACTCGATTTACTTCAAATTTAAAAGTTATGTTCCTAATTGCATTTTGCAGAGAAATACGTACGGAATTTCTGATTAATCGAAAAATTTTCATTTTATGAGCAGTTTATGAGCAATTATAACGAAAATGTTCACTAAAAATTCATTTCTTAAGTTCGAATACCTACAACTTTTGAATAAAACGATATTTTTTAAATTCCGTAGGTACTTATCTAGGTATTCTAATGTAGATTGACGAGAATTTTTGGTTTTTGTTCTAGGTAAAAAATTGTGGATGCTAAATGTTTTTTTTAGCCACGGAAATGCTTTTTTAGCCGCGGAGCGCCTAAAAAAGATAACGAAAGAAAATATTAGTAGTCGGCCATTTTGTAAAACGAAAAAAAAAGAATTCTAACAGCTTGATATTCATACTAAATAGATGTGTAATTAATTTTATGAGTGAATCACTTTTATATACGAAAAAAATTGTTAAATTCGCACATGATTTGATATCCGTTACTGTCACCTAAGGCCTTAAGGGGAGGGTAGGGGTTTCAGCGTGAAAAAAAACACTTTTTTGCGTATTTTTTTCATCCATATGGATAGAGTAAATATATTGAAACCTTTTGTACATTGTCAAGTGTCATTTCAAGAACGTTCCGTGAAATTTGTAAGCGAAAATATCCACAAACAAGCCGGTGACAAAGCTTTTCCAAGAACGCCTTTGGAAAAACACGATTTGCGGTGTTCACTGCATCTCAGCTACAAATTATCTGAAATCAAGTACCATTAAAATTTAGTCAAAGTATCATCAAAACCTCCCCCCAAAGGTCTTTGATAATTTTTTTTTTCATTTCTTAATTTTTGGTGTTCATGTAAAGTGAAAAGTGCCATTTTTCACGAAAAATTCCGCCATTTTGGGGGTGGAAAACCCCCTCAATGTAAAAAAAATCTCAAACTAACCGTTGGGGGGAGGTATTTTATACGTAGAAAGTGTGTACCAAGTTTGAAATAAGTCGGTCATGTAGTTTTCAAATGGCAGTGAATACGGACTTTGAAAAAGTGGTTTCGAGAAAAACGCGGCACCGGCTTGTTTGTGGATATTTTCGCGTACAAATTTCACGGAATGTTCTTGAAATGACACTTAGGAATGTACAAAAGGTTTCAATAAATTTACTCTATCCATATAGATGAACAAAAATCGCAAAAAAGTGTTTTTTTTTCACGCTGAAACCCCTACCCTCCCCTTAAACATGCGACTGCGTGTCGTGTTTGACTATCTATTATCCCCGAAATGATTCTTTACTATTGTAAAAGGCTTGACAATAAATATGGTTGATTCAGTGCTATAAGAAAATCGGCGTACAAATACTAATGTTGTATACTGTACGTTCGGTTTTGTTCAGTCAAACTTCTACTATTCTCTTCAAGTTTTTACAATTCATATGGTTAACATCGACGTTTTTTGAGTATAATTAGCGAGCAGACCTTATGAAAAATGACTATTCGAAAAAAATCATAGTAACATACAGCATAGCGATTATAGTAACAATACAACGAAGACGTAAATCATTTGCAGTTCGAGCAACCGCAGCTTGATAGTTTTAAGAACTACGCATGTCACACGAACTGTTACGTAGTATGTTTGTTACATTGCAAAAATAGGACATCAGTTCAACATTTCTTCTTGTAGTTGACTTCCTCTTCTTGTAGGACACACATTACTGTGCATTTAGCAGGTCGTATCATATAATGTGGTAAAAATCACTATTATGGGGTACAAAATTATTGCGAAGCGCCAAAAATCCTTTAAGGGGGGATTGTCTTTTTTTTCGCAAAATTTACCGCTTTTTGGGAATTTTTTTGTGAAGAAAGTATACAACGGAAAACTTGTGAAACTTGGCATATAGTTTTATTGATCTGTTTACTACATACAAAAAATTTTTTAAACAATTTCATCAAAAAATCCCCCCTTAAACGCGTTTTTCTCGAAACAGCTTTTTCACAACTGGTGTGCACGATTTCTCAAAAACTATTCAACCGATTGCCTTCAAATTTGGACAAAATGCTCAGCTGACATCCCTTTATCGTTTGATGAAGCAAAAAAGCAATACGTTTAATAGTTTTTTATTTATAACAAAAAATCGATCAATTTTTTTCGAAAAATCGATACTTCAAGTTCAAAACGTCACCAAATCGTCAATTTTTTTTCCCCCTTCCTCGAACGATAGCTATATGTGTCTAAAGAAAAATGCTTTTTGGGTTTTTGTTGCAGGATGAACGTGAAGGCTGTAATCATGCACACCATCAAAAAAGGACCATCGCGCGTCGAGGGGGGTGGGAGGCGGATTTTTTGATGAAATTGTTTAAAAATTTGTTTGTATGTAGTAAACAGATCAATAAAACTATATGCCAAGTTTCACAAGTTTTCCGTTGTATACTTTCTTCACAAAAAAATTCCCAAAAAGCGGTAAATTTTGCGAAAAAAAGACAATCCCCCCTTAAGCAGTGACTTATATCATAAAACGAAAGATGTGTGCAAAATTTCACCTAAATCGCAGATAACAGCTATTCGGAAGTGCAGTCGGAATTACTGTTGTCTCTTATGCCTCATGTGTGCTCAAGATGCTAAAAGTACTTGGTAGCGTAGTGGCAGCGTGCGTAGGATAAGCAGAAGGTAAGCAGTTAGATTGTAGGTTCGATTCCGATTAGGCGAAATATTTTCTTCGAAATAAATCAATACAGGAGGTCAGGGAATGGTAATATTATAATAAAATCATATAAAAAATGAATTATAATAAAAAATCATCGAGGTAGAACTCTCAGTTGCGTATTTTATTTTATTTGGGATTTATGAAATATTCTATACATTTGGTAGATGGGTATTGATGCCTTGTACCAATACTTGAATAACACACTAAATACGCATACAGCAGGTAGTATCTTATAGTATGGTACAAATCACTATAAACATCGTCACAAGTGACAGGCAACATTTTTAACCAATCTATATATATTTCAGTTCACTATTAAAATCTTGAGGAAGTAAAATTTTGATAGTATCAAGGAATATCCATTTTATGAAAATCTACTATATTATATAGCATTGAAGAATAAACTATGCTATGGTTACAAAATATTATTGTCATATATCTATATCTACGAGAACCCTACGTGACGGCGCTTCCAGTGGATAGATGAGGAACTACGTTTTCGCCTCACTAACGGTGACAGTTCTCACCATTCAAAAACGCCAGAGTTTTCAGGCCTGTATGTAAGACCGTGGCCAAGTGTATCCTGAAAGACATGGGAATTATACATCTCACGATACCAATGCAACAGGCATCATCCTCATATATTGCCGAAATGCTGGTGATACAAAATATATTTTGTTATTTTTCACAATTTTTCACCATTGAGGATTGTTGACAACACGGATTGCATACGAGTTTATTGCATACGAGAAAATATGACCAATTAGGTGGGTGCAAATCAACATACTAGTAATTCAAATACAATTTTTGTTCGTTCGAAATAACAATATATTCGAATCAAAGGCATATTTAAGACGTACGTTCAAATCAACAATGTATTTCGATCGAATCCCTATTCAATAAATTATCTCGAAATACACTTGAAACTAATGAAAAATGTATTCGCACCAAATAGAGGCGTAGTAGTAGGCCGTGGGGCAACGAAAAAAATTATTTGACTCAAATATATCCGGATTGAGGAGAGATATACACCTAGATGGTCGAGGTCGAGGATTTAGAAGCTATGAACATTACGTCGACCGTAGAAAACCTACACTATGGGCCTGGTATCGATGATTCCATGTAAGTTGACAAATTTCATGATTTATTCATTCCCAAATTTTCAAACGCGTTTTTCTCAAAACCACGTTTTTCAAATTGGTACCCAACATTTCTCGAAAACCAAGGAACCAATTGCCTTGAGATTTTTTGTGGTTATTCTATACACCATAATCTAATACTTGTTATGGGATTTTTTTCCCGTTACTTAGTTTTTGTTTTATAGGCAAAATAATAACTAGTTTTTGACCCAAAACTCACCATTTATGTTCAAACGTCCGCCATTTTGTCATAAATCGACATTTTCAAAATCGGTTATGACAAGTACTAGATTATAGTATCAATTCAATAGTCTTTGAGGTTTTTTTAGATGATTTTTGAAGAAACGCCAGTGGGTACCGTATACGCAGATTTTTTTACGACGCTCCAAGGATCATACAATATCCTTGTATATTTTTGATATTTTTGAATAAAGAAAATTAGACATATTTTTGAATGTATATACTTTTAGATAATTAAAACCCCAATCCGAAATTTCAAATAGTTATCCTTGAAAAAATTCACAAAAATGACCTTTTTTCCGGCTCCTAGGTGTATATCTCCCCTTAAATCAAATAAACTTTTTTTTCTGATGCTAGCGTCATAAGCTGCAGTGATATTTCTTTTTTTCCTTATTCCCAATCTTCCTTTGTCGAAAGTCGAGCACGCCGCGATGATCCAGATCCAAAAAGTTACAGATCCGCCGCGCAAAGATGATAAAACAGAAGGAACAAAAGAAAAAAGCATAGGATCGAGGGTCGTGTTCTTAACGATCGTGGAGATCTCATCTTATGCCCATCCTTGCTGATTGATGCTTTTCATTAATTTCCCATGGAGTTATTTCGCGGCCGACTCCGATTTGCGGGGATCTGCATCGTCGCCGCGGGCAACTGCTTCGCAGGCGAACGCACCCATAGTCCGCTAGTGTTGAACTTACCCTGATTATATACCGGGTGTCTAGGGTGAAGTGTTACAAGCTTATATCTCAGAAAGTAAGTATTATAATGAAAAAAGTTTCAAATAAAATTTACTTCGTTTCAAAAAGGGTAAAAGCCAGCAATGCCAATTTGACCTTGTGTATCATCGTCAAGGTCATACAAAGGTCAACTTTAATTTTTTCCACAAAAAGACCTATTTTTGTTGCCTATTCCTGTAGCTCAGCTCGAGAGCTTTCCAAAACACTATAATTAAGTTCTTTTTAAATCAGTACCCTTTTACCTATGGGATTTAAGAGTTAAGTAGTAGCCCAGAAGCAAAAGGGCCCAAGTAAATCGCCAATCGAATCTTCAAGCCACATTTGGCCGCCTCGACACCGATATACATGCATGCATTAATGAAAAATCGCCAAAGATGAAGCTACCGAACGACGTCGACGACGCGAGCCGAGGATCGGAGCATCTACCGAATTATAATTCTGCATTTGTATTCGTTAGCGCGACGGGGCATCGGACCGAATACGAAAGAACGCGCGTGTAGTATCGCCGCGGACCCGATGAATTTCGCGTTAGCCGCAATCAGCAGCGACTACCCCCCTTGCGCACCAAGTGCGAGAAGGCGAGATCGAGCGCGCCGAAAGGAACGAGCGAGAGTGCGACGGAGGGGGGGGGGGGGGGGACGAGATAAATTGAAGTAACCGCTCGGCGAGAATCGCCACGAGCGCAGCTGTTGAAAGCAATGTGTATCTTGAATATATGTATATATAGGGTGACAATTATAAGGTGGCCATATGTTTTTTAAGGGTCTGGCGCGGAGATTTCCCTACCGAGACGAAAATGATATTTAATGGTTATTCAAGTCCTCTTCGAGAAAAAATATAGCCTATGTTTATTATGAGTAGCTCGCCAGAAAAGATTGAACAATCTGGAAAAAATCAAAATTCCATTTTAAGTTCCGCAGAATGAAGATAATTCAATTACGAATACAAAACACTCCTGTTGACACTGTTAAACAATGCTTTTTAATGGAATCGCATTCCATTAGCGGGTTATGCTTAGCTCGTGGCCGGAAAAAACGGAATTTTCGTGATTTCTTTCTGGGAAAACGTGTGCGAATTTTCAAATTCCTTTTTCTGATTAAAGAGAACAATTAAGACGAATTAACAATTCGTCATTACGTCATTACAATTCGTCAATTAACAATTAACAATTAAGAGAACAATTAAAGAGAGACAAAAGAGTTTTACAATTTTCATATTGAAAAATATTTATAAATGTGGCAGACACAATGGTTTGTGCAAAGCGCTGTTTGGAAAATGACCTTCGCGGTGGTCACAAATGCTGCTCGGAAACGAATCATCCAAAATGAAAAAATCAAACACATTTAGTTTCTGTATGAAATTATCTAGTGCTTGGACGAAGAATTCAATAAAATATTGTCTTTTGAAAAAATGGCCGCAGTCCAAGTGGAAGTATCGATTTTCGGTTTAAAAAACGCTCTATTTCCGTTGACTGAAAAAACGATGCATTGCAAAAAAAAATTCCCTTCGTTCAAGCACGGCTTTTTAATTGTAAAAGAAGCTTGTAAAATTTGAAGTTGATCGGTGCAGTGATTTTCGAGCCATCGTCGTCACCGATATAAAAAAAAACAATTTGAAAAAAAAACGCGCTTAAAGTTCGCCGGTTCGCGGACTCTATCTATAAACGCCCATAACTCCCTCAATTCTGAACGGATCGACTTGAAATTTTTGGAGAATATTTTTGAAATGTTATATTTTGAGAATCCGTCGACAACCAAAAATCGATATTTTCAAAAATTTCAATTAAGTCTCAATCCACTTCAAAGTGCATCTTCGATCGTTATTTTCATTCTGCTGTACACAGAGCGATATTTCGTTTCTTTTTCCGGAATGCTCAATTTTTTATGACACATACTACTGGTCACAGAAATACGCTATATTTTTTTTCGAAGAGTTTTGTTTCGAAGAGAATCGGTAAACCATTGCAAGTCATATTTTTCTCGGTCGCGAAATCTTTGCGCAAGGCCCTTGAAAAAACACATGGCCACATCATAACTGTCACCCTGTATATGATATATATATATATATATATATATATATATATATATATATATATATATATATATATATATAGGTACGTGCCCGCGTGATCCTCGTTTTTTATTCTTTAGTCTCTCAGGCCGTTTTAAACGCGAATCGCGTCGTGCATGTTTCCCCCCGGTACATCGCCCGTCGAATTTGTAACAATTATGCCAATCGGCACGACGACAGAGAGCCGATAAGACACGAGATCGTGCGGAAAAATGAGCGAGACCTTTCTTTTATTCCGCTATTGAAGGAGCGTTGAGCGTTCCATAGATGAATATTAAAGGATACTATTTTTTTTCTTCTATTTAGGGGTTCACGTGCGCGTTGAACAATCGAATTCGAAGTTTTAATTAAATAAGCCTGAGTGGGCGCGCACGTTTCATTTAATGCTTTTAGCGAGGCTATTAAATCTATTTACAAATGGATTAGCAAGTATTTTTTCAATCTTTCCTTTGTAACTATTTTTTTTTAAATTATATATGACGTATTAAGTTATAGTGAAAAATTATGTAAGGTTGCACATGAAACCGCCCGCTGGCAATAGATGGCGTTGGGTAGACTATGTTCTCAGATTAAATTTTGGCAATACAAGGGACGATAGGTCCATAGAGTCCCGCTAAAACGCCACATGACATTTGTGCGACGTGTTAACATAATCTATTTTAATTGTCATTACAACGGCAGGTTTGCTTCCGAATAAGTCACATTTGCCGGAAGTTATGCTCCTTTATTTCCTGGCGAAGAAATCGGTTCCGCTTCCAAGGTCGTCATTTTTGTACACTGAGAGAAACGTATGGTGTTCACAACCATATTTTGACAATATTTTATATTTCCCTGAGGGGACAATAATATTTTATAGCCATAGTTACTGACAAAAGTATAGTACTACTTATTGATATTTTAGCAGTTGCATGAATTATGCACAGGTGTTAACCGTAACCACTAATCTCACAAACATACGTTTATTCTTCAATGCTATATGAAATAGTAGGTTTTCATAAAATGGATATTCCTTGATACTATCAAAATGTTACATTCCCAAGATTCTAATAGTGAACTGAAATATATATAGATTGGTAAAAAATGTTGCCTGTCACTTGCGACGATGTTTGGTTGAAAAAATTCAACCACATCATGGCCGAGCGCCACCGAAATTATAGGTGTGGGGAAACCCGTAGTTCTCGGAGTAACCGCTAGAGGCCGCACGCGCGCTCGTTTCTCGTAAGCGTAGCTTGAACAGAAAATCTACTTAAACGCTAGAGAAACTGAAAAGTATCGCTTCGTGGCCTGTGGCTAAGATCAAAGTGTAGTATCTGTTCTAATCTGTTGAATATCTGATATTCTCTCCATGGATATTCCATTGTATATCTGATATTCTCTCCACTATTATCGTGGATGGTCATCCTAATGCTCACTTTTTATTTAAGACTTAAAACAAATTGAAAAACTTACGTCCCATGGCATATTCGTTCCGATGTAGTAAAGAAATAATTAATTCTCCTGATTATATTTTTGTACGAAATGAAAAATGTTTGCAGCAACCGCTTAATTATTTCAGCCAATACATCTACGGATTGTATATAGAATGATTTCAATAGAATATAATTTTATTTGAAGGATAATGTAGATATTCAGAGAACAGAAGAGCTTTTTCAAATAAAAAAAATACGTTGTTTAAATCAATCACATTGTCCAATATTTTATAGTATTGAAACAACCTCATATATCGGTGGTACTTCGCAGCAGCACATTTATTTGGATCAACCAATATATTTTTTTGATTCAATTGGTTTTGTTTTCCCAGTGTATTTTTTCAATGTAAGAAACATACTACGTAACAGTTTGTGTGACATGCCCAGTTCTTAAGGCGTTACCCCCACCTGTAGCGCAAAAAAAGGCCTTTTTCATGATTTTTTTAAAAGAAAACTACAAAACTTTTTTAATCGATCAATATACCATCTTAAAGAACACATCTTGAAGAATTTTCAGTAATATTGTTATTGAAAAATATTACATTGTTTAGTGGCAAATGGCCGTCAATGAAATAATGTTTTTATATACACGGTTTGCGGTGACCAACATTGCGGGGAAGTGGATCATCTGAAAAAAAAATGCGGATGGATTTAGTCAAATATAAGTATAAACTAGTCTTTAATCGAAGGATTTTAAAAAATATTCATTTTTCACAAAATGGCGGACAGTCAAAGTGGTTCGATTTTAACGAAAAAAAACGGCCGTTTTTTGGCTATAAAACGGCCATTTTTTTCGAAAAAAAAAATCGAGCGATTAAAGACTACATTTTTATGTATTAAATAAGCCTGAAAAAATTCAAGAAGATCGGTTCATTAGTGTTCGAGTAATCTTGGTCACCGACTTCAGAAATGCCATTTTGAGAAAAACGCGCTTAAAGTTTTACTCTCAACGCGGATTCTTCTCTTTCAATGCTCATATCTCAGTCAATTTTGTTCGGATCGACTTGAAATTTTCAGGACATATTCTCAGATACTTATACTTCAAAAAAATGCAATAAAAAAAATCGATTTTTTCAAAATCGCAAGTGGGGTTAACCCCTTAAAACTATTAAGCTGCGCTTGTTCGAACTGCAAATAATTTGCGTCTTCGCTATAAGTAAATTTTACTATAATTTTTTTCGAATAGTCACTTTTCACAAGGTCTTCTCGCAAATTATACTCGAAAAACGTTGACGTTAACCATATGAATTGTAAAAAACTTGAAAAGAATAGTAAAAGTTTGACTGAATAAAACCTAACGTACAATATACAACCTTAGTATTTGTACGCCGATTTTGTTGTAGTGAATGAACCATATCTATATTGTCAAGCCTTTTCCAATAGTCAATAATCATTTGACTTTTCCCATCGTGCCACTATCTTATCTTTCGCTCAAAAATCGCTGTTTTCATATGCAACGACCTAACACACGTATGCGGCCATGTGCCTTAACTGCATACACATCTCGGCTCATTCGCCAGAGGCGAAGCGTGCGTGCTACATACACGTATGGACAGCTCGAGTCGCAGCTCGAGATACAGAAGCTGTCCCGAAGCATCGCGCTGGTTAACACTCTCCCACTTGTTAAACTCGCGGCTGAGTCATTAGCCTCGTACAGCGTTGATTAAGCCTTTAAACTTATCATGGAACAACGAACACGCCGCTGCGCGATGACCCCGCGAAAAGCTCACTTCCTATTCCAACAATTAATGTGCTTGTCACACACGCGTTATTATACTTCACCAAATGAGTAACGCGAATTGTTCCGTACGTGCCGTTGAAATTAATCGAAAGGGAAGAAAAAAACGAAGAATGAGGTTCGTCACGAAGGGACATAGATCTGCGCATTGACGGAGTGAGTTTGAAATTTCACAAATACGATTTTTGCACAGTTTGATAGCCTAGCATTGAGATCCTAGGCTATCAAATTATGCAAACAGTGCAAAAATCCAAACTTTAACTTGCAACATATATTTTGTAGAAACTCCAAAAGTCGACCCAGTTATGACGATTGTCGTGAAGGGACAGATCTCTAAATGATGATTAAAATTGGCTTTTTGGGTCAAAATTCGAACTTTTTTACCATTGTAAAAAACTATGCGGTCATACGAAACTTTCATTATTATGCTAAAAACGTTTTTTTTTATTTTTCATTCCACATAGAATCCACATGGAAGCGGTGCTTTCTTTAAATAATAATAACCTCACTGTTTAGCAATATTTTCAAAAAAAAACTCAAACGTGTCAAGACTAATATTTACCAATAAAAAAAACTCAAACTTGGCAAGACTATCAAGAGTATTCAAAATCCCGACCGCGTCATTCCAATACCCTCATCAGAAAAAATATTGAAAATCAGTCTGTTTTTTGGTCCCCGAGCAGACCCGTTAAAAAGCAAAAGGGCATAAGACGGAACATCGGAAATAAAAAATATCCTTCGAAAACCGTGCACAGTTGCTACTGGCAACGTACACTCGGCTTAATCGATACACTCGGATTTATACGAGAATACGCGTTCTGTTGCAACGAACACCGCGAATAAGAAAGATGGCCGATCCTCTGGTATCCTCGACGCAGGAGAGCAAACTCAGTGCCCTCAACAAGAAGATCATTGAGATCAAGAAGAAGATCCAGCTATCGGGTAAGTCAACGACGACGTGTATATATAGGTACTTCCACTTTACCTCGCACAGCCATTCTATACGTACAATATTTTTCCTCGTGTACAAACAGTGGCCGCCGGGGCACACAAGTACGCATACGTGACTCTATGCCGCGAACACTCTTATATTACTTAAGATGGCTATCGAGAGAGTATTATAGTCGAAGGTAAGAGACCCTGAAGAGGATGAGATCGCGAGACGAGCAGGCGCGCATATACACACACACACACACACACACACACACACACACACACACACACACACATGACCCGTCCCGCACTATATATATATATATATATATATATATATATATATATATATATATATATATATATATATACACACACATCAAGGCCCGTCCCGCACGACCGAATTGTTCCCATACTCAACATTACGTAAAACCAAATGTCTTTAAAATCGCATTTCGATAAGTGTAGGCACATTTATACAAAGGTCATTTCAAAGAGCGTCCTGGTGGCCCAAAATCAACTATTCGTCTGACGAACAAATTTAAGAATCGTCCTCGAAATAGCCAGATGTGCTGATAGCCAACATTACAGAAATATAACGGGTTTAAAAACGCCCCCCCCCCCCCATATATATATGTTATAGTTTGAACGCGTATTGCTAAGGGAATCGTGATTGAGATTTTTTAGCGGGCACGAGCCATTGTTCTCCCGTAATTTCAGATATCGATTAAATTCGGTAAATCCAACCACATGGAAACTCGGTTTAAGCCGCTAATAGTTCGTCGCAACCACGCTGTAGTCTGAGACCTGGCGTTGCGTAAAGCAAAAAGACTTGTTTCCGCCAATGCAACTTCGAGAACACACAAAATCTGATGATTTCTGTTATGTGGCCTGCAAATAAATTCTCGCTACATCAGAAAAAATATTATTTATCTGTACACATTATTTTAATTGGTTTCTCTTTTGTTTTTTTTTTCGACACGCAGATTGCTTTTAAGTTTAACTATGTAATGATCTCAGAGCGCTTTGTAAATTATCTTACAATTGACACCGTACAGTCGTACATCGACGTAGATTAATCAATAAAAGTTGTTTCTGTATCATTGCAGTATTTTTAATATGTACTTTAATAAACAGGCATTATTGAAAAATTACTAATCATCTTGTCTCATAATTTAGCGGATCTATTTACCTTATTGTCTTCGTCTTCCATTTGTATTTATAATTCATCGTATAGGGAGAATACTTTCTTCGATGATTTATATTCAATTGATTTTCTACCAATTCAATGTATACGTTGCATATGCTCGCATGGAAATTTTATTAGAGTGACTCGATGTTTATTTGGTTCATATTAAGCTGATGCTCTATCTGCCATTAATTCGATTGGTGTAAAACCAATTTTGATTGAACTTACTGTATGCAGCTTCAACTATGTTATAATATTAGTTGTCAGAACCTACTCCATCATTCAGGGCAAACCAACATATAGTTAGATCGACTATAGCAGCGTGGGGGGGTTTTCTTTTAAATCATATCTTCAGTGGTACGGACTATACATGAACTTTTATCAAAAATATTATGTATTGACTGAAATATGCTCTGCAATTCATTCAATGCACACATGTTTCATTCTACTGTATATATTTTTCGTTGAATTATATATTTTGAAAATGCTTCTAAGGGAGAGATTACCGACCCAACCGTTCAGTATGTTCAAATAAAGTTTGGTTTCAGGACACCGCAATTAGAATTGAAAGTACTCTGTGCGTTTTTGGATCAAGAAGAAGTTTGGTTGCCGGAAATAAATATATATTTGTAATTCAACCAAATCTCGCAGTCAATTGAATCGCTCATATGGTTCGCCACTCGCAACTGCAGGATTTGGTTGATTCAAACCATTTTTTTTTGACGGTACCAAACGTTTTTCTGAGTGTACACTGATTCGCGATTTCCACTACCCAGTTAACCAAGCGTACCATTAGTACAGCATACCGCAAATGTGGAGTGGGCCGTGCCCTACAGTACCGGTCATGTACGGGTACTGTAATGTACGGGTACGGGGTAGCAGCGTAGTCGTACCTCCACGGTATCGTTACCGTGGAGTTACACCGTACTGCAGTGCACGGTGGCTCCACGGTGGCGATACTGTACCGGTACCGTACTGGTAAATTGGCGGTACAGCGTACCGTACGGCGTACCGGTAATGTACCAGTACCGTACGCACGTATGAGGTGGAAACAGTAACGGTACGGCGCACTCCACATGCGCGGTACATTTGCGGTACGTGGTTAGCTGGGTAACTAATCGCTCACAGCGATCGAACAGAACGCGCCCGTGGTCGGATTCGCCAAATAAAGTCGTTATCTAGAAATCGTGCCGGGAATAAAGTGATCGATTGCATCGACAAGAACTCAAGTAGCAATAGCAATCAATAGCTGAAAAATATGCACATCGTGGAAAAAACAAAACACGGTCTTACCTCGAAATAACTTTAATTAAATCATTTGTTTCAATTACCGTATTCAATTGTAGAACCAACCATCATTCGCTTTATGCGTAATAATTAATTCAGTTGGAAAATGTAGTTTATTGGCCAATATAACGACCAAATATAAAGTTCAAATAACACGCGGATTACTTGTATGAACTCCGATGTAGTCAATCCAACCTATTATATGGCCAGGGAGATATTGCTATTTTTACATGATAATTTGGTTGTTTCAACTAAACTGGCTTTGTCACTTGAATCGAATTGTATTTCAAGCGAGTAAAATTAGGTTGCTTCAAGCAAAATTGTTCCAACTAAATATACATAGTTGGTATTACCAAACGTTTTTCTGAGTGTAGTAAAAACTAGTTCTGACTGAATTTCTTCGTTAGAACTAGTTTTTCCTAGTGAAAAGTCGAATTTATGTTTAGAAACCCAAATTTGCCCTCATTCGGAAACAGTTTTGACTCACTCATTTTGTTAGAACTAACGTTTGCTAGCGAAAACTAGATTTTATGTTTTGAAACCCACACCGAGAAAAAAACCAATTGAATCAAAAAAATATATTGGTTGATTCAAATAAATGTCTGATCGCGGAGTGCCACCGATATATGAGATTGTTACAATACTATAAAATATTGGAAAATGTCGATGATTCAAATAACATATTATTTTATTTAAAAATCTCTTCTGTTCCCTAAATATCTACATTATCTTTCGAATAACATTCTATATACAATCCGTACATGTATGGATGAAATAACTAAGCGGTTGCTACATTTTTTATTTCGTACAAAAATATAATCAATAGAATTAATTATTTCTTTACTACATCGAAACGAATATGCCATGAGACGTAAGTTTTTCAATTTGTTTTAAATCTCAAATAAAAAGTGAGCATTAGAATGATCATCGACGATGATAGTGGAGAGAATATCAGATATCCAATGGAATATCCATGGAGAGAATATCGGATATTCAACTGACAAGAACAGATACTACACTTTGATCTTAGCCACATGCCAAGAAGCGATACTCTTTAGAGTTTCTCCGGCATTTAAGTAGATCTTCGGTTCGTGCTACGCTTACGAGAAACGAGCGCGCGTGCGGCTTCTAGCGGTTAGTCCGAGAACTACGGGTTTCCTCACACTCATAATTTCCGTGGCGCTCGGCTATGATTTTGTTGAATTTTTTCAACCAAATTCGCAAGAAACCAATTTTATTTTCGCATAACTTTTTAACCAACTCAGACATGTAATTAATATTTTTCAATCAAAATAAAATATTAATATTTTAACGAATAATGTACTTGAAAATCAATATCGGATATAATGAAAAAAATTAAATAACATATTTACTCAATAGAAATTTTATCTGAATCAAACGAGCGAATTTCAATTTTTCTTGTGTATTCGAATCAAGAATATTCATGTTGTGAATTGAAACGCTTTTTTTGTTCGTTGCATAGAATGCATTCAAAACTATATAATTTGTTCGCGATACCTTTTTAGATAGTTTCAATAATATATTGTTCCCGGCTAACAATATATCTTTTGAATGAAGAAAAACCTTTCATTTTATCATGATATTAAATTCAATAGCGTTTTGTTTGGACTAATAAATCCGATTATTTACACCAACAAGTTTACAATTGAAAAACCGAAATTTCGAAGTTTTCCAAAATTTGAGGGTCCTAAACAATTTTTTAGTTAGTGCTTAAACACCTGTTTCATGTTTTTTCCTCATGACTATCGGCGTATTCATTTTTCTTTATCTCGATGCAGAAAGTGTGAGAGCGTAATCAAATGTAAGACTTGATTTAATTTTTTCTCTAGCAATACACCATTTTTATTTAAATATTTTTTTTACCATAAACAATTTGTATTTGAAGATTAAGAATTAATATATATTTCGGTTGTGAACATTATATCAACCACTTGACGAGCAAGAACACGGTGTTTACATCACTAAACGTCTAACAAGTATGCGTATTTTTTAAAAGTAATATGTTGTTTTGGAGTAAGAAAACAAAGTCATACGGATTCGAGAGTCACAAGCCGTGGCGCTGTTGACGCTACTGCACCTTTGTTTCTTTGACTGTCCGTGAGTTCTTTTCGCGATTCATTTGACTGTTTCCAGTAGTTGCTGTATTGAGGTACGTCACAGTACACGTAAAAATAAAAATGTGAAAAAGTTTCTTCGAACGTTTTGAGCTCCCGTGCAATTTTTTGGACTTGAATCCTTCACTTTGGGACTGTAATCAGGATTTTAGTACGTGCTTGATTACTTTTTAAAATATGCAAGTTGTGAACGACATAGCTGAGTGAGTCGTATCTTTGATGAAAAATTTCAACGGTTTGATTACGAAAAACGAAGACCAAAAACAATATTTGTTTCAAGTTGTGAGCGAGCACAGAAAAACCCATCCTTTTTGCGAGGAAGCAAATTATTATCCGGCTCGATCTTCGGAGTAATTGCTTGTTTTTCTACAATCGCATACTGTGATCCAGATCACATCTTTTTTCTCAAACATCGTTTGGACTTATTATTTTTATTAAAACTACTTGAAATGAAAACGACCTGGTTATGTTAACTTAGACAAATGCTACATAGCATAACAAGTTTTGAGAAAATTATATTATTATGTTTTTTGGCGGGGAAAAAAATTGACGAAAAATCGAAGAAAAAAACATTTTTCAAGTGGTTTGAGCACTGCCGAAAAAAATGTTTAGGCCTCTGAAATTTTGTATGAATTACTTTCTCATAACGTAGTAACATTTTCCGGTGAGTAACGCGAAAAAAAAAATTAATTTTGTTTTCTGAACCACCCTAATATATATAATATTGCCAAAAAGTTTTTTCTGGCGAGGAAACAAAAACTGAAAACAAGTACTTATTATTCGGTCCTTAAAAATAAAAAAATATCTCTCGCACATATTTCGTGTATTCCCTTCCGTCGTCCTTCGGCTGTACTCGAGTGTTGATCAAGCGACTCATGTGTATTAAGCGTTTATACGTATAATTGCTCTCATCAAGCATACTCGCGACGAATCGTGCCCTTGACTTCGCGGTATCTTTCCGTTCGTTTGAGTACGGGAGAACAGCATCTTCAAGCTCGCGCTTCCATCTCAATTTTCATCTCGACAGCTGGTCGCTTTTTTTTTTCTCTTCGTCCCTTTCGCATGTCCGACCGTCGTCGTAGCTCATTTCTCGCTTTACAATATACGCGCCGTTTGTCAATGTGTCCAGGTTCGCGATACGGAGTCATAATTTTCCGAAGGATTTTTCCTATTCTCTCTCTCTCTCTCTCTCTCTCTCTCTCTCCCTCTCTCTCTCTCTTCTTCTTCTTCTCTCTTGTCGTAAAATGTGAACAAGACTCCACTGATAGTAGAATAAATTCGCCGAAGAATGAACGAGTCGCCAATTCAGCTGCTACGGACTGCCGACGATGCAAGGCGGAGAAGGGGGCCTGGGGGGGGGGGGGGGGGGCGTTCAAGTTTTACGATTCCACGAAGCACATATACATTTGCTTGGGCCAAGATATCCCACAGAACTGCTAGTCTTTTCAGTTGACACCGATGCACTCGGTGCATTCCCGGAAAAAAAACGGAGCACCCCGGGTCAACTTGACTTGGATTTTGCCTTTTTTTTTCTTCTTTCTCTTAGCCTTCTTCTTGGTCTGTGCACTGGAAACATTGAAATTTCTCGATAGACGCTCACAGTCATTATTCGTGAGTTTGCATTTTTTAGGAACATTAAATTCGTATGTGAATCGTCCGAAGCTTGGTCGGTTCGAATAATCGCGCGCACTCAATCGATCGATGGCGTCATATAATGCTGTATACGTATGCAGCATTGGTACAACAAAAAAATGGCAGATTTTTTTTTGGATGAAGACCCACGAGATTTTTTAGCAATGAGAAAAAAGTCCATTGATTATTCCTAGCTACATATGTAATAAATATACATGAACGAAAAAAAAAATTAAGTACATCGATACACACTCTTTTGTATGAATCGATACACGCTCATTATGTATGAAATAAAAATGACTATCATCATTATATGTATATTTATATATGTGTAAACGTTCATAATTACATAATAAAAATATATAGTAATAATAATAATAATAATTCTCATTATTTAATTATTTTTTATAATTATTATAATTATGAAAACGTATTATATTAATAATTATAATAATTTAAATTATATAATTATAATTAAACTGTGTAATAAAATTGTAATAATTTAATTGCAATATCGTCGTTGTTATATTATTATTATTATTATTATTATTATTATTATTCATGATTATTATTATTGAGTTCGTATTTTGTTTTCCGTGACGTCATCTTGAACCGCTGCAATCCAATCTTCCTATATACTTATATTTGTCTCGCTCGCGTTCGCGGGTACAAATTATTCCCCGCGTATCGTTAATGACTCGTGCACGTGTACCCTTCAATGATTTTTTTTGTTTCGACGAAGATGCGGCAGAGAAAAAACCGGACTAGCCAAAAGGACCGCGAAGAAATGAAGCGCGGGGTTGAGAGAGAGAGAGGAAGAAAAAGGCAGTGAAAAAATTCAACTGGATGAAGAATCTAGTCGTCATTTTAATAAGCATAATGCGAGGTTGAAGAACGAGGGTGAATCAAATGCTATAATTGTGATATATATATATATATATATATATATATATATATATATATATATATATATATCACATTCATTCATTCCACGCTGAGGCACTTCAAGTCAGAAAGTTGGAAAATATTCTCCCAATGATGACGACGACGACGACGACGATGACGAAGAAACCGTCGCACGCGAATTAATGACTCGCTACTCTTGATCGTCTCGGGCGTTTGTAATAATTACCCGTGGCTACGAGTATGTACATATTTATAGATCGCGAAGCCTTGATGATATTTTCCTTGTTCGCAGAGGGACAGAGAAAAGCGAATTTTGAGGAATGCGACGCCAAGAAGAGAGAGAGCACCGAAAAAATTGCCAATCTCAAGGGGCACATCAAAAGTCTACACGTCAAACTCGCCAAAGCAAAAAATGTGAGCGCCTCTTTACCATAGTCTTGTGTAGAAAGGTGGAGAGATACTGGGGAGAGTTTAAAAAATTGACCCGGCGCCAATCTCAAAATTGAGGAACAGTGGAACCTCAACGGTACTTTTGCTTTTTTTGGGTACAAAATGAGAAAAAATAGAACCGTAAGGTACTTTTGCTTTTTCTGGCTACAAAATGACGGAAATTGGATACTCGAGGGTACTTCTGCTTTTGTTTTAAATACGAAATGAAGAAAAATCGAACCTCAAGGAAACTTTTGCTTCTTTTTGAGGATACAAAAGGAGAAAAAATTGAACTTTACGGGTACTTTTGCTTTTTGTAAGATACGAAAGGAAAAAATGGAAACTCGAGGGTACTTTTGGTTTTTTTCCACACGATGAGGCGAAATTGAACCTCAAGACTACTTTTCCTTTTTTCGAATATAAAATGACGAAAAATGGAACCTCAAGGCCGCTTTTTCCAATTTTGGGATACCGGAATATGACATTTTCCGAAACACTTGAAACAATCGAACACTTGAATTACACTCTACTCATTTTCGACAAGCTCCACAAATCTTTCTAATTCGGAGAATCAATTTTGTTGGAAAAATATTTATTAATTATTATGAATTAAAAAATTAACGCTTCTTAGTTTTTAAAAATAGAACGAGGATGCTGCGGATAGGATCGCTCAGAGCAGCCGCGAATCCTCGGCCTGCGTTCGGAAAGAGGGCCTCGAGGCGGCGATCCGTCGAGTCGACGAGGACAATATTCGATTACGAAAGAAGCTCGATCTCGTCAAGTATCAGAGCGATAAAGTAAACCTTACAATTTTATAATACACAAAATAGAAAAATGCATAAAATAAATAAAACAACTTTGCGATATTATTTCATTATATATATATATATAATGAAATAATATCGCAAAGTTGTTTTATTTATTATGTATATATATATATATATATATATACATATAAATATCGCACAGTTGTTTTATTATTTTATGAATTTTTCTAACTTTATATATATGTATATATATAAAGTTTAATCGAAATTTTACGGACCTCGTATTATAAAAGTGGACTGATCTCGTTCTTTCAGCAACAGGGCAGACTGGCCGCCCTTTTGGAGAATTACGAGGAGCTCGTCAACGGAAGATCGAAGAAACTTGCGGAAAGAAAATTGGACCACCCGTTGAAAAAGGTTCTCCACCATCGTAAGATTGTTCACAACGAGTGTTTCCTCAAAATCCCCCCTCCAACTTGACATCTCGAATGATCCAGTTCGTTTCCTTCCTCGCCGTGTGCCAATAGAAAATCGTTACCCTCGAGAATCAATTGCAACGGGTCAGCGTGATGCAAATGGAGGTGGACACCGTGCGAAAGAAGTACAGATGCGTTAGGTCCAGCCTCAAAGCCGACGCCGCGTCTTACGTGTCGTCCCTGAGAACTCTCGAGAGCAGCATCAGGGAACAGGAAATCGAGATCAAGCAATTGCAGGCAAGCTATTTGAAAAGTATAAAATTTCTGCGAAACGGAACAATAATACTTGCGATGTTATAGTTACTATATTTGAGCGATGGAAAAAGATGGTGGTTCGATAGGAAATCGACAAACTCGTTTATTCAAAGTATTGTCCATCAGAAGAGACAAGCTTGATAATGGACCAACCAACTCTTTTGGCTGGTTTTTCGCACTCCTTGTTGTTCATAGAGAAATCACGACTTTGGAAGCGGCCAAAGCACTCTTTGCACGTTGTACTCGATGGAGCATCTTCGGCATATAGTCCAGTAAAAGAGACGAAAACCCAGCCCTTTTTAGCGTAGAATATGAATTTTTGACTGGAAGTAGATGGTTGCATACTGAAAGTAACCCCAACAAAATGTTGCTCCTCAACTAGCCCCAACCCTAAGAAATAGGGGTTGAAAACTTAAAAATCGCCGTATCTCGATAATTAATAGCCCGATCAAAAAAGGTTTCAAACAAAAGTTGTTTGGAATAATAAAATTCGTATAAAGTTATCTAACATCCAACCCCCCATCTTTGAAAATAGCGGCAGAAAAACACGAGATCACCACTGACCCAGACAAGGACGAATTTTCGAATCGTTTTTGTGTCGCTATTTTCAATGATAGGGGGTTGGATGTCAGATAACTTTATACGAATTGTATTATTCCAAATAACATTTGTTTGAAACCTTTTTTGATCGGGCTATTAATTATCGATATACTGCGTTTTTTAAGTTTTCAACCCCTATTTCTTGGGGTTGGGGCGAGTTGACGTTCAAAATTTCATTGGGATTACTTTCAGTATGCAACCATCTACCTTCAGTTAAAAATTCATATTCTGCGCTAAAAAGTGCTGGGTTTTCGTCTCTTTTACTTGACTAACACACTTCCTCTAGCAAACGATGCGGTTCCGCGGGCGATTTCGTCGCCTGGAAATAATGGAGCATAACTCCCGGCAAATGTGACTATTCGGAAGAAAACTTGGCATTGTAAAGACAATAAACCTTTTAAGGACGGGGAAATTTCCATTAAAATCCACTTTTTAAAAATGAAAGATATAAATAAAATCGATGAATTTCTCAATTGAAGTCCCAAGCCTAACCGCCGGTCGATATATCGATCAGCACCGTCCGCAACGAAAAGTCCAATTTTGAAAATGTATTTAAAAAAGTTTGAAAGCATATTACTATGTAATTTGATGCGCTGAATACGGGAAAAATAATGAAAAAAATCCTGGTGGCATCCTTGACCTTGAAAATCGCCATTTCAAGGTCAAATCTTTGGCCTCAAAATTTATGTACTCACATTGTGGATACACTGGGTACAAAAAAATAGGCACATATGTTGTAAACGTCATCCTGAAGAATATTTCAAGGACGCCAGTTATTAAAGAACAAGCATCGTCAGTAAACATGCTCACTGCCCAAAGTATGTCAAAAGAATCTGATGCTCGCAGACGGTGAAGGAGGAGGCGATCGAATTGCGCGACACGACGAAGGAGACCCTGACGAGGCAGGAGATCGAAGCGATGAGCACGAGCAAGGCTCGCGACTTCGTCATAATGGATTATCGTCAGAGGGTCGAGGACCGGAAGCTCGAGCTCGAGCGCATCGAGAGAATGATATTTCCGGCGGCTCGCCAAATACCGCGGGAGGATTTCGATACGAACGGCGAAACGGTGACGACGACGACGGTACCGGCAGCGGCGACGACGACGACGACGACGACGACGGGCCTCGACGAAAACGTCGATTTGCCGAAGTACGAGCTTGACAGGCTCGAGGAGACCTTCGTAAAGTTACGCGCCGCGACTGGCGTCACAAAGACCGAGGACGTGCTCGAGAGATTTCTCAGCCAACGCTCTACCAAGGAGAAACTCCAGAGAATGCGCAACTCCACCGAGAACGAAAAAATGAGCCTGGAAATGACGAGGCAACAGCTCACAGCCGAAATCGAGTCGCAAAGATTCTCCGAGACCAAAGACGCCGATCAGTGAGTACGGGCTTGTATACTTTTCGGGAAATTTTTCTCAACGTACTTGCGTGACCTGAAGATGGACCGAAGAGACTTTTGCTTGGAAGTTGTTCGAATAGCCCCGTTAAGGGGCCAGTCCACTTTGGAGCCACGAAAAAAAGGCTATTTTCGCGATTTTTTTTGAGAATTTTATAAAAGTTATGAATATAATAGGTGTTGGGCTAGATAAATAAAGTCTAAATACATTTTTTAAAATTTTATTCATTTTTATTCATTTTTAAGTACAAAAACTATAGTTTAACGTAACGCCTCAAAAGTAGGTGGGCTCCATCACAACTCGGCAACGGCTTGTCTGAAACAAAAAATATAAAAGTCCATTAGCTTCAGTATGACACCAGCCACAAAATGACCCTTGGATATAAAGTTTTATCAAAAAATAAAAAAATGGCAGATGAAAAACGAAAAAAGTAAAAAAAAACGGAGTTTTTCGCAAAAAAATAGAGTAAAAATCAAAATTTTAAAAACATCGCGGGTCATCTTGTTGCGAATCTTGTTTACAATATGTGGTTCAAATTTCAAGAGAATCGGTTTATTAGTTTAGAGATACGATGGAGCTAGATTTTGAAAACGTTGTTTCGAGAAAAACGCGGTTGAAGTTTATACTATGATCGGTCGAGCGCGCTATACGCTCAGGTAGACGAAATGAGGTCCTGACGTTCAGGTAAAAAAAAATAGAGAGCCAGAATTTTCATAAAATTTTGACACAATATTTCTGAATGTATGTACTTTCGAAAAAAGTAAAAAAAATCGATTTTTTTTTATTTTCAAAGTGGACTGGCCCCTTAAGGTGATCCTATCGCTTCACCACTAATCATACCATTGATCATACTTGAGACTTGTACAATTCATATTTTTAACATGTGCAAAAAAATTGTAATAGGTAACATTTTCCATGTGTAAATTGTCGAATGAATGTTTAGATTTAATTAGAAAAATGAAAAAAATAGTTATTCCAACGATTCGCGCAGTATTTCTAGGTTTGATATTTGGCAACATTGGTCCTATCTCCGTCTCTTTTTACTCAACCAGGCGAATTTAAACTTCATGCTTTTCAACGTCGATCCGTCAAAACAATGTCAGGTGCGGGAAATATAAAGCATTGTATTCGGGCCACGACTGGTAAAAAGAGTGGAAAATTTGTGTCGGTGAAATATGTCGGTTAAAAATCAAAATATGTGTGGAAATTCGAATGAGTGGGATGAGGTTAGGACTACAGACAGCTGTTGCCTTGCTGCCACATCTCTTTATCGTAGCAAGTGGTAATAAACCCAATACCGGAAGTTCAAATTAAACTCGATGTTGCATAAAAATTAGGTCAATAAGCGTAATTTTTTCTAAGAGCATTGGATTACTACAAGGGTTAAGTATGTAAATCTGATTATTTTTAAGAATCTGACGGATTCCCACTATTATATACAATTCTGTAGCGACCGGAAATTGGATTTTTTCATGTCGTCTCCGAATTCCTTAACAATTCACGCAATTCTAATATTTTTTCTCTGCAATTAGGGCTATAACCGACCCTGAAATTTTACAGAGACGATTATTATTATAGTTAGTGAAGGTTAAAAAAAAAAGTGAAAATCCTATGAATTGAAGCCTGGCGCTAGGATTACCTTAATGAAGTTGGGGTCCAACAGGTGAATTGTCAATATTTTTTCTGACTAAAGTATTTGGATGATAAGGTCGGGATTTTACACACAATTAACACAGTCTTGCCAAACGCGAGTTTTTTTTCTCATTGAAAAATACTGATGAACAATGTGGTTATTATCATTTGAAGAAAGTGGCGCAGTTGCTGCATGCCCAATCGATATAGGCGCTTTAACTAGGTCCATCTAAAATGGAAAATAAACAAAATGTAGTTTTAGTACAATAATCGAATTTTCGGAAGACTCGATACTCTTCGGAAATTTTGAAAAATACCGAAATGCTGAGGTGTTGCAAAAACGTTCGATTTTTTACCGAATTTTTTTTTGGTAATTTATCACCAACAGAAGGATAAAAAATATGAAAAAAATCATCCGTTCATACGATGAAGAATATTATAAACTATTTCATAAAACATCATTTCGAGGGAAAGGACAAATCGCAGCGGGCCAGTTCGCCGTAGCGCACTGGGCAATCTGATCCTTCACAAAAATCGTCCAAACTCGGTTAATCTTTGGAAATGTTACGAAATCTCTGTTTTGAATTAATTTTAAAACCCTAGGCTACAAAACTATGCAGCAATCGTATTTTGGAAGTTTCAAGCTCATGCTGACTCCCCCCATAAAATAATTTAAACAAACACGCGAATCGACCGAATTCGTCAGGAACGCCGAGGAAATCGAGCACGTGAATCGACGCACAGCCGAGGAGTTGCAGCGTCAACGCGAGGCCGAATCAAAGACGCGTGAAATTGGCGAAACGCTGAACAACATCTCGCGAATACTATGGAAATTTTGCGACTTGCTCAGGGTAAGCTCACACCAATGGAAAAACTATTTTGAAGACAAAAAAAAGCATGGAATAGTCTCGAGGCCGTGGCACGGTAGCCGTACACCGACTGTCGGCTCAGGTACGCATACGAAACTCTAATATCGTCGATAATTATACGTCCAACCGACGCGTTTTATGGAACTGACTCCACGCGCGGTGAGAGGATCGGCAGCATGAAATCTTTGTGTCTCGATACACGGCAACCAAAAAAAACAAGCCGAACGAAAAAATCGGGATGAGGCGAAACAAAAAAATCCCCGGCATCGAGGCTGGTCGTGATTTACGTTGTCGGTGCCGCGCATCGACCGTCATTATCTTTTCGCTCCTCTCTCGAACGCTCAGTCCGAAAACCAAAGGGTACAATTAAATTGGCCAGAGCACCCGGATTCGCGGTGATCTTTGCTCCAAACTTCTTGGATGCGCCATTGTTAAAACTTATAATAATAATAATCTGCCAACGCGTTTCTACAGAATTTGGAAAAGAGGAAGAAAGAGAGAGAGAGAGAGAGAGAGAGGGGGGCAAGAGAGAGAGAAAGAAATACTTCGTTAGTGCGCTAGAACGTAAAGTACTCTGGCACACTGTTAATACACTACTCCAAAAAATTGAAGAAACAGAAAATTTCTTCAATTCTTTAAGTGTTTTTTGAAGCGCTGTATCTATGTGAAAAATGGTCGTATCGAAATGAAAAAAAAGCATTTTGAATTTTCTAGTTTCGAGATCTTTTGGCAAACAATTTTTGTGAGCTACGATTATCGCGCAATCATAAGAAATAACGGGAGAATTCTTCCAATTTTTTTTTTTCAAGAGTCCACGGGCTCATACATTTTTTTTAGTTCTATCAATATATCGATCAGTTAACTTGTTTATTCAGCTTCAATTTTTTTTGGTCTCTCTGCGTCAATTTATTGCTAGAATGTCCGAATTTCAATGAAAAAAGATCCTTTTGTTCTTGAGCATCGATATCTCAGCAACCAATGATCGCACAGGTATCGCATAACCAATGATCGCACAGGGCAACTTTGAAAACTTTAATAAATTTCCTCTGAGACCCTTTCGATGATTTTTGAGAAAACATGTTTTTTCACCCTTAACATTTCATTTGAAAACAATTACTTTTTATGGTTTTTTAGTAAATCTACCACTACTTTACAAATATTGATCGAAAGACAAATATTAATGTTGCCATGTTTTTTTTCGGCTTGATGTACCCCCTGTAAATTTTCAACTTGTTCCATCGAACCCGTTTTCCGGACCGATTGATCAAAGTTTTACAAAACAATTAATGGAACTAGTGTATTGTTCCTGAACATCGTGTAATCATCATAAAAATGAAAAGATCAACTTTCTTCGAATTTTTTCACAACTTTCACTAGGTGATTGTTAAATTGAATAAAAAAAAATGGAATAATTTCAAAAAGGTATATATATACTTTTCAATTGTAAAACATTTCAGGAAACAATACTCACATTAATTTGACACGAATCGGCCTTTGCGCACCATAATTTCACTCATCTTTAATTAAATTAATGAAAAGTTGATACCCCCAAGCGGCATTCACTCGTCAATCTGAGAACTTGTATGCGATTAATTCTCGATATTTTCTGTGAAGGTTATTAGGGTTACAAAAAACAGTGTTTTTTTTTCAAAACTGATCCTTTTCGGAAGAAAAAAACCAACAGTTTTTTCAAAACTAATCTTTTTTTGGCAAACTTTTAAGTTTTGGTAAAAAACATTAATCCAAAGTTTCTGTAAGTTTTACATTTTTTTTCAATTTTTGACCATGCCTTGTATCGAAAAAAAAATATTTTTTAGTAACCCTAATAACCTTCGCAGGCAATATCGAGAATTAATCGCATAAATGTTTTCAGATCGACTAGTGCATACGGCTTGGGGGTGTCAACTTTTTATTAATGCAATTAAAGATGAGTGAAATTGTAGTGCCCAAAGGCCCGAATCGTGTAAAAAATGAGGCAATATTGTTTCGTGAAATGTTTTACAAATAAAAAAAAAAAACTTTTTTGTAATTTGTCGAATTTTTTTCTTAAACTTAACAAGCAACTAGTGCAAAGTTGTGGAAAAAGTTGAAGAAAGTTGGTCTTTTCATTTTGATGATGATTACACGATGTTCAGGAACAATACACTAGTTCCATTAATTGTTTTGTAAAACTTTGATCAATCGGTCCGGGAAAACGGTTCGAGGAATCAATTTGAAAATTTACAAGGCTATTGGGAGTACATTAAGCTGAAAAAAACCTGATAACATTAGTCTTTCCATCAATATTTGTAAAGTAATGGTAGATTTACTGAAAAATAATAGGGTGGATATAGATAATAAATAAATGTTTTTTTATACATAGAAATAATAGACAAATAGACTAGAATATAGAAAGAAAAAGAATAAATAAAGATAATTCTATTGTGTGTATTTATTCTTTTTCCGTTTATATTATATTCTATTTATTCATTAGTTCGTGTACCTATAATTTTAATGCTTGAAAACATTTCATCAATCATCTATTATCATTCATATATTATTTTGATGATGCATTATCTATACTATATTGTGTACTATTTATCTATTATGTTGATTATCCAATATGTTTATCCATGGAAAGTTATATTTACCTACTATTTATACTTATTAAGGGGTCTTCTCACTTTAGACGCTAAAAAAGACTATTATCATGCATTTTTTTGATAGGTTTATATTATAGATATAGATATAAAAGTTGTTACACTTAATAAATACACTTTCGGAGTACATTTTTTAAAACTATTTATTTAAGTCACTATTTATAGTCGAAAATGGTAGTAGGAAAATTTCCTAAAAAAATTGTAGACCTGCACTGTTGATGAAATCTCGGAGATGGATCATCTGAAACAAAAAAGTCAAACATCCAGTATGTTAAGTTTTTGATGTTTTTTTGTAATGTAATTTAATGTTTTTTATGGCTAAAAAAATAGTAAATATCAAAATTTATTTGAAATCTTTGATATGCGCTATAGCTATAGTTGTAAAGAATATGTGGTTGAAATTTCATAAGGATCGGTTCAGTAGTTTCGAAGATTTTATCAACAAGCCGTCAAAAAACGTTGTTTCGAGAAAAACGCGTTTAAAGTTTGTTTAGGTTACATAGATACATCATAAAAATGTTAAATGTATTTCGAAAGTGTATTTATCAAGTGTAACAACTTTTATATCAATATCTGTAATATAAACCTATCCAAAAAAAAATCATGAAAATAGCCTTTTTAGCGTCTAAAGTGAGAAGACCCCTTAAAAAATATTATCGACGAGTATCAAAAATATTTGAGGATTTCCGCACACGTGTATTCAACCTCCCCCGTTCGGTTCGAAGGATTTTCCGGCCTGTTCCCTCACCGGAGTTCTCACCTTCGCGGCGCTGCCTTTGATACCTGTCCACCGTACAAGATTCCGAAACGTGGTTATTGCTGGTTTCCGATGCATTAGCACTTCCCCCCTTTCCCCTCGCGCTCCTCTGCCATTGCACAGTTGAAGCCTATCGAAAGTAAACACTGGCCTGTTCGAACCCATCGACAGTCGAATTCCCTTATGCGTAAAAAAAACCAATAACGAAGCATCGCCCTCCTCACGAAAGCTCAAATTTTTCACCAGTCCGCTAACAAAAGACATACAAGTCCTCTCTTCGCTCGTGTGTGCCGCGCATTCTACAGTTCGAATTTTCCCCCAATGGCTGCTCACTCCCTCGAAGGACGCGAGTGATCTGGCCGTGCCTAAGGATCCCGCGGACATTCACGATCCGCAGAGCTTGCTGGAGATTCTCGAGGAAAAGATGAAAAGTTGCATCGAACTGATGGGTGGCCCGGAAAAATATCGGGAACTGATCGATCCAACTTCCGACCAGGTGACCAACCGCGTGTCAGTCGTTAGATATCAATTTTAACATCCTGACAACTCACGATACTATTACCTATTTATTCTCTCAATAACGATTATCTCTCATTCTGTATCGATTCATCGATCGACAGATCGACAATTCCCTCGGGGCAAAATCTGACGACGGAAGAGTCGTCCACACGGAAGAACGACTTCTGTTTCCTTTATTCTCGGACAGAGCAACTCCCGCCGCGACGGCCCAAGTTTCCGAGGACGAGGAGGACGTACCGACGCGAAGCGTGCTCAAGAGACAGGCTCAACTGCTGGTCGACACGAAGAGCCGACGGAAAGGCTTCAACTTCCGGCGATAATGAACTTCTCTACTTCCAACTTTTCATCGTCGTACGAAATTTGTAGAAATTAAATTTAACATCTCTTGCTGGAGGGGGTCTTTTGCACGGACACAAAGGCTTGAGCCTCTTTGAGGGACCTCGTGGCGCCATCCGACGGCCGCCGGCCGAACTACACTGCCCTCGCTCGGTAAAACAGATCTCGCGACCAGCGCTGCAGTCGCTCGCGTATCGACAAATTATCATTCGATAAAATTGTTATCAATCGTTATCGGAAGTTGCTTATCGCGATTTTTATCCTGAAGTGAAGTTGCGCAAAACTCGGAGAAAATAATTCATACGGGTCGACAGAAGCTTCCGTGTTTATTTTCTGAAGATAACGACGCATCGATTGCCGATCGTATCGTGTTCGCTGTTCTATTACTATGGATGAAAAATATATATACATACATGTATATTTACATATATATATTGCGTAGCCAACCACGAGAGACTAAACCTCATTTGTTCCTCGCGCTCCACGACCAACAATAATGGCCATTTAAAATAAATGTGATGTCCCAATGAAGCCACGGAGTGTAAGCCGCGCGGGGAAATAAAAATTGCCGCTCGTGCGTATCTGGCCCCTTGCCTCGTTGCATTATGCGTCAGTTTGCTCTCGTGTTTCACGATCAATCGTCACCTTCGTACCGAACGCAAGGTGCGGTGACTGGCTTTTTGACAGACCGCACAGTTAATAATAAATTACTTTAAAACGTAACGCGCTCTCTCCATTCACTCTGCTCTGCAGTCGAAAATATTGCGTCTTTGTACACGCGCGTCGAGTCTCAGCAGATTTTGACGTCCCGGATGCTGCCGAGGATCTAGCAGACATGAGAGCTTCTCTCGACGATATTTATCGCTGAAAAAGAAAGGCTTGTTGGTTAGCAAGGTTCTTGAAGATTTCGCGACAATGGGGAGCGAGGACGACTTGTGCTGGTTCCACGGCAACCTGTCGCGCGAGGCTGCTGAAAATCTTCTGATGACAGGTAAGCAGGCCTTTTGCTTCGTGGTACGATCACACGGGGACGATTGTCCTTTCGGCGGGATCGTATTCTTCCGTGGTGGCTCTCCTAGTGAGAAACGATCCTAGCGGCACTCCATCTCCGATTAGAACAATCCTGGGGCTATGCTTATATGGTAATGGTAATGCTGCTACGGATTCTTTCAGATGAGCACGAAGATGGTACTTTTTTGGTACGGGAGAGCAGCACTTCTTCCGGAGACTATGTCCTGTCCGTGCTACACAACGGCGAAGTTATCCACTATCAGATAAGGAAACATGGGGAGGATGCCTTTTTCTCCATCGGTATTGTTCAGTCGTTATACCATTAACTAGTAACTTATTACTTGCAAAGACTACAAATTTCATGATCAATTATTGTATAATTTTGTATTGGATATAATTGGTATTCTGTTATTATTATATTATTAATTATTAACTCGTTACTACAACTCAACATTTCATGAACAAATCTCATGATCAGTTATTTAATAATTTTCTATTAGATATAAACGGTATCATTCTATTATTATTGTATCATCAATTATTAACTTGTTACTCACTACAGTTACAAATTTAATCATCAATTATTGCGCAATTTTGCATTATCAGATATCATTGGTATGTCATTGTTATATCATTAATTATTAACTTGTTTCTTACGACGACTACAAAATTTATGACCAAATTTCATGATCAATTATTGAATAATTTTGTACTACTAGAAATAATTGGAATTATTCGATTATTATTATATTATTAATCATTAACTTGTTACTACAACTACAAATTTCATGATTAATTACTGAATAATTTTGTAGTCACATATATAATTGCTATTATTCAATCATTATTATGTGTTTAATTATTAACTCGTTACTCGCTACAACTAAGAAAAATTTGGAACAAATTTCATGATCAATTACTGAATCATCGTGTATTATTAGATATAATTGGTTTTATTTGATCATTATTATCTCATTAATTATTAACCGTTACCTACTACAACTATAATTTTCACGTACCAATTTCATGGTCAATTATTGAATAATACAGCACATTTTTTAACAATGGAACAAACTTAAAAAAAAAATATCATTTTTTTCATAAGGATATATCTATCTAGAAATTTAGGAATAAAAATAGCACATCCAACTTCACTATGCTGAGCTCGAGGCTGACTTTCCTGAGTTTCGGACGCTTAAACCGAAACTCTGAAAAATTGAGGGCCCAGAAGGGCATGCCGAGAACTGGAAAAGCATGGATGAAATATTGTTTTTCGTTCCAGACGACGAAACGACGATACACGGTCTGGACACTCTCATAGAGTATTACCAGGAGGACAATCACAGCCTGGAAATAAGGCTCACGAATCCGTGCAGAGGCGTCTCACCGCCCCACGACACGAGAAGACACGGAAGAACGAATTTGCTGCACAGAGCAACGATACAGGGAAACTACACGATCGTCTCCGAATTGCTTAAGTGCGGATATCGAAGTCTCGAGGCCAAGAACCAGTTGGGACAGACGGCTGTCCACTTAGCCGCCAAGGACGGGGCCGATGAAATCCTCAAGAAGTTGATACAGAACAAGGCGAGCGTCAATTGTCGTGACTCCGCTGGTTACACTCCTCTCCACGTGAGTTCAAACTCATTTTGGTTTTTGCATCAAACTCAAGTAGGTAAGACGGCAATTTTCACCACGGTCTTCGATTTACGCAGGATGGACTACAAGCCATAAATGTGCAAACGTAAGCTTTCATATTCCCAAAAGTTCCGAAAGACTCTAAAGTTCGTTCATATATAAAATCTTGTACACTTGACGGTCTCTGTTTCCATGAGACTTATAGATCGTTTGATAATATATTTAATGAGACGATCGTCTGATCCCAATGAGGTTCATTCCCTTAAAATGCCTTTTTTCATCGATATGTGGTACACAAAAAAATTGTTTTTATACGCAGCTTACAGGATCGAAGAGCCTGCGAAAAATCACGAGGTAAACCACTTAGAACGACAGTCCAACGGGACTCACGAGTTTGTGAACTGAGATTTCTAAATATTTACCGAGTTTCGTGCATGTTGATAATCCCTAAGGAAGTGTAAATAGAGTGTTAAGTGGTCTGCATAAACTTTGGGCTATAAAATCCGTTCGATTTTCAATATTTCTTTCGGATGGGAGTATTGGGATGTCGGGATTCTACAGACAGTTAATACAACGTCTTGCCAAGTTTGAGTTTTCAAAATTTTTGAAAATTTCATAAACGTAAAGCTGTAGAAAAAGTTATATTTTCCACAACAAAAAACAGCTTTATTCATTTGTTATAGACAAATGAATAAACATATAAAAAAACGTTATAGCTATACTCTCTCCAAATTGGAAGTAAATCGGACGAATCGTTTTTGAGATACGAGTGAGCCATTGATGACGTTGAATTTTGCATCGTTGGAATGCAACGCAAATTAATTCTTTTTAATTGCTGATTTTTCTTCGGCCGATTTAGGCTGTGAAATTGGCTGGAACGTTTCTACGTATTCTTATTAGAAATTCACAACCTCAATTTGCAAAAAAGTCATTCGATAATGATAAAAATGAAGAAAAATTAAAATATCGTTGCGTTCCAACGACGCCAACTTTAAGGGGCTGTACCAGTATGAACGCTGAAAATTTGGGTGATTGTCGGGAATTTTTTGGAAGAAAAGTACTCAATTAAATGTTTCGGAAAATTAAGAATATATTTCGGTATATTTTCGACCTATATTACATATTTTTTTCATAGAAAAATATTGAGATCCAAGCGACTTGTGCGCTGCCTTCGGAGGCGCCAAAAAAAATTCCTTCACTGCTGACATGATTCCGGCCGATTGAGTAGGTGAAACCGAAAAAGGGGAAAATGTCGTTCAACTGGAAGGTATTTCCTGTACAATGACGTAGGATTTTCGGAAAATATCAAAATCTAACAAAATGGCGTAGTTATGAAAAAAAGTCTGTTTTCTTGCCTACCAAATGGTCGGTTTTTTTCAATGCCAAATCGTCAATTTACATCCAATCAAAAATATCCTACGTCATTGTAGAGTAAATATATTCAAGAGTACTCGGTTCAAATTTCAAGTCATTCGGATAATTGCTCTTTGAGTTACAATGTCAGCAAATTTGAAAAATCTTATTTCGAGAAAAACGCGTTTAAAGATTTAACTATCGATTTTTGCAAGATAAAATGATATTGATATAAATGATAATGATATTCTTGAAAGGATAAACTGTCGAAAAAGGCAAAAAAATCAATTTTTTGAAAGTGTCACACTGGTATAGCCCCTTAACGTCATGCCATCTGACTCTTTACAAAAATCATACCACGGTCAATTTTCAAAATTTTTACAAAAGTGCATGAAAAGTCCTACTCTTGAAATTTCAAGCTTATGCAGACCCCTTAAGAGCGAGGTTTCCGAATATCAACCAGAAATTTAAAAGGACAGTGCTAGTTTTAACGTTTCCGAGGGTTTGTATTGATTTTGCGCCTAGCCTGAATGAATTATTTATACTGACCAATTTTATATACACCAAAAAACGATGAAAGTGAATAAAAAAATGTATCTGTGCGATCAAACTGATAAAACTTTATACATACATAAAGCGTCAAAACTGAATTATCAATTATCATCAATCCCAATAACCTCGATACATAAAGTCGCGATCTCGTCGTGTGCGTGTTTTTAAATTAATCGATATAATGCTTCGCTTTGCCGTGTTGACAGTGCATTAACGATTTACTTTCAGTACGCTTGCCAAAGTAATTTACCCAGCACCGTGAGAATTCTCATCAATGGGGGAGCGAACGTACAGGCGAGGCACACCGAGACAGGTGAGGCGAAAAAATCCCTCGAAGGATGATACGACGTGGCCGCGTTAAAAAAAAACAGCGACGCTTTCTACCTGTGGACCAGTGAGATTCTCATTAGTTTAGAATTTGTTTGAATTTATTTTTCGTTCGCTAAGGTATGGTTCCGTTGCACGAGGCTGCAAGTGCCGGTCACAAGGAGGTCATCCAAGTTCTGCTGTCGATGAACGCGCCGGTGAAGCCTCGAACGCTCGCCGATGACATTCCCGCCGATCTCGCGCGCCGAAACGGCCACACGGAGTGCCTGAAACTTTTGCGTGAGTTTGCAAAATTCTTGGCTTTCGAATAAACCTGCGATTAGCACGTGAAAAGGAATAATTTCTTACAAAAGTCACGTGACGCTTTCCGTACGAATGTTTTCTACGATTAGTCGATGAATGAGAAAATTGATAGCAATTGAAAAAAAGCGAGTTTTTCAATTCCAGGCAATTACGAGAGTCCAGCACCGAAGGAGAAACGGAGCGACTGGTATCACGGCACCCTGGACCGGCAGGAGGCCGTTGCCCTGCTGCACAAGCACGGCGATCGCGACGGCTCTTTTCTCGTTCGTTTCAGCGATCGACAGGGCGGAACTTACGTACTCACCGTTACGTATCACCATCAAGACTTCCATTTTCAAATAAAGAGTCAAGTGAGTCCGGGGGCTGAGAATAATACTCGCAATGTTCAATCTAAGCTTAAGGGGCTAACCAGTGTGAACGCTGAAAATTTGGGTGATTTTCGGGAATTTTTTGGAAGAAAAGTACTCAATTAAATGTCTCGAAAAATTAAGATTATATTTGGCTATATTTGACCTATATTACATAATTTTTTCATAGAAAAATATTGAGATCCAAGTGACTTATGCACTGCCTTCGGAGGCGCAAAAAAAAAGTTTCTCCATTGCTGACATGATTCCGGCCAATTGAGTAGCTGAAACCGAAAATGGAAAAAATGTCGTTAAACTGGAAGGTATTTCCTGTACAATGACGTAGGATTTTCGAAAAATATCAAAATCTAACAAAATGGCGTGGTTATGAAAAGAAGTCTGTTTTCTTGCCTATAAAATGGTCGTTTTTTTCAATGCCAAATCGTCAATTTTCATCCAATCAAAAATATCCTACGTCATTGTAGAGTAAATATATTCAAGAGTATATCAGTTCAAATTTCAAGTAAATCGGATAATTGCTTTTCGAGTTACAATGTCAGCAAATTTGAAAAATCTCATTTCGAGAAAAACGCGTTTAAAGATTTCAACTATCGATTTTTGCAAGATGAAATGATTAGAGATACGGCCTTGAAATTTTTACAGGATATTCTTAAAAGTATAAACTGTCGAAAAGGGCAAAAAAATCGATTTTTTTAAAGTGTCACACTGGTATAGCCCCTTTGGTATAAAATATTGGTATAAAAAAAATTCCATCCGTCATTTATCTTCAAACTTTTTTTCTCGTTAGAACGGCTGTCTCTTCATCGACAACGGTCCTTACCTCTCTACGCTCGAGCACGTCGTCGATCATTACCGTTGCATGCCAGACGGACTACCCGGACCGCTCGTCCATCCGATACCTCCAGGACCGAGGCCTCCGGTGCCAGATATGCCACCGTCAATTTTCAACGGGGTTAGTACGGTCGCGATGAATCGAGTTTCCGCATAGAGAGAGCAGGAATCACCCGATGAATCTCTCCCCGGCAGAAGCGCGCACATGCTTTTACACGTCGCTCCAAGAGAATTTTTCTCGACTTTACTAATACGAATGAACCTTGCAGAATACACTGACGAAGAAGAGGGGTTCGTGTCCTAGAGTCGGGTACACCGAGTCCGCACTTCCGGAAACTTCGTCACTCTCGTACTCGTCGCCTTGCCACGGTATCACCTTTCAAATGGACATTAAGCCAGAAATTCATTCACCGAATAAAGAGGCCGCGGAGCGCAGGCGAATGTCGGTAGATGCGAATATGACGTACCAAGTCGCGCCTCGTATTCACGGTAACGCCAATAATAATAATTACTTGAAGGAGATACCTTTAAACGAGGAAAAAATTGCTGATTTTCATGATTTTTTTTTAAAGGAAACATTTGTTCACCATTTTTGAGACTTGCAAGAGGGCATCCCTACTCCCCATCACTGATTTCGCTCAAATTTATAGGACATGCAGGGCTTTGCTAGAAATGAAAGTACCCGAAGTGGGAATTCCAGATGGCCAAGCGTTTAAAAAATATAAATGTTGACGCGATTCTCGCGACGGATAAGACAGTTAGCATGTTTGCTAAGCAGCGGTTGGCGTAGCGGTAAGAGCTCGAACTAGCAATTCTATGGTCGTGGGTTCGACTCCCCGTCTGGAGACTTTTTTTCTTTTTCTATCTTTTTCTGAATTTTTATATTATTCATTTTCCAATTAAGCAAAGAGGTGAATAATTTAATTTATTTATTTATTTATCCGCAAAAGGCATAGAAAAGACAAAAAATTGGGATTTCGGACTTTTCAACAAGGGATTGTAATTAAAGCGCATATGAAAAGACTTTGTACATGAAAATTCAAAACTTTATTCGTTGACATTTGATGATTTACATGTGTCGGGATGATACTTATCGTAGAAACAGGGGAAACAATAATTATTTCTGCATCTAGCACACGTTATAAACGCCGCATTTTTACAACCACATCGTTGTTTCAACGTCTCCATAGAAAAACATACTTGATTGACATTCATAAAGCATTCTCTCTCATCGCAAAGTTTTGAAGCGAACCACGCGTAACGTAACATGTTACCGAATATTGGCGCGGATAATTGATGATGAACAATCGAATGTATTTTTATGCAGTCTTCTTGGGAAGTTATTTCTTTTTCTTGCTCGATGAGATAAGAGCAATTTTGCATTTTTTCAATAAGTTTTTTAACCTGACGATAAGAATATACATCTCAGGGTTGCACTAGTGGAGTATATTTAAGGGGAATTACTTTGATGCTACACGTTGGCAATCCTTCTCCATCTTGGAAGAGTTCGTCTTATAATTGCGGATTTGTTTGTCCTCCCCACGAGTCAATCAGCAACCCCAAATTTTCTACGATTATGCGCTCATTAAAAAAATGACGTCCTATATGCGTTTTGCGTATCAATACGCTAATAAATAAATAAAATAAATTATTCACCTCTTTGCTTAATTCAAAAATGAATAATATAAAAATTGAGAAAAAGATGGAAAAAGAAAAAAAAACGTCTCCACACGGGGACTCGAACCCACGACCATCGAATTACTAGTCCGAGCTCTTACCGCTACGCCAACCGCTGCTTGGCAAACATACTAACGTAAATGGCTTATACGGTGCGAGAGCCGCGTCAACATTTTAATTTTCTAAACGCTTGGCCATCTGTAGTTCCCACTTCGGGTACTTTCATTTCTAACCAGGCCATGCATGTCGTATACGTTTGAGCGGAATCGGTGACGGGGAGTAGGGAATGCCCCCTTGTTAGGGTATTTTTTATTACTACTTTTGCCTGTTACATGGCATTTTTTTCGCTAATCTTCAAAAATAGCGGAGGTATGGTACGGTCTTCTAAATAAATTGCAGCGTATGTTGCCAGACGGCGTGACACGTAGCTTCGGTTGGATTAGTCTGAAAAACACCAAGATTTTTCTTTCATTAACGCTCATACGCAGAATATGAACCAAGAAAAAGTGAGAATTGTTCAAAATTCATGAAATGGTACGCGGTGAATTAAAAAGATTGCATTTTCCGAAAAAATGGATACATTGTGCAATAAGAATTTTTTTTTTCATTTTCAAGAACTTTTAGGATCATGTTTTAAATAATAAGGTATATAAAGATTTACACCAAATTTCATCAGCTTCAGCCGATTCGTTTTTTTAGCTATATGTCACGCTAGTTTTGAAAATGCAGTTTAGAAGACCGTGCCATACTTCACGATTTTTTAAGATAAATAAAAAAAATTACCATGTAACACCCAAAAGTAGTAATAAAACATACCCTAAGTCCAAAAAAAGGTGACGAAATCTTTCCTTTAAAAAAATCATAAAAAGCAGTACGTTTTTTTCTCGCCTTAAGGTATCTCCCTCCCTTAAACAAAGCGTTTTCCTCAATAATTGTCCATAATAAAAGATCGAAAAGTTCACCGTGTAATTGCAATACGATCGATTATTAATTTTAATCGAGATTACCTCAATGCTGTATCTTTACGTCATTAGTGTACATTCTTCACGAGGCAATGTTCGTTTTTTTTTCATTCCTAGACTTCTTGCCCGGTGAAAATCTGATTCTCGGGGAGGTTCTCGGCGAGGGTGAATTCGGGGCGGTTTACGAGGGTGTGTATACCAGTGCGAATGGTGGCTCGGAGTCCGTGGCGATAAAGACGCTCAGAGAGTCTCACAACAATGCGACGCGGGACGAGTTCCTGCGGGAGGCGCGTCTCATGACCAATCTCAAGCATCACTGTATCGTCAGACTGATTGGGTTCTCCGAGGGGCCGCCATTATTAATGGTAATGCATTCATCTATAAATATTGTATGGTCGATAATATAATATAAATAAATAACCGATACCGGTATACGTTGGAATTTAGGAAATCGAAATGTGTGTGTGTGTACACTACCGCTCAAAAGTTTGGGTACACCAGTCGATATTTCTTGCCGCACTAAAAGTTAGAAAGCTCCGTCAAAAAAAAGACAACGAAATTTAACGACCGGCGTTTTAAAGGGGACAAATTCAGCTTTGCTTTGCTTTAAAAAAAAATATTTTTTATGATTTCATTTCGACCTCGTACGCACTTTTGTACGTGACCGTTTTCCAGCTATTTTTCGACCTTCGAGAATTGGGCGCGTAACTTATGGAATTTTGTTGCTGTCATTTTTATCCATGATAAACTTGAAAGGGGTAGCAGAAGCTCCCTTTTCGTTTTTTGAAAAGTTTCGTACCATTTTATTTCGCAATGTTATTTCATTTTTTGCTTAAAAAGACAAATTTTAGAAAATGCAACGTTACTCGAGAATTATAGGGTTTAAAAGGAAAGGTCAAAGATGTAAAAAGTTGCGGAAGTTTATACTGGATCGCCGGGCATTTTAAAAGAATTTTCCGGTGAGATTTTTTTACCCTGATGAGTACGATGGCTTAAAACTCGAAAAAATGGCGTTTAGGACAAAATATCAAGAGGAGAAACTTTTTAAATTTTCTATTTTAAATACGCATGAATTTTTTTTTGAAATTTTTTCGAAATCTTTTTGGCCGAACCTCGGAGAATCGTCCAAACAATTGATTGGCGAATTTCGACAACTATTGAGTTAGAGAAAAAAAAACAAGAGGGGAAAACTCTAACTCAATAGTTTTCTAGATACGCTAATCAATTGTTTGGACGATTCTCCGGGGTATGGCCAAAAAATTCCGACCAAAATTTCAGAAAAAAATTCTGAAAAAATTCAAGCGAAATTAAAATCGAACATTAAAAAACTTTCTCCTTCTGATATTTTGTCCTAAACGTCTTCCTTTTGAGTTAAGCCATTCATCAGAGTTACGAGCGAAAATAGTAAGAAAATAACTAAAAGTAAAATACTGAAAAAATTCCCCTCGATCCGGTATAAACTGACGCAACTTTTTACATCTTTGACATTTCCTTATAAACCCTATAGTTCTTGAGTTACGTGGCATTTTCCAAAATTTGTCTTATTTAGCCAAAAATGAAATATCGTCGCGAAAAAAATCGTTCGAAGCTTAAAAAAAACGAAAATGGAGCTTCTGCTACCCTTCGAGTTTATTATGGATGAAAAAAACAAAAAAAAATCCATAAGTTACGCCCCCAATTCTCGATGGTCGAAAAATAGCCGAAAAACAGTCACATACAAAACAGTGCGGGTCGAAAAAAAAAATCATAAAAAATATTTGAAAAGAGCAAAACAAAACTGAATTTGTTCCCTTCAAAACGCCGTTCGGCAAATATGGTTATCTTTGATTTTTACGCAGCTATCTAACTTTTAGTGCGGCAAGAAATATCGGCTGTGTATCCAAACTTTTGAGCGGTATATGATATAATAGAAATATAATAATAATATATCATGATATCATAATAATAAAACGTATGCACTCACACATCCACATATAAATATATATATCAGACACAATCAAACTTCGAATCAGTTCAGATCGATCAGTTTCAAAAATCCAAATTTCAAGTTCAAATGTGTCTATGTCTGGCGAAGGGCCAAACTCAAATGGGCAATCTAACGAAATCCTTAATTGTTCAGGTACAAGAGTTGGTGCCATTAGGCTCCATGCTAGCGTATCTGTTGGAATTTTCCGACAGGATCAACCCCAATTACGAGTTAAAGATATGGGCCTCGCAAATCGCCAGTGGTGAGTTTTTTTTTAAATTAAAGAATCCTCTACTCTGTTTTTCCCGTGATCGAATCGTTAATTTTTCGTCTCCTCCACCCAGGAATGATGTATTTGGAGCAAATGAGGCTGGTACACCGCGATCTCGCAGCTAGAAATATATTGTTGGCCTCGAGGCATCAGGCGAAAATCAGTGACTTCGGTTTGTCGAGGACCTTCGGCTCTAGCGACTATTACCGAGCTACCCAGGGTGGAAAATGGCCTATCAAATGGTAAGCGACCGAAGAAACAAGGCAATGCGCAGGAAGTGAGAGCACGAGTTTCTCTTTTTGCAGGTACGCCCCTGAGTCCTACAATTTCGGGACGTTTTCGCACGCCAGCGACGTGTGGAGCTTCGGGGTGACTCTCTGGGAAATGTTTTCGTACGGGCAGCAGCCTTACGGCGACCGACGAGGCGTTGACGTAGGTTTTTGTTTCCAGTGTCTCCTAAAAATCGACCACATTCAGAATAATGATTAATTATAGTTCCGTCATCAAGAGCCGTCTAGGGAAAAATAAATTGTCATGGCAATTTCCAGCGTTGACGAAATGCAAATTAATTCGCAGGTGATTCAGCTTGTTGAGAAGGGCGAGCGACTCCAGAAGCCGGAAGATTGTCCGGATCACGTTTACCTCGTGATGCAGAGCTGCTGGTCCTACGCGCCTCTGGATCGTCCAACGTTCAAAGAGCTTCTCGAGATATTCAGCAGCGATCCGGAATACATGAACCTCAAGGAACTCGTACCCGAGGTCGAACTCAGTTGATCTCGCGTCTCGTAAAAATTCCTCAACTCTTGCGAGTTTACGTTTCCAATGAGAGAAAAATCTCACGAATATTATTAATATATGTACAACTGCATTCCCGAAGAGACAAAAGACGTATCCGAATGTTCATTGGGGGAGCGCGTGTTGAAAATAATCGAGAAGAACGTTTTGTCGGGTGCATGAAAAAAAAAAGGATTCTTTTGCTACCAAAATATTTTAACGTTTGACGAAGCTACGAGAGACTTTTGCGAATGATATACGAGAGAAAGTGTCTCGATTAGTGTTGTTGAGTGACGCAGCGATTGTGGTGCCATTTTATATTGTTGGCCATCGATGACGAGCGGAAAACGTGGGGCACACTACGAATTTCCGATCGGGCGGAAGAGTTGCAGATCTTCGACGAGAAAACGACCAAGGGAATGTTCTCAATACTATTGAACAGTTTAAAAAAATCTCCATTACGTGCTTTCTTTCCTACTCTCTGTCTTTCACCCGCTAGGTCACCGTGCACACGGTTGGTTTTTGGCGATTTTCCTACTTTCCAACGCTCGCGTGTTATTTTTGGTGAAATTCCAAGTCTTCTCGAATTGACTTGATGCACGATTTACGTACGATATGCCTCGAAATTGTTTCTCATTTTTTCGCACAAGTTTATTCGGCTTTTCGTCAAGTGAAGTTTAAAAAAATGCTCGACTACTACGAGGCTCGAAATGAAATACCTACAGAGGAACGAGGTTCGTATAAAGAAAAATCAAAACGTTTTAGTGACTTTTGTAATTGCATCCGGTCGAAAAGCCGCGAAGTGTGTTCGTATTTCCGTTGATAGTGTTCACACACACATGTATATTTGAAGGGTTGAAACGACCAAGGGTGAAGACAGAGGAAAATGTATATTCGTTCTATAATAAAATAAGTAAAAAAAACAATTGGAGGATAGAATAGTTTCAACGGTTTCTTCCTACCCTGTTTTTTCCTTCTGCTCAATTTTTCCGCCACGGAACACACATCCCAAATTAATATTCACACGTTACGTTTTATTTTTTTCATATTTTTTTATTCATCACTTTTCGCGAGACAATAGAATTTTCTTACACAATTTTCTTCGTAACAAGGTATTGTTTTTTTGACATTATTTTTCCTATCTTTTCTGCCGGTTTTTCATCTTCATTATTTTCGTTGCCGACCACGATATAAGACACTCGCCGCGCGACGACGTGATCAATATTCACGAGAAAACATTTTTTTTTTCCCCTTTTTCGTATCTCGCACGCGAATGCGTGCATCCTTTTGTTCGCTTCGATTCCTTCGCCGTCCGCAGTCTCTCTTCGCCCCGCGTTACTTTCATCCATATATCTAGATAGTTTTTCCTAATTTTATTCTCCCGTATGGCGAGCGAGGATCGCCGCGCGACGACCATAAATACATTTGTTTCGTATATTAAAAATTACAGCGTAATAAAAAATAAATAATAGTGGAGTCTAACTCTATATACATAACATCGACCCCCGGGCGTTTTTCAATTCTCTTCGCTTCTTATACACTTCGATCACGCGTGTGTGAGAGTGTGTGAGTGTATGATTTTTTTTCTTCTTCTCCAACACGCCCCCGCCACTTCCAAAACTCCAAACGACGAATTATTTATCAAAGTTAATTATCCGTTGCCTATCTATCGTTGTTTTTCTTTGTTGTTGCTTTTGTTCCGCTTCGCGTCTTATTGTTTCGTCTTTCTACTACATTGCACACCGCGGGCTGGCAATTTTTTTTATCCTGTCTTTTTTCTCGCTCTTTTCTCTTCCGACGTGGGTGTTTCGAGTCGCAGTGATTGAAAAACGAATCACATCAAATAAAAGTTAGGAGAAAAAGAAGAGAGTGAGGCATTCGCATGTCTATTCGTATCTCTCTCTTCTCTCGAGCCATCAGGAATGTGGAGAGAACGAATCTCGATTTTTTTTTCTCCCAGGAACGCGCGACGAGCGCACGTTAACCAGCTAGGTAAATCTTTGTCGTGTGAAATACAACACGCGAGGCCACACTCGTGTTGCTCAATTACGGTGAGACGATGCGAGAAAGACACAGTGGACCGTGAGACAGTAAGCGGGGCAAAGCGCGACGGAATTGCGAGATTCCCGTTTCGTTTTTTCCCCCCCTCCCCCGAACATTCTTGCAAAACGGTTTTTTTTCTATCGCGCAGCGCGTTCGATGAGCATTTGATACGCAATAATTCGCAAGGTTCGAGCGAACGATGGACCATTGGCAATTATAACCATTTTACAAGATCGAGAGAAAAAGAAGTGCCTCGTGTAGGGATTTGCGCAACTCTCTCGTGAGTGAGAAAAAAAAGCACTTTTTTTTCATCACGCGAAACTTCCAGATTTTGATACAAGATCACAAGAATGCGAATATTTTTATAAAACAGCTGCGAATTGGAAAAGGTTTTTTTCTCCATGAAAACGAGAGAGATGCCCATGTCCGCCGAGCATCATTAGTCGAGTGCTGGCATTTTTTGTCAATCGCTATGATCCCACTTTTCGCTTCCCATTTCCTCTCTTTCTCTCTCACTCGGAAAATAGTTTCATCTCAATAATTATATCAATACGCACACTCACACATACGCAAACGCCGCACACACACATACACACGCACGCACACACAATATATATAAATCGCACCAGCTCACCGTTCTCTAAAACCGACAAGTTAAATTTTTTCTCAACAAAAAAATAACCAAGGCCCCGTTCGAAGAGCATATCGTTGACAGAGAAAAAAGCCAATTTGCGCATGTTGTACGTAAAAACGCGGCAAAACAACAGAATGAAAATCATATCGCCCGATTTTAATGACGTACGGGTCGTGCCCGCGTCAGCGTCCGCGAACGCAGCCGTGCTCGTGCGAGACAACGGAGCAAAAAAAAAGCAACATCGATCACACACGCTCGTGCCTGTAACGAACGCGTAAAAATTCCAAGCGCGCGAACTCTCCGAACTCGCTCGAGAGAACCGAAAGGAGCAAGGCAAAAAATGAAATTCAAGCCGTATCTAGAGTCCGTTTTTCGGAACAGCGGATCAGGGGCCTCGAAACCGGCGAGGATAAAAGTGAAATTGAAAGAGAGAGAAAAGAACAGAACCGAAAAACGAACGTGACAAAGTTAGAGCAATTTTAATTCAATGATCCTGAACTTTTTGATCGATAATTAAGAAATGAACCGGAGCAATTATTCCAAATGGAGGGCGGAGAGGAATGAAGCCTTACGGTCCTCTCTCGTTGCGGTTTCGCGAAGCTCCGAATCTTAAATCGCCTACGGGTCACAGCGTTGCAAGGATAATTGCGTTCCAGCGACGGCGAGCCACCGATCGAGACCGTACCAGCGGGTCTTTTCGTTCCGTGTTACGCTTGTACGCGCGCTTCCTACACCTTCCTTGTACTTTCTATCGCTCTCTAACATCTGGTGCGCCCGAGACAAAAAAAAAGAAACTGTGGCGAAAGTGTAGCGAACGACGAGACGAGCATCCTCTCTCTTCCCGTCGTTGGCTAGCCTGCGTGACTGTCGAGGGTGCATGCACGATCGTCCCTGAACGTTCCTCCGTTCTCGCCAGCGAAGAAGATCCCGTTGGCTGTTGATCCGCGAAGGAGAATTCTCATTGACGATTCTCCGTCGTTGTTTCGTGATTGGGCGGCGGGCTGTGCTCGGGGGGGTATTTGTGTTGTTGGGAACCGTTTGGAGAAGATGGAGAGGTAGCTCGTGAATGTTACGTTGAGGGCTTGGAGGGCGCTGAATCAGGCCGGTCCTCCAACGTCCGCCTGATATCTGAGGGTGAGATATTCGGCGGCTTGGGTCATGCGTTTTATGCTGCGATGAAGACCCCGCAAATGGCGCCTGAAGTTTTCCGCCGCGAGATTGGCCATCCGGTCGCTCGTTGCTTCCTCGATTTCCAGGCCCGAATCGTTCTCGATGCCCATATCCGAGTCCGAGTCCGACGAGCTCGAGATCGTCGACGCGGCGCTCTGTACGCTCTGCATCGAGGTCGTGCTCGGACAACGAGCGTGTCCGAGTCTCGCGTTTTCCGCTGCACCGCGCGTCGACGTTGCCTTCAGACGACGATTTTCCTGGAGCGTCGCTCCTCCACCACCCCCAGCTGCGACGACGATACGCTCCTCGTCCTCGTCCTCCTTCTCTCGTCTCTCCTCGTCATCGTCCTCCGATGATTTTTGCGACCAGAGCAACTCCAGCTTCGTTCGATTAACGATATTGTACAGACGATAGAGATCGGTGTTTGGCATCGTGTCCTTTATCGTACCACCGTGTTTCGTTCCCTTCTGGCATATCACGTCGTGCGCGTCGCCCACCGAGAGATCCAACAGCCTCGACGGCACCAATATCGTCTCCTCCATCTCGCTCACCGTTCTCACAAATTTCTCCATGCTGTTCAGTATACTCGCGTTACTGAACTCGGGCTCCTCGTGACGAGCGATCTTGCGCAGATTCGTTCTGCAAAATAATATGGAAATACGAAAATTAGCAATTGTAAGACGATCATAATGGTAGGTTTTTAGAAAAATAAACATTATTACTCGGGGGAAAGAGCGATATATATATATATATATATATATATATATATATATATATATATGTTGCTCGTCAATTGCTAGATGATAATAATGGTAGGTGTTTTTTTGTCTTTCGTAGGGATTTTTTATGTTCGGATTCTTTTTATATTCCAATATAATGTATATTGATATATACACACAGGGTGTCCCGGAACTGGATGCGTTCCCTTAAATGGGGGTTGGGGGTGAAATTCTGAGTCGATGGATATAAGCATGTGTGGGTCTCAGATCAAACCCTGAATTATTATGAATTTTTTTTAAGGCGGGCCAATCAGGTGCGCTCGCCTTTAAAAATTAATAATAATTCAGGGCTTCATCTGACATTCACACATGCTTATATCAATCGACTCAGAATTTCACCCCCAACCCCCCATTTCAGGGAACGCATTCAGACACCCTGTATAGGGGCATGCATAAAAATATTTCTTTATCGTAGATTCCATTGTACGGGGTCTTCCCCCTTATTACATTCGCCATCATATTCCACTATACATATATATACATATATATATTTGTATACATCAACTTATTACATTATAGATTGCGTACAATATAATATTACTGCTATCATTTTCAAATAAAATATACAATACAATTATGTACATCACATTAAATTTAAATACATTTTTATCAATCTACATTACCCAATCTACAATGACGATACGTCAAAACGTTTGAGTAATTTTGGTAGTTTAAATCGGAGTTCAATGAATTTAAAAAACTGCCACAAGAAATTCCGATGCATTCCAATGCTGCAAAATCCGACGTAATTATTATCTGCTATATTTTGAAAAAACTGTAGCATTAATATTATATTGTACACAATATAGAATGTAATAAGTTCATATATAAAATCTTATTACTAAAATATGTTTAATATCAAATATAGAAATATACACATAACCAAATATATTACATTATACATATTCATCGATATGTAATATAAATATTGGTGTAATATTTGTATGTAATATGAACTCCATGTCTATAGATATTCATCGTGTTTTTTTCCATCACTGAATCTATTCCATTGTAAAAAGAACCGTGTATACCTGCCCGTAGAAAATAGCTACGAATAAATATTAAATTATATATGTATGTATGCAAATTGTATTTATTTACGTATACGTATTTATAAGTACAATATATGAAATATGTACAATGTATAACACTTTATTATGTTATTATTATATTTATAAAATATATTAATTACATATATTTTGAAATGTAAAAAAATATATATAAAATTTCATATCTATTGCTGTGTATGCCCATGCGCATAACACCCATGCGTGGAATTTTCTAAAATGCATATCCTTATCGTATGATGATGAAGTTTGCATCGTCGGGTTTACGACCTCATTTTGCAAAAAAGCAGTCTTTGGATAAGCATAAGAATGAATAGTGAAAAATGAACGAAGAAAAAACGTTGCATTCCAACGATGCAAACTTCGACGTCATGTCATCGTTGCATAAATTTTCCGCGGAAATACCACCTGCATGCATAGTTGATTATACTCTATCGTAGGAAGTATGACGTTGAGAGGACGAGTTTCCTATTTGATATACGAGTAGGAGAGCCAACGGGCCCCGAACGTCAGTCCGAGCACATCGGAGATCCCCGATCTGGTCCGATCGCACAATATTCGAGCTGAGGGCGTTATCACACTCATCGAATAAAAATCAGCCCGCGACCTTTCTCTCCGAGTTTTTTCTAATCGGAAGTTTTGCATTCGAATAATTTTGCGATCATCGTTCGAAATGACAAAAATTCGTCATCTCTGAAATTGGCGTCTACTTTGCATTTGAGTGTTCTCGCGAATGAGTATACTCTGTGAACGAAAAATATCCGCGTTACCGCGCGAGACTTGAAAAAAAAATTTAAAAAAAAATAAAAACCGTTAGGATATTTCATTGAGGTTGCGCAAAGCAACGAGTCATTGAGCGACTGCTGAGACAGCAAGTGCTCGGCTGGCCAATGAAAATTCAATACGTCCACGGCGGTACAAACGAGTCAGGGAGAATTAGAAAGAAAAAAACAACCGTAATAAGCAGATATTACCCCTTCTTTTCCTCGAAAGTACGTCGCATGATTAATTATTGTGGTTCGTCGCTCTGACGCATATGCGAATTGTGCATCGTTGCAGCTTTACGACGCGGTCTTCTTATCCAAACAATCGTTGGAATGCAATAAAAGAAAGAAAACAAATATTTTTAATCGCTAAACTTTATTTTCAATACTTTCAGACTACGAACATCGATACGTTTTTCATGGTGTTGATGTTTCCATCGTTGGAACGCAACGAAAGTTCATTTTTACATTTTACTTTCGAAATTTGTATAATCATAAAATATCGTTTTTTTCAAAATAGATTCATAATGTAGATAAAATGTGCGAAAAGAAATTAAATGAATTCAGAAATATTAATTGCATTCCACCGACGCAGACTTCAACCTCGTCCCTTTTTTCGGATCCTTATCGAAGAGTCAAAATTGCAAAAACAACCAAAATTTGCATAACGATAATATAAAAATGCATAACAATAATAATTTATTAAATTCAGATTATTTTTTTTCTCTCTCATTCTATTTATTATTATCTCGTTATTCAATTTCGTACAGCTGTACATTTCGACAACAAATACTTCCAATGAGTAAATATGAGAAAAAAACGTGATACAGACAAAAAAAGTTCCATCAGGACGAGATGTCGGGACCTAATATTTATTTTAGGATACTTTTGATTTAGAGAAGTAATATCTTCTCACCAAAATCGGAATTAAAAAATAAAATCATTTTATTGACACCTGAAAAGAGTCGTCGAATTGCGACTGGCCCATGCGGCCGAAGGCCCATGGGCGACGCAGCGGGATCGACTAGCGTCTTTCAAAAACTGGTTACTCGCCGCCTTGAGGATCCTTGAGCGCTCGCGCGAGATCCGGGACTTTCAGGAATTGCCCGGAATCGTCACGTTTTTGTCCCACGCGGCTCACCATACCGTTACCGTCTCAATGTCGTGGACTTTGAAATCGCGTTGGGATCCCCCCGATTTAAATTATGCTCGTATTTCCATTATTTTAATTTCTACACACACAGACACACACACACACACACATAAATAGTGATCACGTAAATACGTCGTAACGATAGAATTTCAGTAAATAAAATATTGCGAATTAACTTATAAATAAAGAATATAATCTTTTATCGATACCCGATTACCGTAGAGTATAACTAATATGGAGTAATTGGTCTATAGTAATTATGGCAGAACGATAATTACATGTATAATCAATTTCTGTTGAATAATTAAATAATTTATTATAGATGAAAATTAATATCTAGACTTAGTTTTCTCTCTCTTTCTCTGCCATTTGCGATTTTCCTTCTTATTTGCGTTTTCCATTTACCTCGCATTGTTTTATCTAGTATTTCTTCTGCTTAGTCACTTTTTTCACGATGTTGAGGTGTGCATCGTTGGAATGCAACGGAAATTCTTTTTTATCTCCTTTTTCTCCACTTTTATTGTTATCCAAAATATTGTTCGATACACTTAGGTTGCAGGGGTTTAATGAAGATCTTTAAAAAAAAGTTTATCATAGCTCTGATCTGCCAAAAAAAATTTGCGATTAGAAAAGTTAAAAATTTGTCGTCTCCCAACGATGCAAACTTCAATATAATTTCTAATCTGCGTGATAATCTCTATCATCGTCTGATTTATATAGAGTGTCATTTTTTGTTTGTTTTTGTATTGCGCCTTTTCTTTATTGCTTTGTATTTTTTCTATATTGCAAGAAGGATAGTGTGCAAGAGGATGTTTTTGGTACGAGTAGCACTAATAAACCTGCTCTTATCTAATCTCACTCTGTTTGTCAGTATCTAGTGGACTATGAAATATATTTATACGATCCATCAACCTATCTATCTCTCTCTCTCTCTCTCTCTCTCTCTCTCTCTCTCTCTCTCTCTCTCTCTCTCTCTCTTTCTTTCTCTCTCTCTACATAAACCGGATTTGGAAGAGAAATTCTATGGATCGGGGTCGTCTCGTCTGCATTCGTTAATTTTTTAACTGTATACACACACACGCACAAACAATTTTTCAATGTTCCTTACAGTATACCCTCTCGGTCATTTACGATGGCATCGTTTTCCCTTGTACCTTGCACTTTATTGCTTGACTATTTCCAGTTCGTCAGAGACCCTTTATTCACCACCACCACCACCACCACCCCTCCCCCCGCCACATGCACGCGCACGTATATATATATACACGTACATACACCCTTGAGGGTTTCTACGAATTACTTTTCCAAATTGGAGCCTTCCCTGCTCTGAAGAACTGAATATACTGAATATATATATATATATATATATATATATATATATATATATATATATATATATATATATATATATATATATATATTCAGTATACATATACTGAATATACATTCAGGAAAGGCTCCAACTGGGAAAACTAATACGTAGAAACCCGTAAAGGTATACGTTGGACCTCAGAAAAAATATATATGTGTGTGTGTATTGAATACGAAACGAAAAAAGGACAATCGTCAATTTTCCACCCACGGCGTTCAACGGGATTCGATTAGTCTCGAAGCCCCGATGAATATTCATATACGGAAACGTCGAGGTTTCTATACGCTGACGTGAGAACGTAAAGGAAATAAATAAATAAATAAATAAAATGGGGGAAATAACACTCGATATATACGATGAAAAGAGTGGATAATCCAGGCTTACTTGACAATGTAAATGATGTGAAAAGTTTATGACGATGTAATATTCAAGAAAATCGATGCGCGTGGAAAAACAAAAATCTCAATGAATTTGCAGAACACCGCGTGCGTACGGTGAAGCGTGACAAAACATTGTGTCCACATTAAAATGTAAACGATCGATTCAACACTTCCATTAGCGATGCCACAGTCGTTATGACATAACGAGCACGCGCTGCTCTCTCTCTCTCTCTCTCTCTCTCTCTCTCTCTCTCTGACTCTCTTTCCCTCGATATTGGAATCAACCTGACCCCCTGCTCCTCGAAACTCGAATTTGCATTGCAAATGAACTTCTTCCATAAAGTCCGTGCACCGAGCACGCGCATCATCGGTAAATACTTTTTACCCGTTCATGACGCACGATACTTACCGGCTGATTTTTTTCTTCCAATTTTACAAAGACGCGCATAAAGACGCGTGAATTTCCTATACCCGCGCGTCAATTGTGAAAAAAAAAAGACGCGAGCAAAGAGAAGAAAAAACGTTTAAAAAAAAGGAAAGAAAGGATTGTTCAAACGTCGAGAGACGTACGAGAGTCCGCGGAAAAATAAATAATGTCGCATACGACGTCATTGCATAGACGCGGAGCATTCCGCGCACGGTGGGATCACCGAACGAACAACCTCAGCGGATTTTGAGGGTGAACAATGTCCACCACCCCGTGTAGCCGGGATAAATGAATTATATATGTATATATATATATGTGTATGTGTGTGGATATGCACACACACACACACACATATGACTTTTTACATTGTTAATTTAAAATGAATCGTTATATATTGTATATAATTATAAATTATACACACAAACGTATCGTCGGAAATTTTGTTGGACTTCGTGACTTGCATTAACACACAATGGAGCCACCTTCTGACATTTTCCTCTATCAAAGCGCAAAGGTCGGATTTAATTGAAAATCAATTTGAATCGGGCCAATGTAGTGCTCGGGCGAGTTCTCACACGTAGACGTGATCGATGTAACATCTTGTTGATATTAGTGGATTCGTGAATGATGCAAATAATAATTTGCATCATTCAATTGCGTTTGGACTTATAATTACGATGCTGAAGTTTGCATCGTTGGACCGCAACGAATTTAATTTATTTGGACCGATTTCGCCTACAAAAGTCCTTGAACCATTTTTTTTAAATATTTATTTAGCGATCAACATGGTAAATCTATAGAAAAAGATCGTTTATAATAATAAGAATATGGAAAATAAAATGTAAAAATAAACATTCGTTGCATTCCAAGGATGCGAACTTCAACACCATCTTATAATTCGAGGGAAAGAGAGAGAGCGAGCGAGAGATGGTTTAGGAGTAGCCTGGGATAGTAAGAGAGAGAAAGAGGGAGTGAGAGCGCGGGCTTTAGCAATTTATTCGTGTAAATCTCGCAAGGACGGGGCAGCACCTTAATCCGTCGTAAGATCGACACACGGATGGGCGTGTTACTCCAGCATCCTTTACGAAATTTTTAGGCGCGCGTGTATACGCGAGGAAAAGCACGCGTCGATAGGTGCCCACGTCCCTGACACGATTTCGTCAAGTTCGCGTCGGCTTTATTACCAAACGACTGGGAAGCATCCTGAATAAAAGGAAAAACAAACGAGAAGAAATTAAAAAAAAAAAACTAGAAGAAGAAGCAAAAGTTCGAAAACCCCTCGCGTCTTTGAACCACGTGTAATTGTTTTTCTTTCTTGTTTTTTCTTCTTCGCATTTCGGGTCTCAGCAAAATAGGCATCGGATTAAGATTTTTATTCGTTGGAATTTAATTCAAACCTTTCGATTCATTTTGACGGTGAAAAAGAAAGAGAAAATGGCAGCTGCGCTTGAGTTTCTATTGAAGTAACGATGTGAAACGGAACGATCGTACGGTAAAAATTAATCTGCCATCGGGCCAGAGAAAAATGGAGTATGCGAAGAAGCAACAAGATTATAGTGCTGAAGTTTTTCCTTGCCGGTTTCGATTAAAGATTTTTAATAAGGGTTCTTGAAAAAGTTTCCGTAATGCTCGTAGTTCGAAGGTGCCAAAAAAGAAATCGGCATTTCGACGAAAATATATATTATCGTTACAGTCCAATGATGCAAACTTCAAGTTCGTAAAAGGTTGCCCTATGGCAAGGGTTACGCGGTCAATAAATATCACGCTGTTGAAGATTGCTTCGTTGGAATGCAACGAAAATTCATTTTTCTTCTCTTATTTCTCTTTATTTTCATCATTAAGGAAAATATTTTCTAGCCAATTTGTGTTGTAGATTATCAATGAGGATCCCGAAAAACGTTAACGTAATTTTTGTAGCTTAAATTAGTCAAGAAAATTATTATGGCAATGGTCTCAATATATTCTCATATACAACTCAATACGTACTCAATATACAATATAGAGATATTCGTCTCAATACGCGTCAACACACGTGTCAAGATAGTTGCTGACGCATTAAGAAATCAATAATTATTGACGGAAATACAAATATCGCGATATTTATTGACCGTGTGAGGAAGCCTTTCCTGTCAGGAAGCAAGAATAAAAGGAGCAATCAAGCGAATAGATCGTACGACTGTGCACATGTCGGACGATCTCTCTCTCTCTCTCTCTCTCTCTCTCTCTCTCTCTCTCTCTCTCTCAATCATGGCGAACGTACTCTCTCTTTCTCTCTATTTTTAGAGGCACCCTAGATTTTCATATGTCACTCTCGCTCTTCACTAACCGCAGCCAAATTACGTCTCGAGACGCTGCTCAAACTTTCTTCAATAGCACACGCAAGCGTACACACCGAAAAAGCCCCATCCAATTCTCACGAATCAAATAAACGTAATTATTATTATTAATCAAATTGACGCAGGCCTTGCCGTTCGGGATTTTCGTAATGGAAAAATAAAAAATAATTCATAAATCAAATATAAACGAGTCAAAACGAGAAACCCGTAAAACAATTTCCAAAATAAACGAATTTGAATTCAAAGGTTCACATTTCTGAACGAAAATACGAACGAAATTAATTTATTGATTTATTCAAAAGAAAAAAAAGATAAAATACCGCAAGCTGGAAAAAAGCGATAAAACAACATTTCTCCAAAGTTTTTAAGATTTCGCACAAATCTGTCAACATTCGAGAGAACCAATAAAAAAAAAGGCGGGAAATAAATAACTGGGCGCCCGAATGATGGTGACGATCGGCTCAAATTTGCATCATCCAAAATCAGCTGTTTCGGCGCACGTGTACTGAGCTCCTTTCACTTTTATCCCCCCCCCCCCTGTCGCCGACGTACGCGTGCATTATGTATGTATAACAAGAGAGGGAGAGAGCGAGAGAGAGAGGAGATTGTGGCAACTTACCACAATTACAACATGACTCACCGGAATATTTCGTGGATCCATTACTCAAAGTAGAATTCCAAAAATAACTACCCAATAATAAAAACAACAAAAATAATAATAACCATGATTTTTACGCTCACAAATATTACGTATACATATCGAGGAAAAAGGCGTCTTTGGAACGCGACTCGTGAAGAATTTCCGAGTGTGCCTCAGCCCAACGTAGATCGCTCAAAATCACGAGAAGCCCACGTGATATAATCGAGACTCCACGCGTCGAGTGAGCGTAGGCTACACATTTAGATATCAAGTGCGAGGGATCGCGTATCTCGTCCGATAACGCGCGTATCAAATTCAAATGTAATTGCATCGCGATAAAACGAATGAGAGAGGAAAGAAAAGAAAAAGGATGGAAAGGTCCGACGGTAGAGATGGTATCGGTGCGATAATTCGATAAAAATACAAACGTTTACGACTTCTTATTATCACTGGTTTTATACAGCTTGATAAAAGTGTTTATAGAATATTTTATGATAGACGAGCGTGGTTTTTTTATGCCTCACATGCTTTGAGAAATACAATTCAGGCTAATGGCTATTATGCTATGTGTCTCATTATAATTGATATAAACAGACATAACAAAGATCATTTTTTTTTTTTAAACGAGCACGAATGAACGAGGAAACGAAAATTTACGAACAATCATGAACTCTATGTAATTTTTTTATTTTCACACATGGTCTTTGTAGTTCGTTATTATTTTCAATGAATTATATATATATATATTAGGGTGGTACAAATTTGAGATCTATTTTTTCCTTTTTCTCACAATCCAATTATCTAATTTAAAGAAAAAAATTGTCGCGAAAGCGGCGAGCGGTCGAAAAATATTTAGATGTCGCTCAAGCCTCCCAAAAATTCAAATTTGCATTCAAAAAACGATTTTCTTTTTTCGTTCACTTCTCATCCGTGAATTTTACGCTTTATAATTTTCAAATTAAGCTCGCGAAAGCTCTAGCCGGCCAACGAATATTTAGTGGTCGCTCGAGAGCATCGAAATTTCCAATTGTCGCGATTTTGTTCTCTTCCCACTCATAAATTTAACACTTTGTAAAATTTTCAAAACGCTTAATCCTTTTTTTTTCGTTAGAAACGAATTTTTTAAATTCACCTCACACTTCTCCCCGAAAGAGCTTTAAAGAATTATTTTATGAGAATAAAGATTATTATGTTATAATATATATATATATATATATATATATATATATATATATATATATATATATATATATATATATATATATATCGCGAGCCGAAGAACAGTGCGGGCATGCTCGACGTGTCAATGGCACCGATCAAAGCCAAAACTGGTGAACTGCAGTGTGTATATATATATATATGTATGTATGTATACGAGCACACAGCGAATGAGAGATAAAGTCTGTAAGCAGACACCGCGAGGGTGATGACTACAGAGCCGGTATGAGAACCGGATTGAACCGGTCATCGGTTTCGGCCGCACAGAGATAGCCTGTGTAGCGTCCGCGGGGCGCGCGAACTTTGAAGATATACGTATATACAAGAGCGTGGCCGGTGTCGTCGGGCGGGAATTCCCTCCTAAAAAAAAAAAGAAACGGCCACGCGTGTTCTCTTTCTTTCTCTCTCTGTGGCTCTTTCGCGATAGAACACCGGGCGGGGGTACGCGACTGGCCAAAGTCCGCTCGCCTCGTTAGCCCGGTTTGGTCGCCGAGACGAGACTCGGATAGCAATTTCGTTTGATTTTTTTCTCAAAAAAGAAAAATACCCCAAACCAGCCGAATCAACGACTATTTTTAATTTTGACAACGAGAGTTTCTATGCTAATTGCTACTGCGCTACGAGATTAACTTTACGAGGGGAATCGTCGCACGGGATCGAACGTTGCACTGACCCCGGGTGCGCGCGCGCAACCACAGAGTAGTGGCAACATAATCGATCCGGGTCAAGCTTTTTTTTTTATACTAACGTTCTTATCGTTCTCGCTTTCTCTCCCTCTAACTCTTTCGCGGCCACAATTATGCCATCGAATAAAAAGTACGATCTTTGAGCTCTCCGCAACTCGCGAAATGTCAATGTACCCCAACGATTGTGTAACAGGAGCTTTTTTTTTCACCTCGTTTGAGTATTTCCTTTCTGCGTCCTTTTCCCGATTCCAATGCTCCTTTATACCATGCTTTTATATTTATATTTACAATTATTATTGTTATTTTATAATTATATTTATAATAATTATTATATTTATAATGATAATAATTATTTTATAATTATATTTATAATAATATTAATTATTACTTATTCATTTCATCGCATGTAAGCTTTTAATTTCATTGTCATTATTATTATTATTATTATTATTATTATTTATGACTATTCACGTTACGTCCAGACTTTTTGATTCTATCGACTTGAAAAAAGTCCAATTAATAGTATTCAAACGTCAAAAACATCGCAAGAACGATAAAACAAAAAAATCGATCCAAAGAACGGTCAAGTAAATATTTATGTGTGTGTGTGTGCACGTGTATATATATGTGTGTGCGTATGTGTGCCTTTATCCTCTAACGCATATCGAGAAGACAAAGCAAGCATATTGTGCGATGAACAATGATCGAAGGACTTTGATCGAATTTGTTGCTCTGTGTGTCAAAGACCCGCGCGCTCCGGTTGCAAACATTGTAGGATGAGAAAAAAAACTGTTGGCAGAGCCGATGAGTTGGTTTATGGAGAGTGCGTGAACTCCCGGCTCTCATCTCTTATATATATATATATATATATATATATATATATATATATATATATATATATATATATATATATAACAATAAGAAATGAAGACGTTCGACGCCTGCTTGCGAACACCGCAAGAAAAAATAAATAAAATAATGCTGAAAAAAAACTGCGGCTAGTGCGATGATGACTAGTGCGGAAGTGGATAAAGTTCAAGAAAAGATGGCAGGATGATTTGATTATCAAATGAGACACTACACAATATGCACATCCGCACAGCCTCGATAGTTCTCCTTCCTTCTTCTCTTCCTCTCTCTCTAATTTATAACTCATCGTAACGTCGTCTCATAAAAAAACGCTATTTTCCCTTCCTCACTGTAATTCTAAATTCATTATAATCTCGCCTGATAAAAAACCCTATTACCAGCCCGATATTTTTCCTCCCCCCGCCCTCTCTCTCTCTCTCTCTCTCTCTCTCTCGATAGCTTTATAGTAGTAGTAGTAGTTTTATTTGCATGACCTTCTCAGTCTTTTACAAAGGTGTTACAATTCCGCTTTTCTTTTTACTTAGCCGCAGTTCTTCGCCGATAGCTTTATATTTACACCATCGTTTAGAGCTACAAATTTGTATTGTATACATTCCGTAGTAATACCTATTTCTTTTTTGTATAGAGGTTTCTTTTTCTATTTTATTATTGTTTATTGTGGAATATTGTAATACTTTGCGAGGATTGTGTGCCAGAGGATTCATCCTATCCTAGTGCACTAATAAACTATCTATCTATCACGACGTTGAAGTTTGCGTCGTTGGAGTGCAACGAAAATTCTTTTTAATTTTTTTTTTGTTTCCTCATTTACATCATCATTCGGAATATTTCCTCACATATTTAAGCCGAAGATCTCTAACAAGTATCCAGAAAAACGTTTTAGTGGTTTTGGAGGGCGAAATGTGCAAAAAAAATCGGATTACGAAACTTTCATTGCGTTCCAATGATGCAAGCTTTAATATCACTTCTCTCTCTCTCTCTAATTTTAAATTCACTATATCCTCGCCGCATAAAAAAATCCTATCAATGCCCCAATACTTCGCCTTCTCTTTCTCTCTCTCTCTCTCTCTCTCTCTCTCTCTCTCTCTCTCTCTCTCTCTCCCTACTATATGCACAGCTTGCACGTCGCTACGCTCCGCGAAGTTACCAAATTTCTTTCGCACTACACGCGTACCCATCCCGCGACTTCTCTGGACGCACCAGCGGCGACGATGGGCCGGGTCAGGGGCAGGTGGTGGAGGGGGGCGTAGAGGTACGAGTTGAGAATTATTCGCACACCGCCGCGCTACTATACGATGTTTCTCGTTTGTTCTACGCCCCGTCCCCTCGCCACACTGCACACGGTCTGTGCCAATTAGGGCCCATGTCACGTATAACGTGATTACGTTATCGCTTTCCGAGGCAAGGTTACGCGGGATTGTTCAACATTTTTAAAACGATGGGACCAGCAAGAGAGAGAGAGAGAGAGAGAGCCAAACGCGATGGAGAAATGGAAGGTGCGACAAGCGCGTGAGATCGCGTAACGCAAACTCACGAGCGCTATGCATATATCTGTATGGAGGGAAAGAAAATGTTGAATCCGTTATATCTATGCAACGTTGGCTATCAGCGTATCTGGCTCTTTTGAGGATGTTGCTCAAATTTCTTCGTCAAACGAATTGTTGACATTGGGCAACCGGGACGCCCCACGTAAAGTAATATGTATATTCAAATATTTTGTATTTATATAAATACAAATACTTATATACGAGTAATTAGCTACGTGAGGCTATATATATATATATATATATATATATATATATATATATATATATATACACACACACACATGCTGTAGACATATACACATGCTCATACACTAAAAGTGTAACGAGTCGCATTAGCGACATAAGTGGCGAACTCTAACTAAAACATCCTCGTGCAGTTCCACGTATCGTAACTTTCTACTTTTACCACGTGAGACTCTCTCGCGTATCTCACACAAATACTCAACAGTTGTCATTATGGTTTGCCGATGGGAATCAAATGTATCGTAGAAATTGTGTGCGCGCGTGTACGTTCATTACGCGACGCGTAATAAGTTGCACGGCACTCAACTCACACCGCAAGTCCATGTGCAATACCAGCACAGCGCAAATTCTCACTCGCGCGTTCGCGCGCAAAGCCCGAACGTCTCTTCGGCCAATTTTTTGCCATTCGCGTGACACTAAGAGACCGAGGAGAATCGCGTACTGGAGGATAGGGCAAAAAAGGGGGGAGGCAGGGCACTGGGGGAAACGTAGTAATTTCCGTACATACGATAATGATATATGAACATGAAGCATTTTTTTGCGAGTACGCGGGTAGGTTTTTTTCCTCTTCTTTTATCTGTCGTTTGGACGTAGATACGAGCGTGACGATATGTGAATTACAATTATTATAATTATTATTTCTTTTCCATTTTATTATATAATCATTTTTTTCAATTTTATTATATACATATTTTATATAATAATAAAATTGCTACGTAACAAAATTTCAAAAACTTATATAATAAAATCTAGTGAATAATTTAATAATAAAATTCAAACTTTCAAAATATTTATAAAAGCGATTGCATAATAAAATGATTATTATTATTAATGTTGCGAATTCGCACATACGGATGACCTCGATGTACATACGTAGGCGATGTTACAAGCATGTTTCTCTTGCCCGTGTGTGTCCGTACACGGGAGTCACATAGCCGGATTAGATTTCGGGAGTCCAAATTGGCCGTTCGTGCCGATGGGCCTTGGCGACGATGAGTCGCGGTACTTTGGTTTCGATATAATCGATTTCATTTTAAAGGCCGGAACGCACGAGGCGTGGACGCCGAAAGTGTCACGCACCGTCTCGATCCGACGATTTTCTACGTTGACGAAGTTAGCATCATATCGGAATGCAATGAAAATTCCTTTATATATATATATATATATATATATATATATATATATATATATATATATATATATATATATATATATACACACAGTAGGGTGATTGGTTTCAGGGCAACTTTTTGTTTTTGAGCCATCGTGCACGAAAACCTTTAGTTGGTACCCAAAAACGAACTTTCGTGAAAGGGGGGTGTTGTCAAAAAATATTTAGAGGTCGCGAATCGAAAATTGAAGGTTTCCCATTTGATTAACATTGAAAAAAATGTTTTTCTCATTATTAGTGTTACCATTCCGCGAATTATGATATCGCGATATTTTCCAAGTGGGTTCTCATCGGAAGTATGATACTCCGAAATAAAGTTCATTGAGCCATGGCCGTAAATTCAACCGTTTCAGCGGTATCATTATTTCAAGTGAATATTGTGCGAAAATATCTATTCAAACGGCTGTAACGCCTAAGCTATTAGATATATCGAAAAAAAATCAGATGAGAACTTTGTAGAGAAAGTAATTTTCTACATAAAAAGTCTTATAAGCCGAGCCCGTAAATTCAACTCTTTTTCAGCTATAGGTGGATGAAGTAAAATAAATAGATAATAGAGTAATAGAAATATAGTAAATATAGATAATAGAAATATAGTAAAATAAATACATTTTTTTTAACAAAAAAAATATCGCGATATCAACATTCGCGGAATGGTAATACTAATAATGAGAAAAACATTTTTTTCAATGTTAATCAAATGGGAAACCTTCAATTTTGATTCGCGACCCCTATATATTTGTTTGACAACACCCCCCTTTCACGAAACTTCGTTTTTGGGTACCAACACAAGGTTTTCAGGCACGATGGGTAAAAAAAAGGTTACCCTGAAACGAATCACCCTAATATACACACATATAAAAGTATGTTGTGGAACGAATTCTTACCTCTTTAAAAAATATTATCGAGTGTAAAAAGAATTCATGTTAAATTTGAGCTCCCTAAGTCGAGTCCAAATGACAGCGCTCGTTTTTATCCCCTATTTGATGCACACGGAAAATATCTCATTTTCATTAAAATTTGAATAACTCAACAATAAGCAATTTTTTAAAAATGCGATTGAACTTTTTCGTTTCTTCCATTTGGAGTGAATTTTCCTATTTTTTCTTTCATTTGGAATGGATTTTCTTTTTCTTTTTTCATTTGAATGAATTTCTTTTTCTGAATAAATACTGAATGAATTCTTTTTTTTTCAAATTGGAATGTATTTTTTACCCATCCGCATATCTCCCTCTCTCTCTCTCTCTCTCTCTCTCTCTCTCTCTCTTTCTTTCTCTACACGTAGTTTCAATTGTGCCCGATTATCGATCGTTCTGAAAAGTCTCAAAACTCGATAAAACCGAACGACTTGAAAAAAAAGTGCTCGAATCCGTGGGCACTCGACGTTTATTATCGACAAAAGTTTAACGACCAGACAGCAGACGCATGGGCGTCGTGCAGGTACGTATAGGTACGCGCCGCTCTGCACGTACGAGTCGAGGACGTTTGCTCTTAATACCGGTTCATTAAATAAAGGAACAAGTCCGACGAGAAGCCTGTGTTATGCTCATCATAGGGGAGCCCGATGGAATTACATTTTGTCGTGCACTGTGTGTGCGTGGACGCGTACCACCACCAACTACGACAATTTAATGCGATCTGCAGTTCTGGGCAAATGCGACGAAAAATATGCAGTCGTTCTAGCCGGGGCTTCCGCGGATCGTGAAGTTTAATTAATTACCCATTTTTTTTCTTATTCGATGGAAGAGAATAAAATGGAAAAAGAAACAAAAACAAGAAAATAGGATTCGTAGGCATGTCTGCTCAATTGGTTGTGAACTGTCGTTTAAGAGGACTGCATGAGCTTGGAATGTTTTTAAAGCGATTACATTTTTTTTTTTACAAAACTATTGCAATAAAAAATTGGAATAAAAAAATTTACTTTTTTCATTAATTCAATTCTATACATTGTAAAAATTCCAAAATTCGGATACAAAAAAATCAATTTATATTTTGTAGTATTTCAAATAATAAGTTCGTTGCATTTTTACAGAATCTTTACTTCCCTTTTAAATTTATATTTATATTTTGTGTAAATTAAAAAAAAATTTCACTCAAATTAAATTAAATTTCCATTTTGTAGTCATTCAGATGATTCGATTAAATTTTTTTTTTACAAAATCTTTACTTCTCTCAAATTTATTTTTATATTTTGTGAAAATTCAAAAAAATTCAATTTATACTTTGTAGAGATTAAAACATTTGAGTAATTACAAAATCGAAACGTTGTATGCAGTATCTCAAAATCTATTCGTCCGATCCGCTCCAAATTCGTACAGAGCAGTTTGTAACGTATGAACGGGCGATTTTTCCATACGTTCATTCATTTGTTAATAACAAATAAGCAAAATTGTTTTTTTTTCGTAAAAAATCGAGTTCTTTCCAACTATCCGGCCATACGAAATTTGATTATTATACTAAAAAATTACATTTTTAATATTTCTCAATTCAGCTGAGCCTAGTTGCCAAAAGCACCTACACCGATTGGTCATGCAGCAACGGCGGAATTTTCTTTAAACAATAATAACTCCATTGTTTATCAATATTTTTTAATAAAAATAAAACCCAACACTCGGCAAGACTATATATCGATCGCACGTGAAATACCGATCTCGTCATCCCAATACCCTCATCAGAAAAAAATATTGAAAATCTGCCTGTTCTTTGGGCCTCAACCTCCTGCCCACCCGTTGATGCACCATTTTTTTATTCTCCGATTTGTTTATATTTATTACAGTTGCAAATGCTTATGTGCACATTTAGATCGTAAATTCTTAACGACAATGCTAACGAACGTTCGAGTGATTACAGTAGCCTAAATCCGCGCGAAAAAATGCCCTTTTAAAAAATATCTGATCATCATATATAAATGTGTGTGTGAACAGGACGAGATGAACATCACCGTCATTTTATCACACGAACCAAGCGTTCCGCGGTCGTCGTACCCGCGTTGCATCGGCTTCATCCCCTTCCGGAGGGAGAATGAGGTGCGGAGGAGGTCATCGAAGGAAAAGGGCGCTCGCGTGTGCGTCGACACGTCGCCCTTTCCTGCTCTGTTCCGACATCGGGACGCCAGCGCTAGAACGATCTCCCTCTCGGCGCCCCCCATCAAACTGAAGTCGAATGATTTTCTCTTTCTTTTTCTTTTCTTCAACAACCCCGAACCAAAATACTACATTTTTACGACGAGTTTCTACCGACTATAAACCACCAAATTCTACGTCCTGATTAAAGTTTCACTATTCCATTGACTCCTCTCTTGTATACGTGGGAAATCCGAAAATAATAATAAATAATAAATCACGAAAATAATGAATATTAACAATAATCGAATTTTATTAATATTAATCAGATTATCAATATTACTAATTATTATTAATTATATATATATATATATATATATATATAACTAATATTATTAACAATAATCGAATGTAATTAAGAGATGAAATAATTGTAACCCCCCACCCCCTGCCTCCGATCAAAATGCCACGCGACACGACGAGAAAATAACAACGAAAGAGTCTCGACGAGAAATTTTCGCGTGCAGTGTCTTCGCTTCTGTTTCCTCATCGTGAAATCGTACGACAAAAAATACATATATACGTGTGCACTTGAAGTGGCCAACATTGGACATGAAAGGAGGCACTCGTTAATATTATACATGCCTCGAAAGATCGTCGCGAACTGCGCGTCAGCAGCGTAAAAGAAGCGCAGCACTCGAGGGAGGCACGACGAGCAATTGCACATATAGCGCATGCACAAAATCGTTACGATCAATTTGCTTCTAGCACGACGATGACAAGGTATGTATCGCGGAACTTTCCGGAAGCCTCTAAACTCGCCTACTCCGTCGTTGCATCCAACGTCGTCGAGACGTATTTCAATATATGCATGCGCATCAAACGCCTCGATAGTTGAATTGACTTTCGCGCGCGCGCGCGCGTGTGTGTGCAGTTGGAGGAAACGTCGTCAGAGACGTATTGGATCGAGACGACAATTTACAGGCAAATATACAGGGTAGCCCAAAGAGTGACATCTACCTAGAGGCCCGAAAAAAATGGCCAACTTTCGATTTGTTTTTTTTTTCTGGAAAACGGTTGGTGAAAAAGAAGAGCAATTTTTTAAACACAAAGGTACGTATAGATTAGAGTAGATTTATTTAGCCGTTCTTGCCTCTCGGGCTTGAAAATATTCCATCAAATTACAGCGGTTACATACTTTTCTCTTATCCTACGCTTAAGGGAGCCTGACTTAGAAGGTCCGAAAAATCGTTTTTTTTTTCATGGTTTAAATCGATAGATAAACTATCCAAGAATATATTTACAAAGTAACAGAGGCCAATTGTAAATATTTTCGAAGATACAACACCAAAAGCAGAGAAGCGATTGATATTCGATATTTCCTCCTATTAAAAACTTTGAAGCGCGCTTCTCCAGTTTTCATTTCCATGATTTTTCCAAATTGGCGGGCGTGATAGCAGAAACTAAACGACCTATTGAAACAAACCAAAGTTTATTTTCTTCAGTATGAAAATCTTTTCCAAGTGAATTGAAAAAGTCGTTGCAAAGGTCTTTTTAAATCATTTTTATAGCACGTTACCGTGTTTTTTAAACACATTTTTTTCAAACCTGAGAAAAGTTATAATTTCACGATTTTTTCAGCTCTTTCTGAATTCATCCAGAAGAAAAATAGATGACAATTGAACATTTTATTGGTTTATTTGTTTCAGTCAAGAACTACGAGCTGCATCTTTCTCGCCAATTGGGGACTGCAGTGGCAAAACGCACATGGAATAGGCTGATAAATCTGCAGTCGTTTATTGTTTCATGTTGAACCATTTTTATACATTTCAAATATACATGAAAAGATACCTCAATATTTCCTGGGCTCACTTGTTTTTTTCCTTTCTAGAAAAAATCCCGAAAAAACGCTTCTTTCACCTTCTAATTCAGTCTTAAGTCTTTTACCTTCTATTTCAGCCTCAAGTCTAGATATAATCTTGTCTTTGGTTTTCATTACTCTCCTTTTCTCTATGACTACATTTCCATTACAACTTATCGTCTTGTACCCTTTTTACTTGTTGTTTTCTCTGGTTCGCACCTTTTCCTCGAACTTTCACACGTATTCACAGAGTACGGGCCCAATTTTTCTATTTAGCAGTTCGTTCCGTCCTATTTGCTTCTTTGCTTCTATAGAGTTCATCCACGTTTGTCCTTACATCTCTTCTCGTCATTTTTTGAAGTTCCTCACATTTCCGTATATGCTCCAAATTCTCTTTTCCTTTCCTGCACAGTCTGCACGACTCTTCTGCACCTCATTCTGGCCCATTATTCTTTGTTTTGTCCTTTTATTTTTTCCTCATCCCAATATTTTTGCATCCTCACGTTGCTTGCACGATGTGTATACTCTGTACAGTATTTCGAGGTTTCTATTCTGCACCAGTCCCCATCACAAAGGATCACATGTTGAGGGCCTTTTTAAAAAATCACCAAAAATACAGAAAAACAACAAAAAAATGGACGCCGGCGAATGATACTGTTTTCAAAGTCGGTGGACACATCTCGAGAATCAATCGACGGATTGTTTCCAAATTTACAGGAGATTCGATGAAAAACGTTTAAAGGTCGATCTCGCTTTTTTCAAATCGATCTTCATTTTTCGCTAGTTACGCAAGAATTACGACTTTTTTTTTTGTTGATTTCGTATGCTCGAGTTTAAATTCGTCACCACTGAAAAAAAAATTGCTTTAAAAATCGATGATCGTCGAGGACTCGTTTTTGTTGTTAACTTGAATAACCCGTTTGGTTTTTAGATTTCAAGCTGGACTGTCCATTGCCAAACGTCGCGAAAAAAATGTCATCGTCTGCTGGCGGCCATGTTTTTGTTGTTCTGTATTTTATCGTAATTTTTTTTAACGCTCTCAATATATGTACATTTGTGGCAAAAAAAAATGCGTTTTGTTGCCACCAACTGTTTGTCAGAAGAAAAAATCGGAATTTGGCCATTTTTTTCGGGCCTCTAGGTAGATGTAGCCCCTCAAGGAAAATATGGATGCCTCGTTGGAAGGTAACGAATATATATATATATTTTTCTCCCATTCCGGAGATTATTTTCTTTCAAATTCAGGCTACGAAAGTCTCTGAAACGATTTTACAATTCCTTATGAAAAATTTATAACCAAAAGCTGCAAAAAAACATTCTAGACAATAATGAAAATAACGAAATGAAAACATCAAAAAGAATTTTCGTTGCATTCGAACGATGCAAACTTCAACACCATTCCAAATCATTCCTATCTATGTTTTACGATCTTTTTTACTTTTCGAGACAAAAAAACGCATTGAAGCTTTTTTCCTCTTTTGAGTGTGTACTTTCCTCGCGGTTTTTTACTGCCCTCATCGTTACGAAGTGTTGAGCAATAAATAACTAACCAACTGAAACACCAACGTTGATGCCTCAGATTTCGATCGAAAGTTTAATGAGTTTGAAAGGATCAGTCAAAGTTCAGATGATAAAAAAATGATGTTCAAGTTTGCGTCGTTCGAATGCAACCAAAATAAATGCATTTTAATTTGTCAAATTCTTTTAGTTGTGAAAATCACGCGAACTTTATTACATTGTTCTTATCAGAGTTCTACGATCTCAATTTGCAAAAGAAGAAGGCATTCGATAAGCATAAAACTATATAAATGGAAAATGAGAGAAAAAAATGTATGCGTTTTTTCTCGAGGAGAAAAAAAGATCGTAAAACAGATATGGTGGTGATTCGAATAGGTATTGGTACGAGGCATTTAGATTTTTCTTCTGGGCGTCACTTTTCGGGTCACCATATATATATATATATATATATATATATATATATATATATATATATATATATATATATATATATATATATATAAAATTACTAATTATATGCGAGTGTGTGCAATTCGACATCATTAGCTCTAACTCGTTATCCGAGCCCAATAACGACTGGAAAAAAATCAAGAAGCAATCACAATAAAATTGGGCCTTTATGCCAGCGATCATAACGATTATTTCACACAGCCGATACATTCGATTATCCCATCAATATTTTTCTCTATAGCGATACCTAATGACCATATGAAAGTAGAAAAAAAATCCCCTGTCTGTGGTTCTCTTTCGCTCTTTCTAAACCTCTCGTTTCTCTCTCTTGTTCTTTTCAAGTCTCTCTTTTGTCTAACTCTCTCTTGTTCTTTCTGAGCCTCTCTCTCTCTCTCTCTCTCTCTCTCTCTCTCTCTCTCTCTCTCTCTCGTTTTTTCTAAGCCTTTCGTTTCTCTCTCTCTCTCTGATCTTAGTTTTTTATCTGCGCCTCACAAGACCCCATTTGTATTAAAAATAGCCATTCGAAATTTTCGATATCGCGACACGAATGTCGTGTCTTTCAGATCGGATATCTCGATTGGTCGAATTTGGGCCAAGGACCACGCGTGCGAATATGCATATCCATATATATATATATATATATATATATATATATATATATATATATGTAAATATACGCCGATACGCGCTTAGACACATACCTACAATGTGTCGGTCTGTAATGTTTCGAGCTGCGACGACTAATTCGACACGTTATATACATACCTCCAAATATATATTCTCGATACGAAGAAACGCTATTCACGACCGCGAATAATCACCGTTCGAATACAAATTTTATTCCCGCGCAAATGACCGTATAATTATAACGAATATTAATCTGCAATGCACAGATAGAAAGTGAGTTTTTTTTTACGCTTGAATAATTAGCTCTCATTTCCAATAATTGTTTTTCGAGAATGGTTATTGCAAATTTTTGTAGAGAACATTTTGGAAATGTTTTTTCCTCTATTATATTTTATAAATGTGTATATGCACATTATATATATTTGATGTATGAATAATCTATTTATTACGTTGTACTAATTTATATATGTATAACGTTATACAAATGAATTTGTTTATTTGTTGATTTATCACCATTAGTCCTTTTTCCATTTTTGCTTTCTTTTTTGTTAATTTATCTATTTATCATATATCGGTATTTAGTATCCGCTTAATTTGTTCCATCTCCCACTTCAGTCCTCTGCCCAACCTGCGTTTTTCTTCGTATTCTTTTTCTCTCTCTCTCGCTCTCTCGCTTCCTCGAATTCGTGACTCGAGCGTGGCAGAACGCTCGGACTTTCGTAGCGTTCGATAATTTGCTCCGAGTTCACGAGCGAGGAGTTTCGTGGAAGCAAACAAAAAAAGAAAGAAAAGTAACGAAAAAAAAAACAGTGTTCAGCGAAATAAAGCTTTCTCGGACGTTCCCGTGTTTTTCGAATTTTGCGACGGCTCGACAATAACATTCGAGGGGCGCGAGGGGCGCGGCAAAACAAAAGAAAATCGGAATCAAAACAAAAAACGCCCGGTGGGACGTTGTGCTCACCGGAAGCCTCGGCAAATATATATCTATACACATTGACCGGATTTTTTTTTCGACCGCGTCTCTTCGAACTACCTCTTGCTCGCTCGTCCCGAAAATTCCGAGTTATTTTTTTCGCTCATCGCAAAACGCCGAAAATTTCGCGTCCGGCGTCTCGGGAAGCGACACGAGCGTGAGTTTCGTATCGGGTGAGAATTTCGATGAAACGCGGTCAGGAGAGCGAGTAGGAGGGGGTAGGCTCGAGCGCGCGAGGGGCGGGGCTAGGTCGAAGAGAGCTCTCTCTCGCTCTCTCTCGCGCGCCCGCGTTACGGACACGTAAAATTTTGGCCTTTCGTCTACTCGTAATATCGTCTGTAGGCTCGTTTACACAGGGATACGAGGAGAACGCTGGGGTAAGAGAAAATGAGGGGACAATATTCGGGGCAAGCGCGTCTCGCGCAAAAATTCTCGTTTCCGTTATTTTTCGATTAAGAACGAGTGAGACTCACCTGCTGTTCTCGACGTTCGCCGTCGACATATCACCGTAGCTAATCATCGTGTGGATTCTCGATAATCAGCCTCGCTTTAAGAAGTATGACTCGCAAAGAGCGCGCGCGTGTCGCTCGAATGTTCCTCCGGATGACGAACGAAGATTTCCCGAACGTCACTCTCTCTCTCCAAATCTCCAATCTCGTGCAACACTTTTACCGTTGGCAAAACGCTTCTTTCTTTTTCGGTTCCAATCCTGTCTCTGGCACTCTCACGGGTGTGTCCTTCCTTTTTTTTCGGGTACACGACTCGCGAGCAAGCGAGAATTCAAGCCGAGCCACGTGATACGATGCTTTGTTTTACTTTTTCGCTTCTCTTCTCTCAAGTCGAACGTGAATTTTTCGTTGTTGTTTTTGCGTACGTGATTGAAACGGAAAGAAACAAAAATTAAGCGAGCGCGAGTCTACACGTACGCACGGTCGATCACGGACTACCTCGTTTCGTTAAAGGTGGCGGGCTGCTACGGTCGCCAAGCTTATATCGAATTTGGTGGGGGCAAGGAGGGGAGCCGGAGAGTGGGGGCAGCCGAGCGACGCGGCGATGAAAAACGGACGTGGCGGAGGGGGAACGAGCGTAACGACGACGCCCCGGGGATATCGGACGCTTTGCGTACTATTGTAAAACGATATATACTTCTGGGCATTATTCTATATATATATATATATATATATATATATATAATGGAATCCGTATTTTTATTTTAACGTTTCCACTTTAAGGGGGTTTATACGAGTACCGCTCCGGCGTATATTAATATAATATTGAAACCATATTAATAATAATAATAATAATAATAGATTTTTTTATTTTAAGAGGGAATGACACCTCATCGCGGTCGGTATGGTAGAACAATTATAGATTCCCAAAAATCTCTGAAACGGCTCTTCAGATCCCGTCGAAACTTTGCCAAACGACGTCAAATAGATAGACGAACAGCTGTCTTCCCCTCAAATTTTCTGAATTTGAGGGAAAAAAACTAGATTGGCTTATCATAAGGCAATCTACATTTTTTTTCTCAAATTCAGAAAATTTGAGGGGAAGACAGCTGTTCGTCTATCTATTTGACGTCGTTTGGCAAAGTTTCGACGGGATCTGAAGAGCCGTTTCAGAGATTTTTGGGAATCTATAATTGTTCTACCATACCGACCGCGATGAGGTGTCATTCCCTCTTAAGACAAAAACAATTTTAATTAAATTAAAAAAATTTTATGGTACTTTTTATTGCTTTTGGGCTTATTTGGGCAACTTTCTCAGTTTGCACCAGGAATCATGCATCTATCCCGGGGGCTAAAATCGATGTTAATCCGGACCTGGATTATTATGATCTAGATAATAATAATATCGAGTCTAGATATTGTAATATCTATATAACGATTTAGATATTATTATTATTTAGACAACTATCTAGATAATTATTATCTAGATAAATATATAGATCACTATTAGCTGGATAACTATATAGATACTTATTACCTAGATAAATATCTGGATTAGTATTCGCTAGATGACTATTATCTAGATAATAATGATATTCAGGTGTATATATATATATTTAGCGTAAAAATTATCTCTCTCTCGGAGTATTCTAAGCTCATTCGACATGCCCGTGACCCCGCATTTCTGTTCCTCGTTGATTGCAATAGAAGATGATTGCAAATACAAAGAAAAAAGTAACAATTCCTCGCTATATGGTAGGATACAGCGAAACATTCTTTTTTCTCTCTGTTTATTAAGTATTTTAACGGTTACTGAAAAAAGAACGGACGAAAGATCGAAAGAGCGATGATTCTCGCAAGGCTCCGCCGCGAGAACGTCCGATATCTCGGAACAAGCTCGTGTGTGGGTCGTCACAATGTTGTGCCGGCGAACATCCAGGCGGCGCGCACGCGCGCACGCGTTCGCTCGTCCGTGGTGAAGAATTCTCATTGCAGACGCGAGCAAAAAGGTAATTAATCGGCGTTTTTTTCTCGTGAATTTGGAGTGCAAACGATGCGAATGTCGATGCTAATTGAGAAAAAAATCCTCGAGGCATTCCGTTATTTTTCTCGTGATACTCTAACCCGGTCAGCGTGACGACGAAATTTCGTTGCATTTTTTTTTTCGTATTACTCGAATGTAGAACGTATGAAAAAGCCTCGACAAATTCGAAAGCCTATAATGTATTCAAGCATTTTTTATATGGGCATAATGTATTCAGGAATTTTGGATTTCGCCAACGGCGGCATCGGCGCATACGTCATTAGTTCGATAATCGTTCGTGGGGAGCGTTACGGTGGTTTGGTGCGTCATGGGAGCACGTTTTTTTTCGAAACGTTATCGTATCGTACCGTTGCTACACAGTCTATGGCCGAGAAATGAAATTTTCTCTCATCCCTCCGATTTATGACGTGTCTCTTTCTCACGCCGTCTCACTTTTAAGTAAGATCGTATGCTACATTCATTTTTATAATAATAATGACAATAATAGCAGAGTAACATAAAAATGTAAATTAAAAAAAAATATCAAGAGTATTAAATGTAATAATGTAAAAATAGTGTTAATGATAATAGAAAAATAAATAATATGAAGAGTACTCAATATAATTATCAAATAATAATAATAATGATGATGATGTGTAATAAATATTCACATAATATCAGAATCCGCATTTTTGTTTTAACGTCCCCTCCTTAAGGGGGTTCATACAAGATCCCCCCCCCCCCCATTAATTAATATGATATTGAAACGATAATAACAATATATATTTAAGCAACAAATACAATAAAAATGTAAAAAAAGACAAATAATAATACAAATATATATATACACATTTATATATATATATATGAGAATGAATATGCACTGAATGCACTAAAATGTAATAAGGATGCACTAAAGAAGTGGTACATAAATATGTACCACTCTAACTCGAATCGCTCGGCGGGGGTAAAAAATTATGCGTATGATCCTTTGCTTAGTTTTACAGTCGGTACATACGAATGTGTGTGTGTGTGTGTGTGTGTGTGTGTGTGTGTGTGTGTGCGCGCGCCGTCCGCTACACTATAGTGAAGGAACACGCGAGATTTTTTTACTCCCACCCGGGGGTACGGGCTAGAATAGTCGTACCACCTAAGCGAGGCTTGCCATTGGCTCGGAGCGAAACACGCCAGCCGCAGTGAGGAGCACGAAGTGCTGCGCGGGCGCGCGCGCACCACTACCCCGTACTACGCTCGCGCGCTCGATTGTAAATTAACGGTGGCGCGCGAGGCGCGGAACAGAGAGCATGGGTGTACAGGTGCCGTGCATACAACTGGCTTTGCCCGTCAACGCGAACAAACGACGCGTCGCTTTACTTCGCTTTGTCGAGCACACGCGAGATCCATGCAAGAGAGAGAGAGTCGAAAGGCGCGATGGGTTGTGAGCGTATAGGGCCTTCTGGCATGGACGCGTTGGAGGAGTCCAAACAAAATTGTTGAAAATAAGTGTTCCAGGCAAGCGGCGCTGCTGTAGAACGCGCCTGATATGTCATGCGTGTGTCATTTTGACAGAAACATAAACCTTTGTTTTCGATATTAATAAAAAATATGCAAGATAACGGACGTAATGGGAAGTATACCGATTGCAAAAAAATAAGTTTTTCAACATGTTTTCAGAAAGTTCAAAGCAGGTAGGTACAATGTAAATTTGTCATACTTTTTTAGTGTCTCGGATTATCGGCATATGTATTATAAAAAATAATTTGTAATCCAAATAATAAATCTCAATGCTACTTGTTGGCATCTGTGAGGGATTTTTTTTGTTTGCCAAATACTGACGATTTTTGGTGTCCTGTTTTCGGTACTGTAGTAATCGCGTTACGAAAAATGTTTTCACGATTATTTTTCCCAGACGAAGCAGTAATTTCATCGCTTCTTTCCAATTTTTACTTTCTCCAGGTTAAGGCGGCGCACCACTGCGACGGGTAAATAAATCGATTTTTTTGTGCATTTTCGCAAAGCATACATATTCAAGAATATGTGAAAAAATGTCCAAGTTAAAATATTGTAAGATGACCAAGTTACAGAAGATTTAGTGAGAGCAGGTAGCGCCACGATTTACGTATACTAAAACCTTTAAGGCAGTAGTCTGCTTTACAGGCTTCAAAAAATCGATTTGAAGAAGAGGAAGGATTATTGTATGGCCCGGGGATAGCTGATTAACATCTAATTAGTGTAAGTATCCAAAAACTTATATTTTTTTGGACCGAAAACTTTAACGCCCGTTTTCTCGAGTTTTCATTTTCACAAGTTTTAGAAAACGGTGCCGGCGATAGCAAAAACAATATATGTCCGATCGAAAAAAATCAAAGTGATCTAGCTTCAGTATTAAATTATCTTCTATTTGAACTAAAAAAGTTGGACAAAAGTTCTATTTAAATTACTTGTTTTGCAACTTAAAGTGAATTTATTTTTTTCAAAAAAATGAATTTTTTTTTCAAACTTCGAAAAAATTTGGAATTTCATCATTTCTTTGGTATTTTTTTAGTTCATATAGAAAAGGAACTTATAAAAACTAAAAAAAAATGTGGTTCGACTGTTTCAGATGCATCGCACGACCTCCATCACCGGCACCGATTTACAAGTGCAGACTCCAGGCGCCCCAGAAAAATCGTTACAACTTTGAAAAATTTCAATATTTTTTAATAATAAAAATTGTTTTTTAAAGCTTGAATATAATACACTATCGTCTCAAAATTTCGTTTACCGCAATCATTTCCTTCCCTTTCAAAAAAATTGCTGAAGAATGCTTTTTTCGGCTTCTAAAGCAGACTACTGCCTTAATCGCGTTCTTCTTGAAAAGACTTTTCTCGGCCTGACTGGAATAACTTTAGCTATAATAGTCCGATTTTCAATTTTAGAAAACCAAAACTTCCGTAATTGCGGTTGCTATTGTTGAATGTAACCGTCTTTTTTTTAATTTAGTATTTTTAAGCGCCGAATTAAACCCAAGCATTTCGCCAAAACTACATTTTTTTAACACCCGTCGATTCGTGATTTTTGTGACCCGCACAACGAGAACTAGATTTATATAGATTATAAAGCGTTTTTATTTTTAAGTTTTAGACCAACCATTGTCAAGCTATCGATCCGGCCGTTGGACCACACTCTTTATACAGAGGCTCTATTATATCTCGATAACGTTGTTGATTTTTACTTTTTTAAAATAAAAATTTACACGGAATAAGTTCAATCTATGCTTAAGGGGGAGATACCTCTAGGCGAGGAAAACCTGTGCCGATTTTCATGAACTCTTTTAAAGGAAATATTTCTTCACCATTTTTTGGACTTAGGGTATGTTTTATCACTACTATTGGCTGTCCCATGATACTTTTTAAAAATTAATCGTTAAAATTGGCGAAGGTTACATCTTTGGTATAAATCTTTCTAACCTTCAAAAAGTCGATTTTTTTGCCTTTTTCGACAGTTTATACTTTCAAGAATATCCTGTAAAAATGTCAAGGCCGTATCTCTAATACTCCCCGTATGGCAGCCTTCTAAAGACCCATCGCTCGTAGGTATAAAATGCGATAGTTAAATCTTTAAGGTGTTACCCCCACTTGTAGCGCAAAAAAAAGCCTTTTTCTCGAATTTTTTTAAAGAAAACTACAAAACTTTTTTAATCGATCAATATACCATCTTAAAGAACACATCTTGAAGAACTTTCAGTACTTTTTTATTGAAAAATATTACATTGTTTAGTGGCAAATGGCCGTCAATGAAATAATGTTTTTATATACACGGTTTGCGGTGACCAACATTGCGGCGAAGTGGATCATCTGAAAAAAAATGCGGATGGATTTAGTCAAATATAAGTATAAACTAGTCTTTAATCGAAGGATCTTAAAAAATATTCATTTTTCACAAAATGGCGGACAGTCAAAGTTAATGGTTCGATTTTAACGAAAAAAAACGGCCGTTTTTTGGCTATAAAACGGCCATTTTTTTTTCGAAAAAAAAATCGAACCATTAAAGACTACATTTTTATGTATTAAATAAGCCTGCAAAATTTCGAGAATATCGGTTCATTAGTGTTCGAGTAATCTTGGTCACCGACTTCAGAAATGCCATTTTGAGAAAAACACGTTTAAAGTTTCTCTTTCAACGCTCTTTCAACGCGGATTCTTCTCTTTCAACGCTCATATCTCAGTCAAGTTTGTTCGGATCGACTTGAAATTTTCAGGACATATTCTCAGATACTTATACTTCAAAAAAAAGCAATAAAAGAAAAATCGATTTTTTCCAAATCGCAAGTGGGGGTAAACCCTTAAACGCGTTTTTCTCGAAATGTGATTTTTCAAATTTGCTGACATTGTAACTCAAAGAGCAATTATCCGATTGACTTGAAATTTGAACTAAGTACTCTTGAATATATTTACTCTACAATGACGTAGGATATTTTTGATTGGATGAAAATTGACGATTTGGCATTGAAAAAAACGAGAATTTTATAGGCAAGAAAACAGACTGTTTTTCATAACTACGCCGTTTTGTTAGATTTTGATATTTTTCGAAAATCCTACGTCATTGTACAGGAAATACCTTCCAGTTTAACGACATTTTTTCCTTTTTCGGTTTCAGCTACTCGATCGGCCGGAATCATGTCAGCAGTGGAGAAACTTTTTTTTTGGCGCCTCCGAAGGCAGCGCATAAGTCGCTTGGATCTCAAAATTTGTCTATGAAAAAACTATGTAATATAGGTCAAATATAGCCAAATATATTCTTAATTTTCCGAAACATTTCATTGAGTACTTTTCTTCCGAAAAATTCCCGAAAATCACCCCAAGCGTTCACACTGGTATCTTCGGTACACTGGTCCTTCAGTATCGGAGTGCCCCTGGTGGAGAAGATTTGAACTTTTTACATTCCCGCGTACGCTTTTTCCTTTTGATTTCCCGACGACGTCCTTCCGTAATCTCGAAATTGTCAAGGAAAAAAGAATAATGAACAAGCGTATACAGGGTGCTCCACTCAAATGCATCGCCTCAAATGCATTTTCGAAAAAAAAAGTTTTACACCAAAAGTTGCGTCTCGTTAAATCGTTTAACTTTTGTCCGAGAAAAATGTTCGTAGTATCGAGCGTTAGGAAGATATCGCAGTGGATCGTTTCGAATCGGGCACCCTGTACATGCTCTTGGCGCTCATCGTTCAAGTATCGACGCCCTCCCACGTAAAATTCAAGTTCATTCCGTGTACTCCCGTTCGCGAAAATTCTACACGGACTATTGCCGTATAGACGCGCCGTACACTGCCACACACATACACTGATGAAAGCGTACGTCACTCGTGGCGAGTACGCTTGTACTCGCTTTTCGCTCTCGCAATGCATTTTTCCGATGCAGCCGCGCGCGACCGTAGCACGCAACTCAAACGTGAAAGATTTTTCGTCGTAACGTCAACGATACACACGACAAAGGAAGCTTATTATGCCGCGACATAATCTTTCATCTCGCTCACCCAAGCCGACCTTTCGACTGTAGAAAACTCTTCGTGATGCACGAAACGAGCGGTGTCTACGCATCCCAAGACTGCTCGAAATCTATTATCCTTCGGTGGACAACTTCACGCCACTGGAGGGTTTTTCCAGTATTGAAATCTCTTGCGATCGATGTGCTCCATGGTTTTGGAGGATTGATCGGTTATCCGGGCATTGTTACTTGGTTTTGTTTATGATCATGTGGTTATAAGAAAAGATCTGCACGAAATCGAACTAACCTAAAAATAACCACGTAATCGTTCGTTATGCGTATTTTTATTGACAATGCGATTTTTGAACATTTTCGGAGGTGATTGAAATTCGTCGAGTCGTTGTTTCGATGCTTGTGTCACTTTATTGGTGAAAAACATTTTATTCGTCGTTTATTATTTATTTTGTTTTAAACTCATTTAATAATACGATATTATTATACGATGTAATGAGGGGGACGACCCCGTACAATGGAATCTACGATGATACGATATATATACACTACCGGCGAAAATATTTCGGACAAAAATTCAATAAAGTTCCGGAACGATTTTTTATGCCATTTCGCCGATAGTTGACTTGAACGAATTTAATAAACGGAATTTTGAAGAGGAGGAACTCACCTGTGTCAGTTTTTTTAAATTTTTACTATTTTTTAAAGGCTAGTAACCTTTTCCGAAAACGACCGCTTTTCGTCTTTTTTTTTCCTTTTCTGGTGTACCCCGTTTACAGACAAAATCTTTTTTATGCATTTTTTTACCGGAATCATAAAGGGGGAAGCTCAAGCTTCAATTTTGTTTTTTTTTTCAAGCTTCGTACGATTCTTTTTCCAAAGATATTTTTATTTAAAAAAAGAGACAATTTGAAAAATAACGCAATGACCCAAACAAACCCGTAGTTCTCGAGTTACGGTAACTAAATCATCTGATTTTTTTACCGAAAATAGGTAAAAAAAAATCGGAAAAAAAATCTAAAAAAATTCTCGCCAACTTAACGAAAACCGATTCAACTTTTTACTACCTTGAGATTTTCCTTGAATCCTTGACGTTTTCGCGTTATACGTTATTTTTCGAATTGTCCCTTTTTTTTAATCAAAATATTTTTAGAAAAAAAAAATCGTTCGACGCCTTAAAAAAGAACAAAATTGAAGCTTGAGCTTCCCCCTTTATGATTCCGGTTAAAAAAATGCATTAAAAAATCCGTCTGTAAACGGGGCCCACCAGAAAAGGAACAAAAAAGGCGAAAAATGGTCGTTTATGAAAAAGGGTACTGGTTCTAAAAAACGCCTCGTTATATTTATGGTTGAATTGATTTTAAACTGATGGCAAAAAGAAACAACAAATAAAACTTATCGACGAGGGTGGTTCGATAAGTAACTTGGTTTGATATGAAATTTGAGTTTTATATTTTACTTTAGTTTTCGACATAATCCCCTCGAGGTTAGCATGACTTGTGACTATAGTTTCCATCCATAGGAAGGAAGCTTCAAAACCCCATATACAGATGTCATAGTCGTCTTCTCATAGGTGGCGATCCGAGTTATTTATCGAACCATCTATATCTGTTTTACATACAAAAATGTTTCGATAAACTTCGTGCGAAGGTTAGGGATATGGAGGTAGAATACGGAAGTCCAAACTCCATAGAGGAAATGGAAGAAAAAGGGTCCGCGAGGATGTAAAGAGTCCAGGTACAAAATTTTACCACCAGGGTCGCTTCGATAATGAGTGACCGAGCGATATAGTAATAGACGGACCACAGAGTGAAAGTGACTGCGACACGGAGATTAACCCTAATAAAGTAAAAATTGAAAAGAAGAGACGAAAGGACCGATTCATCTGGAAAAAACAATCCTGAAAACGTTTTGGGCATGGTAATTCCTGTAATACCGAAAACAGAAGGACAAAAATCCTAAGTATTTGAAAAGCAGAAGTTTTTTACAGATGTAAACAATTAGCATTGAAGTTGTTACTTTGTTTGGATTATAAATTATGTTGTATTATACATACGCCGATAATGTGGGACACTAGAAAAGTATTGCAAATTTACATTGTACTTACAATGTTTAAAGTTTTTAAGAACACATTTAAAAACCTTTTTTTCTACACTTCATACTTTTATTTATACCCGTGCTTATCTCGTATACTGTCGATCATTATCGAAAACGTAGGTTATGTTCCTGTCAAAATGACACGCAAATGACATGTCGGACGCGATCTACATCAGCGCCGCTTGGAATACTTATTTCCAACAATTTTGCCGGTCGCTTACGATACGAAGGTTGGACTCCCGTACTCTAGCCTCCCCAATTAGTCCATCATTTCTCCGTCCTGACCGATAGCAGCGCCTAACGACGAAGCTCACTAAATTTAGCGCTCGGAGTACTTTCTCCACCCCTCGACTATCCAAGCCACGTGTCGAGGGCAACATAACCTCCAAATAACCAACGGCTCTCTGAGGATTCCGATCGTCCGAGATGACACGAAAAAAAACGCCGTGATATCTCTCGCACAACGTGCTCGTTAATAAGGAGAAAAAAAAAGACTAGACATCTCGGAAATGTTCGCGCAAAGTGCAAAGTTGCGCCAACCGCGGCGACCTTATCCTTATCGCCGCTCCTTTGCACAATGTGCCGCCGATTACGAGACCACTTTCGCCCCTCCGCGAATGCCTCGTTTCGCGTATTTTTTAAAATGAAAATCTACACATATAAAGTCGATACAGAGACCCCCTGCGACGAGTTTCAACGATAGCGGGAGAAAAACAAAAAGCGACCGAAGGTCTCTGAACCGCATTACCATCCGCGTACTTCTTCCTCGCATCAATATTTCATCATCCTCGTACGTCACATACCTACACCGTCACGCGCTCGAATTACACTTTTCTTCTTCTTTTGTCGTAATATTTTTCTCGCTATCTCTTAATTTCCCTCCACACGCGACATTGAAAATATTCTATTTTTGTATATTTTCCAGACGTATTGCGAAGCAAGATTGCGAGATTATAATATACGCCGAAACTTTGAAGGTTACGGGGGGGAACATTTCTTCACTCTAGAAAAACAGCGACTAATTTGGACTTCGGTAAAGATAAGTTTCAGTGGCGTTGTAATAATTCTCGTGGGAAACAATTCGTATGTAATAATAAATAATAATAATGGTACACCTTATTATAGAGGGTTTTATTATTTTTCATATATATATATTTTTATTAATAACTAATTTTACCTTCACAATTTTGCATGTGTTCTAGATGAGGAAAAAAGGGTTTAGGTTATATATATATATATATATATATATATATATATTAGGGTGATTCGTTTCAGGGCAACTTTTTTTTTGACCCATCGTGCCCGAAAACCTTTAGTTGGTACCCAAAAACGAAGTTTCGTGAAAGGGGGGTGTTGTCAAAAAATATTTAGAGGTCGCGAATCAAAATTGAACGTTTCCCATTTAATTAACATTGAAAAAAATGTTTTTCTCATTATTAGTGTTACCATTCCGCGAATTTTGATATCGCGATATTTTCGAAGTGGGTTCTCATAGGAAATATGATACTCCACAATAAAGTTCATTGAGCCATGGCCGTAAATTCAACCGTTTCAGCGGCATCATTATTTCAAGTGAATATTGTGCAAAATATCTATTCAAACGGCTGTAACGCCTAAGCTATTAGATATATCGAAAAAAATTCAGATGAGAACTTTGTAAAGAAAGTAATTTTCTACAAAAAAGTCTTATAAGCCGAGCCCGAAAATTCAACTCTTTCTCAGCTATAGGTGGATGAAGTAAAATAAATAGATCTTTTTTTAAACAAAATATATATTTAAACAAAGTTAATAAGTTGAAACGAACAGTTAGTCAGTAACAACAAACAGTTTCAACTGATGAGTTTAGTTAGATCTATTTTTTCCTAATGATAACTAGTTTTAATGAACACTCTCATTTATTTGTCAGTAAATTCTCGTTTTCACACGGAAAAACTATATATATATATATATATATATATATATATATATATATATATATATATATATATATATATGTATATGTATATATATATATATATATATATAGTTTTCCCTAGTAAGAACTAGTTCTTCCTGACTGACAAATAAATTAGAGTGTTCATTAAAACTAGTTATCATTAGGAAAAAATAGATCTAACTAAACTCATCAGTTGAAACTGTTTGTTGTAACTTCTTAACTGTAAATTCCAAACAAACCCTGACTACTTCTTCCAAGTGAAAACTAAAATTCCCTGATAAATCAATTTCAACCGTTTACGCTTGTTTGGGTTTGAGACGTGTTTTAGCTAATACTCAAATGTATTTATCAGTAAATTCTAGTTTATACTAGGGAAAACGCCTTTGAACTGAAAACGGGTGTTAACTGTAACATATATACGACGAAAGTGCAGGGTCCGCACGTTCGTTTATAGCTCGAGAACTACCGAATCGATTTCGATGAATTTTGAACAGAAACACAGCTCGAAGTCTGGAATAGGATTCAGGCTAATGGGCATTCCGCGATGTAGTTTATTGCGATTACAACGAACAAACATAACAAAGATCACATTTAAAAAAACAAACGATCACGAACGAATAAACAAATTAACTAACGGTCGATGAAACAAAAGATAACGAATAATCATGAATTCTGTATAATTTTTTCGCTTTCATCAATGGTTCTTGCAGTTCGTTATTATTTTCGATAACCAATATATATATTAAAAATGAAGGAAAAAAACTTCAACGAAAAGAGCATATGAAGTAACGAAAAAAAGTTTGCAAATAAATAATGAGGCATATGCTTCGTCTGTAAATCCTTAAGTCTCTATCTGTACATATGATAGAGCTGTAAGGGCTGCTTTGTCTCTAGTTTTTGAGTTATTAGAAAATTTCGTTACGGATGCTTTTTTCAGGGGCTTGCACCTAGTTGAACATTTTGGAAACATTTATTTTTGGTTTTCGCCCGATTCTCCAAGTATAACATTTCAAAAATATTCTCGGTAAATTTCAACTCAAACCGTTCGAAATTGAGGGAGTTATGGGCGTTTATAGGTAGGTTCCGCGAACTGCCGAACTTTAAAAGCATTTTTCTTAAAACTACTTTATTTAAATCGGCGAGCACAACATCTAAAAAATCACCGATTTCAAATTTTACGAGCTTGTTTTACATATCAAATAGCTGTATTCGAACGAAGGAATTTTTTTTTCGATGCAGTTTTTTGTTCATTTACGAAAATAGAGCGTTTTTAACCGAAAATGAATACTTTCATTTTGGACTGCGGCCATTTTTTCAATAATCAATATTTCATTAAATCCTTCGTCCAAGTTAGATAATTTTATGCAAAAACTAAATGCATCCGATGTTTTTTATTTCACATGATTTGTTTCCGAATTTGAGAAGAATTGTTACCGCATTTATAAATACTCGTTAATACAAAAATTGTAAAGATACTTCAAACCTTACTCATTGACGTACGAAAAATGTATACTGCATACGATTTCTAGAAAAAATCGTCTTTTATCCGTTCAGGAGCTAGGTGTCAGATGAGGGAAGGAGGTGCCTTGTTAGGCCAAAAATTCGATTTTTCACCAATTTTTTATGCGAAAAGTATTAAATATAGAATGTTGAGATTTGGTATGTTGACTAAGCGGTCTTTATTGAACAACAAAATATTTTTTACAGTTTGACAAAACATGGTGGTGGGTGTGGGAGAAGCCATGTATGTCGGTGCGCGGACGATGACATTCTTCGCTTGCGGAAGTCTTCAGTCCCGGACAGGTGATCTGAAGCAGAAAATTCAAACATAGTTTTACTTTGTACAATATTGTGTATAAGTGGACTAAGAATAAAAAAATATTGAGCAATAAACTACGAAAATTTTTGGGAAAAAAACAAACTTCTTTCCGACCGCTCACTATTCTTTTATTTTTCAATTTTTCCTCTTGATTCTAGGTCAACTTATACAGAACATTGGACAAAGTAAAAATATGTTTGATTTTTTTGCTTCATATCACCTGTTCGGGACTTAGGACTTCCGCAAGCGAAGAATGTCATTGCCCGCGCACCGACATACGAGGCTCCTCCCACTCTCACCACCATGTTTTGTCGAACTTTAAAAAATATTTTGATGTTCAATGAAGACCGCTTAGTCAACATACCAAATATCAACATTCTATGTTTAATACTTTTCGCATAAAAAATTGGTGAAAAATCGAACATTTTTTGGCCCAACAAGGCAGAACTTGCCCTTAACGGAGACTTTGTCCTTGGAGTGCCATATTTCAGGTGTTTACATTTTATTTTTTTTTAAAGGAAACGAGTAAAGCTTTTTGAGTGCGGTTTTTTTTGCTTTTATTCATGATATACAGAACGTTAAAAAAATTATTTTTTGAAAAAGAAACCAAAATGGTGACCGTTGCAGCTCCGCGAAAACAGGTCCTCAAATCGCGGGAGGTAAACGGCTGACATCACTGCCCCCTCTTTGTTGATCTGAAACACAAATTCAAAGCATATTATCAATCTGTGACCCTTTGGTCATGGAATGACGGATGGGTTTTTCGTTTAGTATAAATTTCGGAAAATGGCGGCAATTTAAAAAAAATCGAATTTTCGCGTTTTTTTCGCATAAAAAGATAAATAATAAATGCAAAAATGTATCTATCGTAAAAACGATCCGTCATTCCGTGAAGACATATTTTCTGAGTATGCTCTCCAAATTTCAGATCGATATGTTAATTACAGCGGTCAGGAGAATGTCAGCCATTTTTAAAAACGTGTCTTCGAGAAAAACGCGTTAAAAGTTTCGTAATGTGTTTACACAAATGTGTTTATAATTACCGCCAATCGGCAATGCCTGGTCCATAGAGGCATCCCTCCTCTTCTTCTAGCTGCTCATGTTGAGCCGCTAACATCTCCCGCTAACTTCAAGGACAAAGTCTCCCTTAATGTTTCTCTCCCTTAAAATAAAGTAAATCAATTGAAAGTCGCGGGGAGGACGGCGGTCGAGCGGGAGAGACATTTTAGTGGGTAAGAAGCCCATATCGTAAGGTAGTGCGGAATATTGTCAATAAGTTTCAAAAAAAAATTTACAATGTTTATTTTTCAGATCGTCTAGGTGCTTTTGAAATATTGTAAAACAAAGTTGAATAAAATCTGAAAAATGTCAACGTATTCAAAACGAAACACGGCAACATTTTCCCCTTTTGGTATTTTGTCTCTAACTCAATAGTTTTCTAGATACGCCAATCAATTGTTCGGACGATTCTCCAAGTTTCAGCCAAAAAAATTTCAGAAAAAATTCTGAAAACATTTGAGCGAATTTAAAATCGAAGATTAGAAAAAATTCTCCTGATATTATGTTATAAACGCTATACTTTTTTAGTTAAGCCATCCTACTCATCAGAATTTCGAGCGAAAATAGTAAAACAAAAATCTCAGGGTAAAATTTTGAAAAAAAATCCAGGCGATCCAGTATAAACGTACGCAACTTTTTACATCTTTGACATTTCCTTAAAAACCCTATAGTTCTTGAGTTACGATGCATTTTCGAAGATTTGTCTTTTTCAGCCAAAAATGAAATAACTTTGCGAAAAAAATTGTACATGTTAAAAAAAAAACGAAAATGGAGCTCCTGCTATCCCGTTCTAGTGTATCATAGATGAACATGACAGAAAAAAATTCCACAAGTCATGCGTCCAATTCTCGAACGTCGAAAAAAGCCGAAAAACAGTCACGTACAAAAGTGCGTACCGGGTCGAAAAAAAATTATAAAAAATATTTCAAAAAAGCATAAAAAAGCTGAATTTGTTCCCTTCAAAACGCCGTTCGTTAAATTCGGTTATCTTTTTTTTTTGACGGAGCCATCTAACTTTTGATGCGGCAAGAAATATCGACTGGTGTATCCAAACTTTTTAGCTGCAGTGTATATATATAGATTCAAATATTGGATTTTCCGTCGTCCTGAGCATCGAATCAGTGAACTTTGTTCGACGAAAAAAAAACTATAGATTGAGGCGGGAGCAAACCTATGCGACGAACCGATGAACTTTGACGCGGTGTCTCTAACGTCAGCGTGTAGTTGCGCGTAATAAACGCGTCGCGCGGCAATGAACACGAGCGAAATGTATACGAGGCAGGAAGCGCGCCACCTCTCATGTGTGGGACGCCCCCTCGCCGACGAGCCCCCGCGACTGCGGCGCAGAATTCGCGTGCTAGATAATACGGCTAGAACACTCGAGGGAAATCGACGCGCGCTTCGTTCGTTCGGCAGGTTCTCACAGATGGAGCCACCGAGATGATCGTTGTGGCGGTCCCGCCTAGTTCACCATCTCTCCGCTACGCGGAGATCAGGTTAAGGGATAACACCACTCTAGGATTTTGTACAAATGGTTTTTTTTTTGCTTAAAAAATACTTTGTGGTCATAAAAACAATATGCAATTGGTCCTGTAGCGTTTTTTTAAACGTTCAATTATCGATTTTGCCGCGAAGGCACTTTTTTCAAACTGGGAGGACGGATTACTCGAACACCTTTGCATGGATCGACTTGAAATTTTGATGGTAGCTTCACAATTACATTCTCTATGGGAGTACGTAGCCGTTTTTTGATTAAACCTAACCTTTTTTTAATAAACTATTTACTGCTTATTTTTTGGGTAAAACGATTTATTTTTTCAAAGTGCGCCATTGTTTCAAAATCTGATAAGAAAAATACCTACGTGGTCCCATAGCTAATAATATATAGATGATAATTTTTTTGGTTTTTGTTCCAGGTCTTATACTTTACGAGAAAACCGACCCCCCGTGAAGCTATTTGTAAAAAACACGTTTTTTAAGATCGGCTCTGTCACCGCCATTTTGTATGAAAAAAATATTTTTTTTTACCCTTTATTAGTGTTAAATAAATCCTCTCGAAAGAAATCCTATTCCTTTTTTCATACTCCCAAAATAAATTGTCAAAGTTGGGCCTTATTTTCTGCCGCTAGAGTGGTGTTATCCCTTAACATCGTTCTAGCATTTCTCGCAAACGGTCGCAGAGGCATGTGTCACCGTCTTTCCCCTAGACCGTATAACACCCACCGCGTCTACGGCAGGGTGCTGCAATAAACGATAAAATCCTTCAGTACACCAGATCCAATGGTCGCTAACGTAGCGATACATACGGGGTACATACAACCCTAAGTATTCATAGTGCATGACAGGTCCAGTATAATTCAAAATGCATAGAATCCACCGATCCTCTATCATTTGAAAAGACACGCTGCTAACAACAAACGTTTAACAAATGACAAAGAACCCACGTAACATATTATACGATACCTCCGTCCCCAACATAGACAGACTCGACGATCATCGACCCCGAGCCAAACACTTCTGGCTCGACCCCATGGTCCCCTATATAGCCAATCAAAAAACTAGGCTGAGCCTCAAAGACACCAGGCCACATAGAAAAGCTAATGGGAGAAAAAGAAGGCTCCCATAAGGCCCTAAAGCATTATTGATGCTCAATAAGTTTTAAACGCCCCGTACGCGGGTGCCAAAACCCTAAACACAAAAACTCTACACCCTCTACCTCGCCATTTATGGTTAACTTAAACTAGACACAGAAAACAAACTTTTATAAGGTATCTCAACCCTTACCCATAATATTAGATTTAAGATATACTTAAGCGTGGTTTTTTGTTCCAACCAAACATAAACATTTTTTTTCCACGCACCATGAAACTGTACATATATACATACCTTTCGGTAAACCTGAGATATATTCTATTCGTCAAATTCTATTAGAATTATAACTGTAAACTTACAAGGAACATCCCTCAGGTGACACCCTTCGATTTCGTTGAAATTTGGATATGTTATAAAGCACCGAAAAGTAAGCGATATGTTTTTTTTTATCGGCGGAAAAACGGTTTTAAGGCGTGAAACCACTCCTCGAAAAAAGGCATCTCTAGGGGTAATGTAGCAGTTCCCCACACAAGGAGTCCACCGATTTTAATGAAACAAAAACGAAAATTCTTTTAATCCGAAGCAATGAAAAATCCACTATAGTGACATTGCAAAAAAAATTAAGGGGTGAACCACCCCTGTATTAAGGGGTGGTTTCACCCCTTAAAACCGTTTTTCCGCCGATAAAAAATACGTATCGCTTACTTTTCGGTGCTTCATAACATGTCCAAATTTCAACAAAATCGAAGGGTGTCACCTGAGGGATGTTCCTTATTAGAGACGCTAAACGAAACCAGCGTAAAGTTGACCAACTACACCACATAATCTGCGAGTAGTTTGTTAAGTTTTCTACACGCAACACACCCAATATACTCTGTATGGCTACCCTAGATTACTAAAAAAAACTTTACATAAAGGTAGGATGCAGTGACACAGCCCTACCGATGAGTCTGTAAAGACTCATCGAAAAATGTAAAGAAAAGTGGATCGGATAAGCGTGCCTACCATATCGTGGCCGTTTCCAGACCTGTATATAAAACCGTGGTCACTGTACCTGAGACGAAATGCAAATTCTTTTTCCTGCCTCCTATCTTACCGACTTTACAGAACCTGGACAAGCCCCCGACAGCTACGGGAGTAGAGAGCAGGGGGCTTGCACCGCCTATCCCTCACCGTATATAAAAAATGCTACGGTTTTTGACCGCTTTACTTAGTTCTACGGCTCCCCGTGGCGCTAGTAGGTTACTGACAATATTCTTATTGAGCAGGCGCGAGGCCCGCACGGCGTACTTAACCACCCCGACGCCGAATACGACTATTTTGACGTTTGGAGTTTAAGCCGCGGTGCGGAATTGATGAAATTACCGAAATTACTTATACTCGTCTGCTAATGCCGTGTGTTGTGCACGGTTGTACATCAGGGCAGCCCCGGATCTACGATTTTTCCGCGCCGGGGCAAAAATTTGACATTGGCGCCCCTCCCCTCCAGCATTTGAGATTAAGGGGGGAGATCTCTTTAGACGCCCGAAAATAAGTCATTTTTCATGATTAAAAAAAAATGTGATAAGATAAACGCATCATTTTAAAATTTTGACATTATCTTATTACAACTTTCACGTGGTAAAACTTTTTTTTCTCTTTCAAACAAAACAAAATAGCGGCGTTATAAGGTATTCCTTTAGGGGTCTTTTGAAAAACTGCTCATGGTATAGCTCAAAAAGTTATTGATCGATCTGGATGAAATTTTGGTCGGTTTCTCACTATAACATTATTGGAAAGATATACCTATAAAAATATTAAAAGGTATAAAATTGAAAATTAAGTAGGCTTTGTAATCAAATGTTTATATTTTTTACCATTTTTCTCGACAATTTTTACCCCGAAAAAGTAATTTATTTACGCGATAACCTTGAAACTTTAGGTATATCCTTCCAATAGTCTTATAGTGAGAAATCTGGCAAAATATCAGCTAGATCGATCAATAACTTTTTGAGCTATAACACGAGCAGTTTTTCAAAAGACGCCTAAAGGAATACATCATCAGAGTTCGTCTCCTAGGCAGTTTTATTTTCGATAGCTAGGATCACGACGCCATTGAAACTCACCAAAGCGCCCTGGATGTTAGGCGCTTTAGTGAAACAAGTTTTTCCAAACACGAGAATTTGGCGCCCCCTTAAACTGCCGCCCGGGGCAGGTACCCCGGTTTGCCCCCCCCTTAGAACCGGGGCTGCATCAGGGTACCCGCGTAAGCTTGAAAAGGTGCATTTTTCACCGTACTAGCCGATCCTCGCAATCGAAGCTATGGAAGCCTTCGAATGCGAATTCGGAACGAATTATATGTGTGCACCTGTGTATATGTACATAGCCCCTGCGCGCGCATCAGGATTGTTCGAGAACAACTAGCGCTGCGAGTGGCAGAGTAGGACACTACAAACAGAGGATATTTTGCGTAGCAAAAATTCTGAAAGATGCCAGTCCCCTGGTAGAGAGCCACCGGTCGTATCATCATCACCACCGACCGGATCTCTACATCGCCGAATCGCGACTCCACCGAAGCGCTTTAACTACGGTCTTACATACAGGTCTGGAAACTCTAATGCTGGCAGCCGCGATCAGATGGATCAGTTAGCGTGGCAAATTTCGGTCCCAGCGCCGCCACTAGTTGTCGCTGCGGTTCCGAAACCCGGACATACATAACCTCAATGCGGCCAGCAACGAAGTGAGTGGTTGAAAACGTGTGTCGCTAAGTCGCTAAAAACTGTTGTTTTTTCTGCGTTTTGGACACAGTACGTTTTCGATCAATTGAAAGCATATTCTTTCACAATGATGATGTGGTGCACCGTACGGCCCATGATGGGGAAACGTAAACAAATTTGAAAGTATTCATTCTGCTTACCTCGATATGAAAACAAATGCACGTACAAAAATAAATAATATCAGTGAATTTTCTGCATTTGTATTTTTATTAAATTGCATAAAAAATACGGGAATGAGGGATGGAAGAAAAAAATTGAGATAGTGGCTTTGAACCGACAACAACGCGAATATGAGGTGACTACGGAACCACTCCCTCAAAGTTCACATGCAATGTAACAGCATTAGCTTATCACGCTCACTTAGCTTTAGAAAGTTTGTTTGTTTGATTACAATTAGGATCATATATTTGTTTATTGTATTAATCGAAACTGACAGGACTAAAGCTTTTTCCTGGCCCTTTTAACAGTGTTTCGAACTCATAATAAATATCCGTGTAACGAACATGAAGGTGGGACAGAGATATAGAAGGATAGAAGCATGGCCGACTAGTGCTGTCTCTGTCTGACCCCCCCGGCCGTGCTCCAGCGGGTATTCTGATAGCAACGAACCCAGTGGCGACTAGTGAACTACTAACTCTCTTCAATAAGCTACCTACCCACTCCACTGGAATTTCCAGACCTGTATCAGCCCCCTGACACTGGTAGATAAATGGTGTTCGCAAAATGTCCTAGCCGCACTGTGGCGCTAGTAGTCGTGTGACAGGCATGCATATGTATGTATGTTGCGCCGGTGTTTCGAATATCTTACATGAATAAAAATCAATTGATATATTTGGAATGATTTTCGGCTCTAATGATTTTCCATTTGAACACAATAAATAACGTCGCCGTAACGATAACAGGGGAAAGCCACGAAAATATCGAAAAGTTCAGCTGATCGAAGTATTTAGAGCCGAAGGCTGTCACACAACAGCCAACGCTAGGCAGTGGCGATTTCAAGAACTAAAAAGCCGAGACAAAACGCGTTTTCTTTTATCGTATAGCAATAGTAGGCCAGTGTCAGGGGGCTGACCTGTATGCACGGTCTTACATACGGGTCTTGAAACGAAGACCGTGGGGATGGCTCATTTCACGGGCGGTAAATTATCTCACCTTGTGACCACCAGGGTAGCGCTGTGATCTAGGGATGGAAAATCAGCGCATGCGCGATGCAGCTCAACAGTGTCAAACGGTGCGAAAATCGTGGCTTGTGTGTCATACGTTTAAAGGATTTAAAAGTAACAAAAACCGAGGTCATTCCTTGTACCAAGCATGCCTTCACTGTAAATGCTACGCCTATTGCGGTTCATGACAAGGTAAGTAGTAATAATTATAGTAAATTATTTTTATATAATGCCTCAGCACAATCGGTGTAGCATCAGTGAGGTTATCTAAAAAGACTGATGGGTATAACTTATTTAAAAAGAAAATATTTTCTCTATCATTATGGCTTATTAATTGTTTCATTTTTTATTATTTACTTTTTTATTTGTATTTAATTATCCTAACTACTTTCAATCATATTTATTTCATGACGTAGCCATATTTCGCAGTCCTTTCGCAGCCAGTTTTGTATTCGAAATTTTATCTGTCCCGAATGAAAATGATAAATAGTTGTTCAAATAAGTTTCTCTATCACTTCTTGACATATTTATTTTTTGTTGTTGCTTTCTCTTTGTTTTTAAATTTTGCATAACACCTGAATGTTGTCAGTGCTGCGAGAGCGAGACGCACCGGAAACTGACATACAATTTATTTCAAGCAATATTTTTCTTTATTATTGAAATAAATTAAATTCTAAATTTAAAAAAGTAATTGAGAGTGAAAAACACGAAACGATTTGTAGCACAGTATCACTATGCTACTGTGCATAGTGTTCTTAGGTTATGTTTCATTCGGATATGATGGTTAACGCATTTCCATCCCCACCTATGTCCATCCCTAGATCACAGCGCCGCGCCCCGGTACTAAATACCCGGAAAACAAACCCAAACAAACCCCGCTGTAGGAAATTCCCTTCGTTTCAAGACCTGTATGTAAGACCGTGTCTGCATGTAAGACCGTGGCTTTAACGATGCCACGAACGCCATCTTACGTACGCGCCTTGCCTTTAGGCCAAGTCGAGGAACGCGACGAACGTCGGCACTCACTTCGAAACTTCGAAGCGCTATTTCTCCGAGAAAAAATCGTCGAACAGGACGAGATTCGATCAGTTCGGCGCAAAAAAATAGCAAAAGGGGAATGGGTATATGCTATTTTTTTTTGGATGAATTGTGATTTGCGAGGAAAAAGACAAAATTGTTGTCGTTCTCGCGCTCGGACGCACGATATAGATAAACATACCGGGTAATCGAGTTTTACTTCTAAAATTTGAATATAAATAAAATTGAAAGGATCTGATAACATGACATTTTATTTAATAGAAAAATTATTGAAATTTACTTCAATAAATCAAATAAAATTGAATAAAATTGAAATACAAAATAAAATTAGAATTAATTTAAAATAATAAAATTCAAATCAATTTAATTAAAGATGAATTCAAATAAATATATTACGAATTTTCAAGTATATATATAATCCGAACAACCTCACACAAACTCGCGTGTTTGAATTTGTTTGGGTTAATATGAAATATGATGAAACAAAGCACACGAGTTGCGTAATTTCCGAAGCAGAGCAGCAGTTTTTGAACTACAGAAAATATATGCTTGTTGATTCAATGGAATGACGATAATTTTTCCTGAAAATTTACCGTACAGTAATAAATAAAAACAATAGTATATTTTATTATAAAATAGTTTTAGACAAAAATTGTTTAATTTTTTCATAAAAGACCCATTTTGGCTACGATTTTTCATGAATGACGAATTGTGTTACAACGATTTTTAAAGTCTCCTAGACGACGAAAAACGTATTTGGGGTTGTGTTTATTTAAATAACATTGTATTTAAGTAATAGTAATACGTGCAAATCCTATAGATTAACATATTAATAATATTTATATAATTCTCATTTCGTACAATATTGCATTATTATATTATGGGAATTATTACAATTATAAATTACCCTATAATAGATATAATTAAAAGTGGGTTATTATTGCATAGTGAAATTTTTACGTACGGATGACAGAACACGGAAATCGTGGATTCTCGTACTTCACTGTCGCACCGCGCGTGTCGATCACATGATACACTTATTTTATTGAGGCTATCGCGCGGGCCGTGCGCGTGCGTGCCCGATTGCGCGGGCTGTGTTTCGGGCCCAACGAAATAAGACGCAAATTGTGTCGATGGAAATTGATCTCGCTCGGTCATGGCAGAGCGTGAGAAATCAGAGATTAGTCATGCGCGCGCTTAAAAAAGCAGTTTAGATATATACTAGCTTCCCGCCCGCGGCTTCGCTCGCGCAGACTTGTGGCGAATGCTCCTTAAGGAAATGTGCTCCTGAAATGTTTTATTAAGGAACACGTAGAATTGTGTTAAAGAGCATTCATAATAAGTTTCAAGTAAATTTGACCAGATATTTCTTTTATCATACAAACTTTGCTACCCCCTTTTCCCTTATCGATTGAATTTCCACAAACGCGGAAATTTCATTAGTTGTGTCTAGGAGCAGTTATACAAAGTTTCAAGTAAATGTTACCCGTTTTTTTTTAATTTTCGTACAAACTTTGCCACCCATTTTCTCCCCTTGAGGGTTGAATTTCAAAAATCCCTTCTTAGATTGGTGCCGACATAATAAAATCAACATAATAATTTCAAGTAAATCTTACGAGATTTTTTTACATTTTCGTACAAACTTTGCCACCCATTTTCTCCCCTTCAGGGTTGAATTTCAAAAATCCCTTCTTAGATTAGGTGCCTACATAATAAAATCAACATGCCCTCCGATTTTCACGTTTCTACATTCGGCGGTTTAGGATGAGCGATGATGAGTCAGTCAGTCAGGGCTTTGCCTTCTCACACAAATTTTGCCACCTCCTTTCAGTCCCTTAAGGGTTGAATTTTAAAAAACTCTGAAATACGTGGTTTATTAATTGTGTCAAAGAGTATTAACACCAAGTTTCAAGTAATTTGACCACAAAAATATTGTTTCCGGTACAAAATTTGCCAGCCTTTTTCACCCCTTTAGGAGTTGAATTTTGAAAAACGCCGAAATACGTGTTTCATTAATTGAGTCACAGAGCATTTATACCATTTTTCGGGCAAATTTGACCATAAAAATATTACTTCTCGTACAAACTTTGCCACCCCCTTTCACCCCCCTAGGGTTTGAATTTCGTGAAATATCTTTTTAAACGATGCCTTCAATATGAAATCAATTCTCTTCAAATTTCGCGTTTCTACCTTTAGCGGTTTTGGCTGGGCGATGATGAGTGTCAGTCAGTCAGTCAGGACTTTATCTTTTATATATTTAGATATATATATATATATATATATATATATAATCCACGGTTTTTCATAACCTATTTATAATATTCGAGCAAAAATTTGATAATATTTATAGAATATACCTCATATAGATTTGCAATTGAAAAAAATGTTTATAGATACATGATGAACGTTATTTATATCTTATTTATTATATTCATGTCTGTATTTGATATTATGGATATAATATAATTCATATACGTATATAACAAATAAAAAGGTTATTTCTTTTTGTTATAAACTTTAGATGTGGTTTTTCAACAATTTATTTTAATAAACTATACAAACTTTTAATTTGTTATAATATTTCTATACACGTTGATTTGGGTAGTTTCAAATTAGTTGATTAAAAAAACGAAAAAAAAAAACACAATCAGTTACGATCTAATAATATGTAGTATGGTTTTCGAAAAAAAAAGATAGAAAAATCTCTCTTTCTGTATAAATTCGATAATATGAATATATTATAATTCATATACGTATATAATAAATACCTGTTTGTTTTTGTTATACCTTTTTGGACTCAAAATAATAAACTATTACACTTTACATTTGTTTTTTTTAATCATTTATTTTAATAAACTATTTAAACCTTTTAGTTGTTGTAATTTTTTTATACACGATGATTTGCGTGAGATCGAAAGCAGTCGATAAAAAAACATGCAATCATTTAAGATCCAATATTGTGCAGTATCGTTTCCGAAAAAAAAAGATATCGAGATCTCTATTTATGTATAATTCCGATATTATCAATATGACATAATTCATATACAAATATAGCAAGTAAACGTTTTTTTTTGTTATACACTTTTTAAACTCAGAATAATAAGCTATTGAACTCTTAATTTGTTTTTTTTAACTATTTATTTAAATAAACTATTGAAAATCTTCATTCGTTACAAACATTTTATGCACGTTAATTTGTGTGCACTCTAAATCAGTTGATGAAAAAAAAGCGCAATCATTTACGACCCAATATTGTGCATTATCGTCTCCGAATAAGAAAAGAAATCGAAATCTCTATTCATGCATAAATTCGATATTGTCAGAATAATATAATTCATGTATGTACGCAATTGACGAAAAGTTTATTTGTTTTTGTTACAAACTGTTTTGACTTTTCAAACTCACAATAATAAACTATTTCAACTTTTCATTATTTATAAACTTTTTATACACGTTTATTTGGGTGAGCACTAAATAAGTCGATTGAAAAAACAAAAGAAACGAAAAAATCGTTATCCGTTACGATCCAATATTGTATACACCATTAAAAAGGAGTTTTGATTGACAATTAAAATTAATTAATTAAAAAAGAAAATCGACATCCCAAACGCGAACTTTTCCACAAGAAACTCCCCTCAACTGCATGAATAAAAAAATCCTCTTTTTTTTGCCGAATTCCAACTTTATCTCCACTCCCCAAAACTTCGAGGTTGAACGGTTCATCGGACCTGTTCACGTACGAGGAAAAAAAACCGAAGAAAAATCTGATGCAACGATTATCTCTCGAGCCATTCTCATTGAGCATAAAAATCGTCGAATAATTATTCCCGATGAAATCTCAATAATCCAAACATACTCGAAAAATTATCGTTATCTTTCAGCCCTCTCGTGATTAGTTTCGATGCATTGAGAAGTGAAACGATAATTGCATGCAAATGCAGATTGCAATTTTAACCCCACTCCCCCTATCGGAGATGACCCTACCTTCTGGAAGGTCCCGAGGAAAAATATCTGCTGCAATAATGGAATTGTTGGAAGGGCAACAGGACAAACGAGAACGCGTCGGGTCTTCGCCCTCGAGCACTTGTTCTCAACGTGGCTGCTCAGTGATTTTCGGCTTATCGGACGTGACGTTTCCCTCGCGACCACGCGCTCTCGCGATGATTCCAGCGTGCGATTCTCTTTTTATTATATATATCTTTTTTTTCTCTCCAACGTCTATATAGATTCAGATGTATATACGTTGGCTGGAAAAAAGGTCTTGCGAAGTTCTTGTCTATCTTGCGCTTCGAGTGTGCGCGTATCGAGCGAGGATGACGCTCGAATTAATCGCAGCCCGGCAACAATTAAATATCTCTCTTTGCAGTAATTGAGTAAAATCGATGCATGCTGCAACCGAGGCTGTTTTTTAGCAATTGCAATTGGGCAACCGAACTTGACCCGGGGGCGAAAATTCGAAATTACGAGCAGCGATACGGGTCTCGTACATCCTTTTTTTTAAGATGGGAGATACTTTAAGGCGGGGAAAAAATTTGCGGATTTTCGTGATTTTTTTTAAAGGAAAGGTTTCTTCACCATTTTCTTACGGTATGTTTTATTACTACTTGTGACTGCTACATGGTATATTTATTTAGTGATAATCTTTCAAAATGGCAGACGTGTGGTACGGTCTTCTTAACTGCGTTTTCAAAACTGGCGTGACGTATAGCTAAACAACTAATCGGTCGATTTCAACGAAATTTTGTACAAATCTTTCTAACCTTATTGTCTAAAACGTGACCCTAATTTTTTGTGAAAATAAAATAATGTATTTTTATTATTGCAAAATGTAGCTAGTTTAAAAAAAACCTTTGTTAAAAAAATTTTGTCAAATTATTCAATTATATGAAAAAAAAACAGTGTTAATTGTTTCAAAATTTTCGGATCGCATTTTTTCGAGTTTTTCTAAATGTCTAAATTTTTAAAATACCGTTATATCTTGTGAGCATTTGATTTAAGAGAAAAATGTTAAAGACAAAAAAGTTGCAATTTTGCATGAACTTTGTGAAAAAAATTTGTTTTGAATTTTTCGAGTTTAAAAAATGCCCATTTTCATCAAAATTATACAAAAATTTTTTTTTCGGTCGGTATGTCACTTTTGATTTTTCTCAAAAAATTCCAGAAAATACTCTAAAGGGTGTACAGTGACACCTTTTTTTTCAGAGTGGCTCGATTCGTTGTTCCAAAGCTGCGCTTTGGTTTATTATTATGAGATATTTTTTTTTAGACGAATCAATTATGATTAAAAATGATTCTCTCCCAAAATTTTCAGGTAATAAACATCCATAACAGTGATAATTTTTTGAGCTTAATCATAAATTATCGGTAAGGTATACAAAGTTGACCTTGCCATACAAAGTAACGTTCGTCGTCCAACATGTGATACAAAGTAACGTAGTCGTGCAATATGGACATATTATTCGTTGATGCCATCATCAAAATAATTTCTCATGAATTAGTTTGTAACAAGGCACTCGAGAAACCACCAAGAAAATTCAAAGGAAGCATATGAATTCTCTGCTTGGCTCACACCGTGCAACCTAGTGTAAAAAAATCAAAACACACTGAGAACTTCGATAGTATTTTGGCATGGAGGGGGAATGTTGACAAACTGAAGGATGTACAAGGCATTTGACGGCGCACATTACTTTGTATGACAATGTTCATATTGGGCGGTCAACGATACTTTGTCTCGCATTTTCCATATTGCACGACGACGTTACTTTGTATCACAATTTTTATGTTGGACGACGAACGTTACTTTGTATGGCAAGGTTAACTTTGTATACCTTATCGATAATTTATGATAAAGCTCAAAAAAATTATTACTGTTATGGATGTTTATTACCTGAAAAATGTGAGAAAAATTTGAGAGAGAATAATTTTGAATAATAATTGATTTGTCTAAAAAAAATATCTCATTATAATAAAAAAAACAAAGCACAGCTTTGGAACAACGATTCGAGCCACTCTGAAAAAATAAGTGTCACTGTACACTTCAACTTTTTGACCGTTCGAAATGGTATGGAACGCCCCACACATATATATATATACACACCTAAGCGAACGCAAAGTATAAAACAAAAAAAGGAGATGGATAAAGGAATTATCAAGGGATAATCAAGACTTTTATTCAAGGGATAAGGGACTTTTATTAAGAAGACCTTGACTGACCTTGAACGACTTTGACCCCTTTTTCACCTTTGTCAACTATTAAGGGGCTATACCAATGTGAAAGCTGAAAATTTGGGTGATTTTCGGGAATTTTTTTGAAGAAAAGTACTCAATTAAATGTTTCGAAAAATTGAGAATATATTTGTCTATATTTGACCTATATTACATCATTTTTTCATAGAAAAATATTGAGATCCAAGCGACTTATGCGCTGCCTTCGGAGGCGCCAAAGAAAAAGTTCCTCCACCGCTGACATGATTCCGGCCGATTGAGTAGCTGAAACCGAAAAAGGAACAAATGTCGTTAAACTGGAAGGTATTTCCTGTACAATGACGTAGGATTTTCGAAAAATATCAAAATCTAACAAAATGGCGTAGTTGTGAAAAAAAGTCTGCTTTCTTGACTATAAAATGGTCGTTTCTTTCAATGCCAAATCGTCAATTTTCATCCAATCAAAAATAGCCTACGTTATTGTAGAGTAAATAAATTCAAGAGTACTCAGTTCAAATTTCAAGTCAATCGGATAATTGCTCTTTGAGTTACCATGTCAGCAAATTTGAAATTCTCATTTCATATCCTTGAAAGTATAAACTGTCGAAAAAGGCAAAAAAAAATCGATTTTTTGAAAGTGTCACACTGGTATAGCCCCTTAAAATGAAATACAAATCTAAATATCTCGAATCACTACCAAATATTTGGTAGTGATCCGAGATATTTAGATTTGTATTTCATTTTAATAAGTGAGCTTGAGTGACCTTGAACGACTTTGACCCCCTAATGTTTTTAATGCGGCTTGAGGTTCTCCAGAAGATGGTTGAAAAAAAATGTACCATTCTATTTAAAACAGTGGAGCGGACCTTAACTGTGCGTCAGCGCCTCCACCGAAATAAAACAAAATTGGTCGCATTTGATGGCCCCCTTTGCACCGTACAACTTTTGCCTGCAACATTTTTTGTGACGTCGATTATTACCGAGTTATTTCGATTGGTAGAGATAAGAGGGACACCCTGTATATATACACACACACACGCACATATACATGCGTGTGCGTGCGTGTGTGTGTACAGGGTGTCCCAGAACTGAATGCGTTCCCTGAAATGGGGGGTTGGGGGTGAAAATCTGAGTCGATTGATATAAGCATGTGTCGGTCTCAGATCAACCCCTGAGTTATTATTAATTTTTAAAGGCGGGCGCACCTGATTGGCTCGCCTTTAAAAATTAATAATAATTGAGGGGTTCATCTGAGACCCACACATGCTTATATCAATCGACTCAGATTTTCACCCCCAACCCCCCATTGCAGGGAACGCATTCAGATCTGGGACATCCTGTATATATGTGTGTATATGTAGCCAATAGACATCCCTACACTTCGGATCAACTCCATCTTCTTTCTCCCTCAGATCCAGCTACTGAAAGTCAGCGCACAGAATTTGTTAGTAGAATTATAATAATATAATGATAATATCATAATTGATTCATTTGTTTTCTTTCTATTAATAATTTTAATTATTTTTACTGTTGTCATTAGTAATAAAAATAACGATAATAATGCAAATATAATAAATAATATTATTATCAATTTAACTATTTCCTTATCATTAATTTATCAGTTTATTAGAAAGTTATCGATTATTATTCATAACTATTCTTCATTATGTATATCAATCATATTTATCAATTAATTTTATCATTGCTATCATCTTCGTTAATAATAATAATAACAATAATAAATAAACGCCCTCGCATGCACGCAATTGTGAACTCGCTATATCACAGAAGCACCTCCGATAATTATCGCCCGCGTAAACGTCGTAACGGACGCGGGTTTCCCTACGCCGTGTTGAATTAACACATAATTGACGTCGCGGGTCAAATAACGACGGCCTTTGAGACGGCCCGCGTCCGTCAATTCAAAACGGGCCATCTGCTTTCCTTGTGTTTCTCGTACAATAGCACGTCGCGTATGTCAATGTCCGTGTCTCGATGTGCGTGAAAATCGTACCCACATACGTATTTACGCGTGTCCCTAACCGGATTTTATTCAACAATCTTTTCGTCACGAGAAAATTGTCTTCGCGATGGACAAAGTCCGTGTTGACGTTACGAACCTCGCGCATACGATTGCATATTAGAATATAATGAGGCGCAACTGAAAACACTCCTCGTTGAACATGCATTTTTGCTTGCGGACAATATGCACATTTCTTTTGCCCGAAACACGTCAGAAATCGACGACTTGTTTGGGTTTTCAACTTCGCTTGGACGGGTATGAGAAAAATGTACGTGCGCCAGACACACGGAGTGTCCAATTTATTTTGCTATATCAGATCGAGGACGGTGAAGGTGATGGAAAAATTTCCGAGACGCGTATCGAGCAAATTGGAAACAAGGAGTACAATGGCGAGACGACTTTTTGCTATTTGGACGATGTTTTAAAAATTCCGATAACAACTTGAAAAAAGTGGTAAACTATATTTTTCTCAGCGGCATGTTATTCTACGTAAAAAAACAGGCTACTTTTGTCTAAAAGATTTTTCCATTTGGCCATTATTTCATTGAAAAATTACGAAAGATGTTGGAAATGATGAAAGCCCCAATTGCAATTGGTAATTACGACAAGCATTTCGAATAACAGTGCCCATCGTGTTTTCTTATAGAATCGTGGCCAAACGTAGCCTACATCGTTATCCACAAAATTCCTTAGTGTTTGTTCAAAACTAAACTGTTGAAAAATGTGGCCAAATGAAAAAAAAATAACAATACAATAATATAATAATAATAAAAATAATAAACATAATAGCGGCCAAATGAAAAAATGTTGCAGACAAAAGTATCCTGTTTTTTCTAAACGTGGAATAAAATGCCGCTGTAAAAATATAGATTTCCCTTTTTCGAAAAGTTGATCTCGTAATCACCTTGAAAGGATCAACTAAATCTATTCTTGCCATTTCACTCGTCGCTTGAATCTGCTTGATAGGTGTCTCGAGATTTTTTTAATTTACTTCGCGGTTCTTCAGTTGTTTCAATGTCTAAAGATAAACGTGACACCCTGCATATTCCTATACAGGGTGTCCTTCTTATCTCTGCCACCCGAAATAACTCGGTAATTATCGACGTCACAAAAAAATGTTCCAGACAAAAGTCGTACGGTGTGAAGGGTGCCATCAAATGCTATCAATTTTTTTTTATTTCAGTGGAGGCGCTAACGCGCAGTGAAGGTCACTTCCACTTTTTTAAATGGAATGGTACATTTGTTATTGCAACCATCTTGTGGAGTACCTCAAGCAGCATAAAAAAGATTAGGGGTCAAAGTCGTTCAAGGTTATTCAAGGTCAGTATTGATTATACAAATCTAAATACGTGACCATGAATGACCTTGAAGGACTTTGACTCCCTAAGGTTTTTTTAAGCGGCGTAAGGTGCTCTGCAAGATGGTGGAAAAAAATGTACCTTTCCATTGAAAAAAGTGGAGGTGACCTTCACTGTGCGTCAGCGCCGCCACCGAAATAAAACAAATGGTCGCATTTGATGGCCCCTTTCGTACAGTACAACTTTTGTTTCAAACATTTTTTTGTGACGTTGATAATTACAGAGATATTCAAGGTGGCAACAGTTAGTGCCTCACCCTGTATACAAGATGTCCCTCTTATCTCTGCCACCCGAAATGGGCCTCCTCACCCTGTATATACACACAATATCCTCATACACAACGTGTCAAATGCAATTTGCATACGAGCAAAACGCCCATTTCGGTCAGCCAATAATACAGCTCATATCTTGTTGTCTCTGACTTTGTTTTGAAAAAAAAAATTCAGTAGACGATGAACTTTCATGAAGAAAGCATAAAAGAGATAAGCTGAGAAAAATCGAACAATGCCTCTGAAAATTAATTTGACGTGTTTATCTTCGGTCTTCGAAAACAGAACACGAAAACAGCTTCAGCATGTGTTTTTAAAGTGATCTGTCAATTGACGTGATATCGATGAGTGATGTAGGAGGCATTACGCTATCTCTAAATATATATATATATATATATATATACATATAATTTATTTATATATCCGTGGATTTGAGTAAACCAGAAATTTCCGGAATTGTCGATCGATTGAGGTCACCCGTGATTAAGATAAACCGAGCTCTCAACTGTGATATCTTAAATGTCACACACACACATATATACATTTGCGGCGCCAGCCACGCGCATCCAGGAGAGATTTTATTGGGAAGATATATTTGCAAGCGGGTAGGTGTGAATTTGGGCAGCTTGAGGTGGTCACGATTTTTTCGGGGCCTTTCGCCTTCCGAATGTTCGTAAAAAGTTCTTCTAGTTTCGGGCAAAAGGATTTCAGGCGGGATATACATTTAGACAGGAAAAAAATAAGCAATATTGAGGGATTTTTTAAACTAAGAAATAATTATTCTACAATTATCAAACTTTAGGTATACTTTAACGCTGCGGCTAGCCGTCCGGTTATCGGACGAATAAGCGTGTTATTCGTCCGGATAGCGGCTCAGTTCACGCTGCATAACGCCCCAACCAAACAAGCCCAAATATCGCACCACAACGACCTTCTTTCTAACCTCGAAAATGTCAAAGTTTGTGCCAAATAAACAGCATTTGCGGGAAGCTTTGCTTTTCTGCTTCAACCCAAAAAAAAAACAGCAGATGAAGCACGTCGGTTACTTGAGGAGGTCTACAGCGAACATATACCATAAAAAACAACGTGTGAAGATTGGTTCAAGCGGTTCAGAAGTGGCGATTTTGCGACTGGGGACAAGGAGCGCTCGTGAAGACCGCAAACATTTGCGGACGCCGATCTGCAAGCGTTATTGGATGAAGATGACACTCAAACAGAAGATCAACTTGCCGAGGCATTAAATGTGACTCGGCAATGTATTTCGAAACGTTTACACGCCATGGAATAAATTCATAAGGAAGGAAAGTGGGTGCCGCATGAGTTGACTGAGAGACAAATGGAAAATCGAAGAGCCACTTCCGAAATTTTGCTTTTGCGGCAGAACAGAAAGAGTTTCCTGCAAAATCGCTTCGGAAAAAAGACAATGCTCTGCGTTTGGTGGGACCAGAAAGGAATCGTGTACTATGAGCTGCTGAAACGGGGCGAAACTGTCAATGGGCATCGCTACCGACAACAACTAATCAATTTGAACCACGCATTGCTCGAAAAACGGCCAGAATGGGACACGAGACACGAACGTGTTATATTGCAGTACGACAACGCTCCGTGCTATCGCAGTTCCATCGTCCAGGACACCATAAAAACACTGAAATGGGATCTGCTACCGCACCTACCGTATTTGCCAGACCTGGCCCCTTCAGACTATCACTTGTTCCGGTCGATGGCGCATGGCTTGGGTGGGCTACACAGGAAGACTAGAGGTAAGGAGTACGAACGCCTGTGGCGAGCCCGATCCAAAAGCGTCCGTGAAACTGTGGATTTTAGTAGTTAGTGTTTTCACGGCGTGCGTCGCTAGTGCATGAACGCACCGAAGTGAACTACGCCACAAGAACACAACCGACGTCATGCGTCATCGATGATTCCCGCTCGTCGTCCGTGTTGACATAAGGCGTGTTCGGGTTAACCAATTTTGCGAATTGTGTTAGATGCAAAAAAAAAATAATTGTGTCTCGGTATAAAATATGTTTAGTGATCTGCGGCGAAAACAACCAATCGTAGGTAAGAAAAATAGTACTTACATTCATAAAAAGGATAGTTTCGTTTTATCGTACCATAATCGTACCGAGTGAAATGAAAATTATCACAAACGCGAGACACGGAGCAAGGTCCTCTTGATGAGACAAAACGTGCAATATATGGATTTTTTCATATATTGCACGTTTTATCTCGTGCACGTTTTGTTTAATGCCAAAAAAACATTTTGTTTATTGTCGGCGTGAAAAAGGGAAGTGAGTGGGTGAGTGGGTGAAATATCGATTTTCTATTTTCATAGAAAGTCAAATTAAATGAAAGCTTGTAATATTGTTTGAATTGTTGCTTCAGTACCCGAACGCGAGACAAACTTGGAGTGCAGCGATCGATCGAGAACTGACGTTAATATCAACACTCTCCATCAAGTTCTCGACAAAGTTTCGGACATAAAAAAATTGCAGTACGTGGGACGCCAAGCACACAACGAAGAGCTCACGAAGAGAGTAAACTATTATCTCGTCATGAGAGGACATTTTCTAGCGCGATCGGTCAACGAATATAATCACACAAGGGAAATTAAAACGAAAGACAATAGGAAAAAATCAAAACTGTAAGATCGATTTATGTGTACAGCGTATCACAATGTGTGAATATAATGTGTGATCATTTGTGAAAATTTGTCTGGATGCAAAACTCTTATGAATTTTCTTGTGTCTATAAATAAATTTTGTTTGTTACGGTTTCCGCAACGAAAAAAACAACATATTGACTTCATTTCTGTATTTCGTTATTATTCTTTATCTGTACAGCGTGTCATAATGTGCAAATATGATGTGTGATAATTTGTAAATCTTCTGCTTGAATTCAAAATTCTTATGAATTTTCTTGTGTCTATAAATACATGTTTTCACTGCTTCCGCAACGAAAAAAAAACATTGACTTAATATCGGTATTTCATTATTATTCTTTATCTGTACAGCGTATCATAATGTGTAAATATGAAATGTGATAATTTGTAAAAGTTTTATCTGGATGCAAATTTCTCATGAATTTCCCTGTGTCTACAAATAAAGTTTGTTTGTTACTGCTTCCGAAACAAACAAAAAACATTGGCTTAATTTCTGTATTTTGGCATTCTCCAAAACAATCTATGTATAAAAATTCTGTCTATCTATATAGAAATTGCCTTCACCATCTGGTTGTACAATCAATTTGATGAAATGATCGCTCCATATGAAGTAGCCAAGGGTACTTTTTGCATATCGTACGGCGCTGCCTTTACAAATTATTTGATCAAATTATCGCTTCATATGAGGGAGCAAAGGGTGCTTTCTGCATATCCTACGGCACTGGTCTGTTGCTGACTTTACTTCGGTGCGGTAGGAGAGCAGCGCCGCCCTTCTCGTCCTCGATTTGCGGACGTTTCGACGACACGGCGTTCGTACTCCTTACCTCTAGTCTTCCTGGGGCTACACTTGGCCAATTACGATGCAGTACAAAATTGGTTGGACGAGTGGTTTCAGTCCAAAGACACGTCTTTTTATCGTCGCGGTATTTATGTATTGCCAGAGAGATGGCAAAAATGTGTAAATAGCGAGGGACAATACTTCGAATGAACCATTTTTTGTATTTGTCTTGAAATTTCCCATTTTCTTTTTGGTAAAAAAACCCGGAAGATTAGTTGCGCACCTAGTATGTTATTCGTCCGGATACTAGCTGACACGAATCACAATAATATGTACGTCTACTGGAAATACGGCGTGAACTGAGCCGCTATTCGGACGAATATTCATCCGACGAACATACGCTTATTCGTCAGATATCCGGACGGGGAGACACTCCGATACTTCAATAGTATATTTAAGTATAAAAATTATTATTTTTTATTAATTCATCATCAAAATGGCGGAGCTGTGGTGGAGTGTTACGGCAAAGTCGCTGCGGGAGTTGCGAATCGGCGTGTAGTCTAGCCTCCCGTAGGCTTTGATTTGCAAACAGTTCGAACATTTTTCAGTTAGAACATGTATAGTTTCTATGTGACGGCAATTAAAATAAAGAAAATGCAAATTTAAAAAAATGGCACGCATCAACAAGAAAAAATCGACATTTCACGCAACATTTCTGTAAAATGTGGATTCAAAAAGTGGTTTTTTTTTTAAATAACTCTGGTCAAGTAGAAGGTACCTATATGATCAATATTTCTACCAAGTTTCAACTTAATCGGCTTAATAGTTTTTAAGTAATCCTGCACGCCAATTTCGATAATGCAGTTTTGAGAAAAACGCGTTTGAAGTTCACGCCCGCTTCGAATCCAAGCGGTGAGGCACAGCGTTGACGGGCCTCCGCAAAACGTTTGAAGTTTTTCGAATTTCGCTTTGAAACTTTGGAAAAATATTCTACATATATAGTTCTATCGTTTCAAGATGAAAAAAAAGAAATCGATTTTTTGATCGTTGTAAGCGTTTATCCCGCCTCGGTTCGAATTCTATTTGATAATATTATTTAGAATTTTTTTTTAGTTCATTGTGAATTATTTTTTAGAAATAATAGAAATAAATTATGAGAATCATTATTTTTTAGAAATAATAATTAAAAAATATATTCATTAGAAATTTCTCGTTAATTAAAAATTAATTAAATATTATTTTAATTATACACGTATTCTCATATCCGAAAGCCTAAAAATAATTTATCATTAGTATTATTATAAATAATTGGAATGAAATCTTCCAATACTAATATAAAAATACCATCGCAGATATTTGAAAAAATCTATCTCATCCCACTTACCTTTCGTAAATTTCGGAAAAAAATTATTTTCACTCAATTCTGAGCAGTCGCCGAGAATAAGACATTATCCGAAACCGAAGCTGTCCATATTCACACTACATACATTATGTCACGTACACGCGGTTATACGCGTGCCAGAGACAGCGATCTTTGCTACGTGGAAAAACAATTATTCTTCCTATATCAGAAGGTAAAATCGTGTAGATTTTTTATCAATTCATAAATTTATCGAAAATAAATACATACATACAAATACAGGGTGTCCTGATATGAATGCAAAATCCTGCAGCTGTCGATAGGTCAAATCATGTCCTACATCATGCTGGAATTTCACTTTAGTAAAAGTCCCACGGTTTCTGAGATTAAAATCATCTGCTTTTGATTTTTCGGATACCATATCTACAAATGATAACTTTTTTTGACGCGGTTTAAAAAAGATACTCTTGGTTATTTGTTTTATCTAGAAAAGTCTTCTTTTTAACCTTAAATCTGAATGAAACTTTGTGAAAAAAGATCTTATGCAGAATTTTCATTTAAAACATTTCGAGCATCTGACTTTGATTGCCTGCGGTGTAAAAAAAATGTACTGCGCACATCGTGCCAATTGCGTTGAAAAATTGCTTAGTTATTGTCGATTCATGTCATTTGTAGAAATGGCATGCGGAAAATCAAAGGCAAATGATTTTTTTTTAATAACATAACGCCCAAAATCTCGAAAACTGTGGGACTTTTGCTAAACTGAAATTCCGGCATATATAGTAGGACATAATCTGACCTATCGACAGTTGCAGGATTATCCATCCATAACAGGACACCCTGTATATATATGTATATGAACAAATAAATAATTAGAGTTGCTAATTATTATATTTAATGATTACGATAAAATTATGTTGTAATAATTAGCATAATGAGCAGTAGTATTATTTTTTATTTCCCAAGTTCCAACGTATACCGAACGTATACTCTTTTTTCAATATTAATTTTTTCCCCATGATTTTTCAATGAATGAAATTATAAATTTTCATATTATATATATAACATTAACATTCATACGATACTAATGACTAGAATATATCATTATACTGAAATATTTTTTATAATGATTAGTATTATCAGTATATGTAATACTAATTATAACAACATCATAGTATTGTAATTATATATATACATATTGGCAATAAGTAATCAATATAATTAATCATAATTACAGAAATAAAAAATGATGTTCTGTATCGACATGTCTTATCTCCACACACCCAATGACACTCATGGTGCTCTCACCCACGATCGTGTATGTTTGACTAATTTTTATTAGTGAAAAAGCTTTCGTAAAACAACTTATTACATTCATTTTAATATCATTACATAACGAATATACGCGCCGCGATTTTCACTTTAACGCTGTTACAGTATGTTATTTTATTTACTTTTTTTTCCTTCGCTTCCTCGTCGTTTTCGTACAGTTCCGTTTATGTGTGACACGGTATATTGTTGCTTATGCTTTTTCACACGCGCGCTCTCTCATCTTCTCTCTCGTTCGATCGCTCGTTCTCGCTATTACTCTACAATTTTTAAATGCTGCCAATTGTTTTGCAAAAAAAAGATAAATCTCTCTCTCACTCTCTTTCTTTCTCGCTTTTTTCGGACCGTGTATTTACATTATTACGCACGTGTATATATATATATATATATATACAGGGTGTCCCTCTTGTCTCTGCCACCCGAAATAACTCGGTAATTATCGACGTCACAAAAAAAATGTTCCAGACAAAAGTTGTACGGTGTGAAGGGGGCTATCAAATGCGACTATTTTTTTTCGCTGGAGGCACTCAGTTAAGGTCACCTCCCCTTTTTTTAATGGAATGGTACATTTTTTTTCAACCATCTCATAGATCACCTCAAGCCGCATAAAAAACATTAGGGGTCAACGTCGTTTGAGGTCATTCAAGGTCAGTATCGATGATACAAATCTAAATAGGTGTCCTTGAATGACCTTGAACGACTTTGACCCCTTAATCTTTTTTATGCGGCTCGAGGTGCTCCACAAGATGGTTGAAAAAAATGTACCATTCCATTTAATAAAGTAGAGGTGACCTTCACTGTGCGGTGAACTCAGCGCCTCCACCGAAATAAAAAAAAATTTGTCGCATTCGATAATAATTACCGAGTTATTTCGGGTGGCAGAGATAAGAGGGACACCCCGTATATATATATATATATATATATCACAAATAATAATGATGATAGCGATGAAACGATTACAACAAAAAAAAAAAAATACAAAAAAAAATATCGATCGCAACATCGTTAATTCCTTCAATTCTTGTCTCTAAATTATTACGGTTATTATTGGTGAAGCGAGAGATTGCACGTGTACGATAGAAACGCATCCGTCAATTCGTAAAAAAAATGACGAAAAGTCAATCAAATAGCGATAATGCGCTAACCGGATGTCGCATTTATTTTCACTAAAGAATGTTTTTTCAACGAACAAACAAACGAGCAGAAACAAAGAAAAGAGAAGGCTGCTTAAAAAAATGCATTGTAAAAGAAAATCGTTTGCAGTACACGACGTTTCCTCGTTTTTTTTTCTTTCGATTTTTCTTCATCTTTATCTTTATTATAATAATAATAATTATTATTTATCGCATCGATCGCGACACGTTCGTCCATTACGTGCGCTCAAATTCGAATCCACCACTGAAGGTGCAATTTTTACCACCACCTCCCCCTCCATTGTAATTGCATAATTGACTAAATTTTATATTACTTTTTAATTAGCTAGAGAGATCTCGTGCGCGCACTTCTTTTTTTTTTATTCCCTAAATAAAAGCGCAAATTCGCGCGTACGTACACGCTTGCGTATCTAAATTCACTTTTTTTTTCTTCTTCCTCTCTTCGGACCCTTTTTTCTTTGTTAATTCTCGAATAATTATTTATAATATGTATATTTATATATGTATAATGTAATATGATGTTTTGTTGTTGTTGTTGTTGTTTTTGTCGATGCGTGCACGGCATCGTAATTAATAATGAAGTATTTACAAAAAAACTTATTCGCATTTATGAATAAGTTTTTTTTTTTTCGTTTTCTCTCTTCTCTTTTTTGTTTTCTTTGTTGTTCTTCAAATAGACTACCTAAATTCATCGAGGTACACGAAATTTTTCATTCAGTCCTCTGTCCTGTGCACATGTACATATACATATATATATATACTCGGACATGCTTCAGCATTTATTCGTCCTTACGTTACGATTTATATGCAACACCCGTTTCGATTACAAAAAAAATCATGCGAATAATCGTTTTGAGAAATCTACAAACAATTCTTTCCAAGGCATAGTAATGATAATTGTGATAAAATTCTTTCTCACGTGTCCATATATGTATATATACAAATAAGTTATCGGTAATTAATATAATTATGTATAATTATGTATAATAATGACAATAATATAATATTATACGAAATAGCATTATACAAATATTAACAGTGTGGGTATAAAAACTGCCAAAATTTATATGATACCAATTACTAGAATATTATATTATTATATTATGGTAATTATTATATTAATTATCAATTATATATACATACATACATACATACATATAAATAATTGGCAATTAATATAATTATATATAATAATGACAATAATATCATATACGTAATAGCACTATATAAATATAAACAGTATGTGTATACAAACTGTCAAAATTTGGATGATGCTAATTACTAGAATATTCGATTATTATATTACAGTTATTATTATATTAATGATTCATTTTATATATATATATATATAAATAAAATCGATCTTTAATATAATGATTAATATAATGTAATAATATTCTAGTAATTAGTACCATATAAATGTATAATATTATATTATATGTACGTACCAATGTGTGTCTATCTATTTATATCCTCGTATATATAAATAATTAATAATTAATATATTTAACTATATATTATAATGACAACAGAATATTGTGATAATTAGTATTACATAAATTTTAATAGTATGTGTGTGTGTATATATATATATATATACATATACTTATACATATACATATACATATACATACATACATATATATATATATATATAAACGCTATTGAAAATGATATAATTCTAATTATTAGAATACTGTAGTAGTTATTATATTAATTACTAATTATGTATATTTACACTCATATATAAAAGCTTAAAAATATTATCTAATTAATATTATTTAAAAAGTAGTATTCGCTATTCTTTTTTTTATGACAATTATTCGAATGATTTTTTTTCAAATTCGATTTACGACGTTCGCTGGCACGCATCCCGCGGACAGCTTTTTTCTTTTTTTCTTGCCTCGCCTGGAAGAGCCATAATTCTTTTTCCTCGTTTTTGCACACGGAATCTGCGCGTATACTCGAATTTTCCGCTAATTTTTGATACACTGTATCTGGGTGATTTTTCTTTACAAATTCCATTTTCCGACGAATCGTCGAACAATAATTTGCCTTGAACGGACAATTATAATTGCCTGCGAAAAATGACTCGTTCCGTGAAAAAATTCGGAATTATCGAAAACGAGCGACAACATTATTCGAAGAAAATCGACATTGAAAATTGATTTATAATTATTATATTTACATTTGATGAGAAAATTCTTCCTAATTTGTTCATGTCAATCGAGTCCTCGTGAACTTTTTTTTCCCTCGCATTACGATCAATCGACGAATGCTCGAACGAAATTTTTTTTACTTTTGACGATCTCACGGCGATCACACGGAAGTCCCAACGAAAGTTTAATACGCAAACCTTGCCATTTTAATTCGCGATTATTTCTCGCTCATTGCGTAATAATTGTTTTTTCATTTGTTTTCTCTCCTTTCTTCATAACAATCTCGTACAGTGCGAAACAGTTTTTCGTTCCGTAAAAAAAAAAGGAATAATCTCGAAACTAAATTACCAAGCGAGATTGAGGAAATCCAATATATCTATATATATATTGCATTATCTCTAACGTGTCAAGTTTGTACATTGGAAATTGGTGTGCCTTGTCGAATTAATTTGTGTTGCATGCGCGGAATCTTTCTCCTTTTTTTTCGTTTATTCACAGAAGAGCGGGGGGAGGGGGTGGGGGTTGATTGAAGTTTAATCGCCAAAGTATGTTTAAACGACCGAGGGATCACGCTAAATATATTACCTACGTGATATCTCCCTTCACAAATCATCGTTTTTATCTTTTTTCTTCTTTCTGCCTTTTACTATTCCATTTGTTTCATCTAATCGTTTTGTTTTTTCGTTTGTTTGAGCTTCTTGCGAAACTCCGAACTCATTGTCAGTCGCGCCGGTTTCGAATTTTTTTACGCCATTATTTATAAAGCTCTAATCGCGAACGGCTGTGAAGTTGACGCGTGATAACTTTTTTCCTTCTTCTTTTTCCTTCGTTATATATATATATATATATATATATATATATATATATATATATATATATATATATATATATATATATATATATATATATATGTATATATAAAGAAAAAAGTACCCAGGAAAAAAAAAACCGATTCCCGATAACGCCAAAACGCTGCTGCCGATCAAAGCTGGAGCGCGCTGTCAAAATTCGTACGTTGCCACATTTTCCGTCAATTATATCGGATCGTTCAGGGGATCGTAGGTGGTGCAGAAGTGACGACCGAAAAAAATCGGTGGGGACGATTGGGAATTACGGGAATTATTTGGAAGAAAAAGTACAGGTGCGAGTTAGTGAATTTATTTTTGGCATATAATTGCGGTATATGTATAGATATATACAGGGTGACATTTATAAAGTGGTCATGTATTTTTTGAAGGATCCGGTGCGGAAATTTTGCGTCCAAAAAAATTAAATATTCAATCGTTTTTAAACTCCTCGTCGACAAAAAATATAGCGAATTTTTGCGACAAGTAGTATCTGCGAGAAAAAATTGAACATTCTGAAAAAAAAACCCAAATTGCATTTGTGTTTAGCAGAACAAAGATAACTCAATTCCGCATGCGAAACACTCCTGAAAAACGTTTTCCCGTGGAACTACATTCCATTGAACTTTAAAATGCATCGTTTTTAATTTTTTTCTCCATGACGGAATGGACGAATAAAGTTTTTCGGGGGTGTATTAGGAGTTCAATAATCTTCATTCTGCTGTGCTCAAAGTGGATTTTTTTCCCAGCATGCTCAATTTCGGCAAACACTACTGATCGCAAAAATACGCTACATTTTTTTTTCCGACGAGGGCTCAAAGCATCATTGGCAGTCATATTTTTCTCGATCTCAGGATCTCCACGCAAGACTCTTAAAAAGCACATGGCCACCTTTTAATCGTCACGCTGTATACACATACATATACATATATAAATATAAATTTATTTTCATTTCACAGATGTCCCAAGTAATTTGCACGAGTAATTTTCTCGCAATAAAATTCCAACAATCCAACCGATTTTTCCGGGTCTCACTGTGCAGTGGGCCCCGGGCGAACGAGGGTCCATTTACCGTCGTCGTAATGGGTACATGCAAAAGTCTCAATCGCCACGTACGTTCAGAGGACACTGAGCGAATCTATAATTGCTTAAGTATCGGTATTGGAACACACTTCCTTCTCCTGGTCCCTCGACGATCGTTTTCCCATTTCGTGAACGTTCATAACGACTAGAGGCCACTCTTCCATGCCATCGGGGCTCTCCTCATCCGAGCATGCTCCCGAGGAATCGATGAGGTTCGTTTCGTTATTTTTCGGCTTCCTCCTCGTCTCCGTCGTCATCCTTACTTGGCTGTCTTCTTCGACATTGCCTTCGTCGTCCTCTTCTACTTCCGCCTCTTCTTCGTCTTCTTCGCGTAACTGGCGGTTCGGACGCACAATGCTCCCGAACGAGCGGGAGCGCGTCACCTGGAATGGGCTCTTATCACGACACGATTCTAAGGGCTTGCCTCTCTGGCTCGTCATTCACCGCTGTTCACCTCGTCGTAATGGGAGAACTTGAGGAACACCTGCTCGAGGGTCGTCTGACTGAAGCTGTACTCCTCGATGTCCAGCTCCAATTTCGCTGCATCGGCCAACGGAAATGCGCGTGAAACGAGAAAGAACACGAATAATTGAGGCTCCGTATCTGTGCCTCGTAATTGGGAGAATTTTCATTTCTTTTTTTCTTTTTCGTGCATAAAAAAGCTTCGATGGACGAGTGAGAGTATCAAGGCGAAATTGCTCGCGCTAATAAAGTTTCTCGGCTGTACGGTAAGCTTGTTTCGGTTCTTTTGGGCTCGATTGACCTCCGGCTGGGCTTGTTTGGATTTGTTCACGGTCATTTGGGACTTTTAGGGACTCGTTTGGGGCTTGTTTGAGTTCGTTTTGAGCTTGTTCAAGTTTTTTTGGGACTCGTTTGAATTTGTTGGAGACTTGTTTTCGTTTTTGGGGCCCTGTTTGGGGTTTTGGGCCCTTGCTTGATTTTGTTTGAGACTTGTTTTGGTTTTTGGGACGTGCTGGAACTTGTTCTGTTTTTTTTGGGGACTCGTTCGTGTTTGTTGGGGACTTGTTTTGGTGTTTTGGGCCTTTTTCGGGGTATTTGGGGACTTGTTTTGGTTTTTGGGGCCTTGTTTCAGGTAATTGGGGACTTGCTTTGGTTTTGAGGACCTTGATTAGCCGTTTTGGGTATTTGGAGACTCTTTTTGGTTTTTTGGGCCTTTTGTGAGTTAATTGAGAACTTGTTTTGGTTTTTGGGACCTTTATTGGGCGTTTTTGAGACCTTGTTTGAGTTTGTTCAAGACTTGTTATGGTTTTTAGGACCTGTTCAGGTTTTTTGGCGCGGTGGTTGTATATGCTTCGGTTTGTTGGATTTTTTGTCCGCTTGTATTTGTTTGAGTCGAAACAATTGAGTGAAAACTTTTAGTCGCCACATGGTAAGCTTTTTTTTTTCGTTCGCGTTAATTAGGCTTGATGTGGGCTTGTTTGAGTTTGTTTGGGCTCGTTGGTGCTTGTTTGAGTTGGTTTGAGTATTTATTTGTCTTTTCGGGTGTCCATAGACTAGTTTACGTCTTCTTTCGGCTCGTTTAGGTTTAATTTGATCAAGCCGCGATTTTGAGAAAATTCCCAACCCTCAAACACAGACATTTTTTCGAACGTTTTTTTTTTATGTGCACTGTCGCGTGTCTCATTTCGCCTCGATAATGCGAGTACACCCGAGATTTACCCTTCTCCAATTGCGTGAAACAATCGGCCAGCGACGTGACCGAGTGTTGCGGCACTGCGAACACGAGCCTGTCGGCGAAGCTCTCCTCCAGGGTTGCGTCCGGAAACATACCACCGACGAAGTCCTTGAGACTCGATATTCTGTCGCCCGAGGGTGTTGTCGGCGTACAGTCACCCCCGAGTAACTTCATCTCGAGGGTGTAACCGGCGCCGTAAAGATTCTTTAAATGTTGCGTCGAGCCTAAACACCTCAGCTCGCCCTTCACCATTATCCCGACCCTCGAGCACAGAGCGTCCGCCTCTTCCATCGAATGCGTCGTCAGGATTGCTCCTCTTCCTCCCTGAATTACGAGACATTTTTATTCATAATTTATCGTCGTCGAGCTTGGTTGAAGGCAACAAAACTGATAGTCTCATTCACAATAATTGTCGATAATGGGCCTTTTGTGAATTATGGGAACCGGCTGAGGGTTGTATGCAATATTCTTGTTTTGTAATAATATTACTTATTATTGACCCCTTTTGATTTGACTGAAATCTAAATATGTTATTGTTTCCTTCTAAAAACGCTAGTGTGATTTTTATCAACTTTTTTTTAGATAATCGGAAGTACGCGGTGAATTTTTGAAAAACATCGACGATTTTTTTTTCAAATACTCATAGCTTTTTGAAAAAGTGGCCAAATAATTTTTTTTATCTATTATTATTTGTTTTGACATGTGGGTACTTTATGAAAAATATTCATAAAATATCCAAATCATCTTCGAAATCATTTTTCAGAGTTTCGAAAAAAAAACACGAATTTTTCAACGTTCGACACTTTTTATTTTGGATTTTTTTTCTCCAAAAGAAAGTATGGTAAATTCAGCGTCTTTTGCTGCAAGACCCATCGTGGTAAGATTTGTCTTTCTTGTTTTTTTTTCTAAATTGAACAATTAGAATTCTTGATTTTTACAAAATGTAGTTTTTGTCCCATGATATAATTTGGTAAGGGCCAGAGTACCAGCGATAAAAGAGTAGAGATAAAATCATAAAAAGAAATTCTACAAAATCAGAGCTCATTAATCCGGATGTAGCATTCCGACCCGTTTAGGAACGTTTATTAGGCAATGACTCGTTTAGGAAACTTGGTTTGGAAAACTGGAGAAAAAAAAACGAAGATCCGCTAACCTGAAAACTGGCGAGTATCGTGTCCCAAAGGAATCTCTTCGACCTTGGGTCCATGCCCGTGCTGGGCTCGTCCATGAGTACGACCTTGGGTCCACCGACCATGGCCATGGCGAAGCTCAATTTTCTCCTGGTACCGCCGGAGCACTCCTGAGTCTGTTTGTCGGCGTGTTCGTGTATCTGAAGGCCCGACAGATAAAGATCAACGATTCGGTCGATCTCGTTCCACGGTACGCCCCTTATCGCCGCGTAACACTCCAGGTGTTCCCGGACGGTGATGTTTTTCCATTGGGCATCGTGTTGCGGACAATAGCCCATTTGCCTGAACGCCTCGGTCATGTGGGAATTTATGTTGTGACCGCCAATCTGGACTCGACCACGACTCGCCGCCTCCTCGGCGATAATTATCTTCATCGTCGTTGTTTTTCCGGCCCCGTTGTGTCCTAGGAGGCCGAACACCTCGCCCGGCTCCACCGCGAGCGATAAATTTCTCACCGCCAACTTTCTCCCCGGATTTGGCTCCTCGTCGCGCTTCGAGCAACAACCGCACGAGCCGATCTCGCTGTGACGATACTCTTTGCGCAAATTTTGCACCAGGACCACAGGAGGCTCCTGGACCGAGGAGGATGTTATGAAGTTGAAGACCCGCTGACGCTCGTTCTTCACGTCCGTGTCCTCGTGCTCACCCACGTCCGGATTCTCCATTATCTCCTCGCCTATCGAGCCACCGTTCCGCTGCGAACAACGCGACATTCTCAAAGCTACGGCTCATTGATCGCAATGGCTCGCTGATGACCTTGAACATCACTCTGATGTTCGCTTTTGGTGAAACTCGTGCACACGGTAGAGCATCGAAAACTATTAGATATGTGGTTTTTTTATCGCCGGAAAAACGGTTTTCAGGGGTGAAACCACCCCAGGATGCCAAGCACTGATTTTGTAGTTTGAGCCGCAAGCGATCTACCGATTTCAGTGAAACGGAAAATATTCCAATGGAGAACGATCAGAAATCCACTAATGGTACGTTGAAAAAAAATAAAAATTACGGGATGCACCATCCCTTTATTTTTCTTCCTCCCAGTCCAAATTTGAAAGCTGTGTCTTCTGTTGAACGTGACGGGTAAACACTTTATTGGGGGGACTGAATTGAAGTTTACGCATTTTGGCATTTTTGACGGATAGCAAACGCAAGGGGATGAACATTTCATACATTGCTATTCCATTGTCGACGATTTAATGGAAAGATAGGGTTTTCGGGGAAGTTAATGGTGAATTCGTATTCAGAGGATAAAAATTAATCGATATGGTTATCGATTAAGGGGTTACCCCCACTTGCGATTTTGAAATAATCGATTTTTTATTGCATTTTTTTGAAGTATGAGTATCTGAGAATATGTCCTGAAAATTTCAAGTCGATCCGAACAAAATTGACTGAGATATGAGCGTTGAAAGAGAAGAATCCGTTGTGTAAACGACCGGCTAGTCTGCCGTCTGGCGCGCTCGACCGTAGGGTCGTATACCTGGCATTCACAACGTTCATATAATAGACTGGAATTTATAAAAAAAGGGCCCGGAAAAGATGACTCTATGTAAGTTTACAAAAAAAATATTTTCTTCGTGTAAACTGAAATTGAAACTTTAAACTCGTTTTTCTCAAAATGGCATTTCTGAAGTCGGTGACCAAGATTACTCGAACACTAATGAACCGATCTTCTTGAAATTTTGCAGGCTTATTTAATACATAAAAATGTAGTCTTTAATCGTTCGATTTTTTTCGTTAAAATGTCCGCCATTTTGTGACAAATTGTCCGCCATTTTGTGAAATGGCGGACAAAACTGTCCGCCATTTTGTGAAAAATGAATATTTTTTAAAATCCTTCGATTAAAGACTAGTTTATACTTATATTTGACTAAATCCATCCGCATTTTTTTTTCAGATGATCCACTTCGCCGCAATGTTGGTCACCGCAAACCGTGTATATAAAAACATTATTTAATTGACGGCCATTTGCCACTAAACAATGTAATATTTTTCAATAAAAAAATTACTGAAAGTTCTTCGAGATGTGTTCTGTAAGATGGTATATTGATCGATTAAAAAAGTTTTGTAGTTTTCTTTAAAAAAAATCATGAAAAAGGCCTTTTTTGCGCTACAAGGGGGGTAACGCCTTAAAAAAAAAAGATTTAAAATCCAACAATTTTTTACCGTCTCCACTAAAAATAAGTGGCTTTACTGAATCGTCGATCATTTATTTTCTGCTTCGATTTGGAAATCCACTTCGTGCTCTTTATCTTCGCTACCGTTTTCTCTTCAAAATGCCGTTTGATTGATTGAGGCCTTAGGCCACAGTAACGGGTATAAAATCATGTGCGAATTTAACAATTTTTTTCGTATGAAAAAGTGATTCACCCATAAAATTAATTACACATCTGTTTAGTATGAATATCAAGCTGTTGGAAATTTTTTTTTTTCGATGTACAAAATGGCCGACTGGTCGAAACTTCTCGAGACAGCTTTTTTCCAATTGGCGTGACAAATAACTACAACAATTTTCACTCGATTTACTTCAAATTTGAGAGTTATGTTCCAATTGCATTTCCCAGAGGAGTACGTACAGAATTTCTGATTGATCGAAAACTTTTCATTTTATGAGCAGTTATGACGGAATTTTTCACTGAAAATTCATTTCTTAAGTTCAAATACCTACAACTTTTGAATAAAACAATATTTTTTTAATTCCGTACGTACTTCTCTAGGTATTCTAATGTAGATTGACGAGAATTTTTGTTTTTTTGTTCTAGGTAAAAAATTGTGGAAAATGACACGCCGCGGAGCGCCTAAAAAGAAAATAACAAAAGAAAATATTAGTAGTCCGCCATTTTGTACATCGAAAAAAAATATATATATTTTCTAACTGCTCGATATTCATACTAAATAGATGTGTAATTAATTTTATGAGTGAATTATTTTTCACACGAAAATAAATTGTTAAATTCGCACATGATTTTATACCCGTTACTAAATCCTTAAGCTTCGATTTTTGGCAGAAAGTCGAATACCGACCGTCGATTTTCACAAATTTGTCCAATATATATATACATATATATATATATATATATATATACGCCTTTGCCTTTTTTTCGGCCATTTTCAAGTGCACTTTCCAGGAAAACTAATTGAGATATCGGCATGAATCCAATGGCATTCTCTAGTCTGCCAAAATCCTTCTGCAAAGCCGCCATTAACTTTATACCACTCGAATAGACCCGACGCTACGGCAGTTTGAAATTTCCCGATTTTGGCGATTCCGGAAAAGTGGCTAAAAGGGTCGAAATTTTTTTCGACTTTTAAACCATTCAAAAATTGTATCCAATGGGAAATTTTCCGCCTATTACGAATATCGCGGAGTTTGCACCGAAAGCTCAAAATGATGGCAACTAAACGCGAAAAAACGTTTTTTCATACATCGAAAAAGTCTCACGATGGTGAAAAAGTTCTTACGAGCCTGTAGGAGGTCTTAGGGACCTGGCAGAGTACATTAGGGACTTGGAAAAAGTCTCAGGGATCCGCAAAAGTTCTTATAAAGCTGCAAGAGGCTCTAGAGGCCTGGCACGTCTTAAGCATCGTTTTCCAGGTCACCGAGACCTGGACAACATTTTAGCAGCCTTCAAGACGTTCCAGCAACCTGGCAATTTGCATCAATCGACCCACAACACGTCCGAAAGACCTCCCAAGCCAAACAAGAGTTCTCAAGCCGTGGAAAGAATCTTCCAAACTTGGAACACCTTTCGCCATGCCATTCCCCAACAGCCCTTCCACCACCGTCCACCCAAAAATCCACCAGCACTCACCACAAAGTATTTGAAAACGTCGCTGACGTTGCCGCCGCTCTTCTTGACGTCCAGTATCAAAAGAACGAGGAACCACAGCGGACAGTGTATGATAACGCTGAGCGCCATCACGATGATCTCCGAGGTAAGATAATCGGACATTGTCAGATGATGACAGGCGGCATTGATGGAGCACATGAGATGTACGCGATCGACGTAATAAACCGCCGCGTACGGTATGTACATCGTATTGAGCAGTGAGAACACGACGTGGAGCGCGAAGGCCGCTGTGCCCCCTTGGAGAGTACCACCTTTCCTTAAAATAGTCCTTCGAGGCTTCTTCTCAAACACTCAACGAACAGGGCACAACTATAACGAGGCGATTCTTACTGGATTGGCACACACTTACCGAGTCCAAGCATGTCGAGTATCATCACCAGAATGAACGGTATGAGGCCAACGAACGTAGCTATGTTCGGCAGGATGCTCTGAGCCGAGTCCATCTTGTCGAATATGTAGCTGAGGCAGGTCGAGAAGAGAATCGACGAGGGACAGTAGAGCATCAAGAGGCCACCGAGGGTCAAGAGGGCCGGTACCTCTTGGAGCGATGGCACGTCGAAGAGAAATATTATGCCCAGGATGCACAACGATATGAACGACATCAGACCGACCAGCACGATGAAGTACGTCAGAAAGTACATCGGGAACGACAGACCGTTGACGCGCAGCTGGTTCTTCGTCTTTATCTGGACAAACAAGCGGCAACATTCATCGCAATCGGTTACTTCGTTCGAATCTTTTTTTTTTTTTTTTTTTTATCGGCAATCGGTGACGGACGGAATAGTTTGTTTTCCTTCTTCACTGACAGGGTGTCAGTTTTTACCTCACGATCGTAAACCATGTCAACGGCCAGTGTGATGGGGACGAGAACGAAATCCATTCCGATGAAGAGGGACGAACTCGCGATCCCGATGTTGAATTCCTGGGGCTGCGAGGTCTGCTGGAACGGATGCGTCTTAACCTCGATCGGTACTTGGCTACTTGTCCCCAAGAGAAGTCTGCAAGTTGGTAACTCATTACGAATTGCAACGTTTCTTCGAATAATTGTTCGGGACATTTTTATGGAATGCGCCAGGATTGCTGGATTATTGATTGTTTGTTGCGATTATTGCAGAATGGAAGATCAATCGAAAAATAACATCTGTGATAGTAACCCAGGGTTGCCAATAATGCATCACTTTTTGTAGTGCATTAGCGATTTCATTGCTCATCACTTCACATATTGTAATGGAAAAATAAATGCATTACATATTGCATTACATTCGGTAATGTAAAAAAAATCCATTACTCATGACATTACATTTTGTAACGCAAACAATTGCCATTACTCATTACCTTGAATTTTGTAATGTAAACAATTTCCATTACTCATTGCTTTGGAATTTGTAATGTAAAAAAATTTCCATTCCTCATTACATTGTAATGGGTATTCAATTACAATGTAATGGGTAATGGAAATTTTTTACATTACAAAATGTAATGTAATGAGCAATGCAATTTTTTTACGTTACAAAATATAAGGAAATAAGTAATGGAATTTGTTCACATTACTAATGCATTACAATGTAAAAAATCTCCATTACTCATTACAATATAATGGGGATTATTATTCGTTTCCCATTAGGGGCAGCGATTTTTGCACTGGGTCGATCTGACCCGATGGGAAACGAATAATAATCCATATTACCTTCAAATAAGTAATGGAGATTTTTTACATTACATTACTAATGTAAACAAATTCTATTACTCACTACAGTATATTTTGTGATGTAAAAAAATTCCATTACTTATTACATTAAATTTTGTAATGTAACAAATTTCCATTACTCATTATATTACACTTTGTAATGTGAAAAAATTCCATTACCCATTGCATTGCATTTTGTAATGGACATTTTTTACAATACAAAATATAATGTAATGAGTAATGGAATTTTTTACATTACTGAATGTAATGTAATGGGCAATGAAATATTTTTTCATTACCCATTAAAAAAGTAATGAATAATGTATTACTTTTTCATTACACATTTCGCAACCCTGAAAGTAACCCAAATGAATGAGATTCTCAAAAATGCAGTCGAAATTCTAAACAAACAAACAAAAAAGGCACAATTTTGTGAAAATCTCAAAAGTTCACAAACAAATAACAAAAATATTATTGAATCATTGACAATTCATTGGAAAAAAAATCGGAAAATTATAGAAGATTCACAAAAATACGTTAAAAATTCTCAAAGCACACAGAAAAAACAATCTTTTATAGTTGGAGAAAATTCACAGGAATGGTTTTAAGATAGTCGAAAACACAGAAAAAATCTTCAATACTTACTAAACATTCACAGGAATAGTTTTAAAATTGTCAGAAATTGACAACAAAATTAAAGAAAATTCATCAAAATACGGTAAAAGTTGTCAAACACATACAGCAAAAAACACATTCATTAGTAACGGAAAATTCACAAGAATAATTTATGAAATCTCTAAAATTGCAGAATTCAAGCAAACCTGAGAGAAAAAATACTCAAAACATTGTCAAACACCGACCTGCGAGACGCGTTGGACAGAATTAAAAAAATTAATTGTTACAGATCATTGACGAAAATAGTTTTTGAATTCTCGAAAATTCGTAAAAGCAATTTTCGAAAATCGCAGAAAATTGATAAGAATACTTTACAAATACTTCAAGAATCTACAAAAAGTCATATTCTTTAACCGTACAACATTCCGAAGAATATTTTTTTAAATCTCAGAAATTCCCAAAAAATGATTAAGATTCAAACCTACGCAAAAAAAATACTGAAAAGTTGTCAAAAACCGACCTGTGATACGCGTTCGATAGAATATTCATAAAAATTGGCAACGAGTGCTGCATCGTGTCGTTGTACATTAGCGTGAGGTCGATCTTGTGACGCTTGAAATTGTCGATATTGAAGGCGGCCATGTGGGAACCCATGTGAAGCAGAGCCGATGTGTTACCGTCGTATTCGACGAGGGTTTCGACGCTCTGGCTTATGTGATTAACCAGTGGCGATATGTCGTGATCCGAGCTGTTCGTGTACAGTATTCTCGTCTCAGCCCCGTAAGTGTCTGGAAAACGCATTTTTTTCTTCATAGAAATAAGCATGCCTTGGAATTAATTGCTCATAAATTGCATAGGAACGGAGAATGTGCTCAACAATATGTATATTATTGTAAATTGGTGCATTGGTCGAAAAATAATTTGCTTTCGCTTTTGTTACATTTTTTGGTGCATCGCAAATCAAATAATAGTTGCAAAAAATGTTTGAAAGTCCCAAATGAACCGAAACAAATTATGTTTCGCCCAAAGCACCAACTGGTCGAGGAGTAATTGGCTTGGGTTCGTTTGGGTTTAAAAAAAGCGAAAACAAGTTCGTTTTCTCCTTTTTATATATTTTCTGGTGCATCGCAAGTATGATACGTCTCAGAAAAAAAAACAAATGACAAAGCAGTGCTGGAAAACGAGAAAACAAAACCACGATTCGACAGAAATTATCTCAAGAATCTCGAGATGAGTGGTGTGATACGTCTATACGAGTGTATGATGAGTGTATGACCTTGAAATTTTGCAAGTGTAATATGGACTCTCTCTACTGAAACATAAAAAGGAAACGAAAAAAATGCATGATTTTTCCCGCCAGCAGACCTTTTGATCGAGTGTCTGTGTGCACACAATGCGGAACCCTTATGCGATTATCTCTTTCGTCAGGCATGTAAATACATATATGTTAGAATATTAAAAAAATATAAATAAATACACTAATCAGTAAATAAATGAGTATGTATACAGAGACACCCGACCCTTTAAATCCTGACGATTACGAGAATCCCAATCTTCCTAGGCCTTACCGTTGTTCAGCTCCAACGATTGCATCTTGATGTCAACGGTTTGTATACTGTTCATGTAAAGACCGAGTACGACGAGGGCGAGGGGTGCGAAAATCGTAAAGTACAACAATTGCAAATTACGAAAGAGTCGGAGCACGCGAAGTCGTAGCATCGCGTAAAGAGTCTGAATGAAGTTAGGCCGTATCTTGATGGGATCCAAGCCAAGACCGAGAATCGTTGGATTCTTGTCGTTATTGTGCATGCCGTCCGGTAGGTCACCACCACCCGTTCCTTCGAACACAAAATACCGATCATTCGAATTAGATCGGTAAGATGATCGGCAAGAGGATCGGTAAGATGATTGGTAAGATGATCGGTGGGATAATCAGTAGAATGATCAGTAGGATGATCGGTAAAATAATCGGCAGTATCATCGGTACGACGATCGGTAGGGTGATAGGTAGGATGATCGGTGGGATTATCAGTAAGATGATCGTTAGGATGATCGGTATAATGAACGGCAGGTGATCGGTAGGCTGATTGGTAAGATGGTTCGTAGGATGATCGGTAGGATAAGCGGTAAGGCGATCGGTAGAGTGATCGGTAGGATAATCGGTAAGATGATCGGTAGGATAATCGGTAAGATGATCGGTAGGATAATCGGTAAGATGATCGGCAGGATAATCGGTAAGATGATCGGTAGGATAATCGGTAAAATGATCGGTAGGATAATCGGTAAGATGATCGGTAGGATAATCGGTAACATAATGGGCAGGATGATCGGTAACATAATGGGCAGGATGATCGGTAAGACGATCGGTAGGGTTATCGGTAGGATTATCGGTAACATGATTGGTGGGATTATCAGTAAGATGATTGGTAGGCTGATCGGTAAGATGGTCCGTACGATGATCGGTAAGGTAATCGGTAAGATGATCGGTGGGATTATCGGTCAGATGATCGGTAGGCTGATCGGTAAGATGGTCGGTAGGATGATCGGTAAAATGATCGGTAGGACGATTGGTAACATGGTCGGTGAAATTACCGTCAAGATGATCGGTAGAATGATCGGTGAAATGGTCGGTAAGATGATAGTCGGAACGAGTGGAAATGTAAAAAATCGAACGGTGACCGACCTTTGACCTGTCCGTCGGGCTGGACGGTGGCGCCCTCGTTCTGCAGACTCTGGTAAGAAGTGCTCTTGGATTGGAGCGACAGTGATCTACTGAGTGCACGATTGCGTACCATTTTCTTCGAGAGATTGTCCATCGTGCACTCGGTCTCGTCGTCTTTCTCCAGATGCAAGAAGACCTCCTCCAGAGTCGTCATCGAAACCCCGTAACTGCTGATGCCGAGTCTGCTCGTTCTCGTCTTTATTTCGTGCTCAATCGCCGAGAAGAGAGGAGCAAAACTCTCCACCGAGTTGTGAGGTAGTATGAAGCTTAACTCGCGACCGTGACGACGAGCTTTCTCCGCTTTTCCAACGTGCGACGTAACCAGACGCGTGATCGCGTGGATCCGACCGTTCCCCTCGAGCACCAATCTAAGTAACAAGACGATCGTCATCTCTAACGCTAGACGGATTGTCTTTTTCCTTATCTCGTAGGGGTCGTGGAGGTTGACAAATGTATTAATTTCTCGTTGCAAAAATCGGATGAGGAATGAACGAAATTTTCCACAGATCATCGGAGTCTTGACGAGCATAACATTTTAATAATATGTAGGTGGCTACCAAAATGGCGTTTTAGATGTTTGGAATTTTATTATCGTTTTATATATTTATAGGGTGACTTGCGTTATTTTTTTTATATATCAATATTAATTATATATAAATATTATTTGTGTATGTAATGTTTGTTCATTACCGAATTGATTTGTATAGAAAATAAAAAGTTTACAACATTTTCTACTGCATGAGCGAGTGATTTTTGCATATTTTATCCATTTGTTAATAACAAATTATTCGAATTGTTTTTCTTACTAATAGTCAAAAATCAAACTTTTTTCAACACTATGCCGTTTTTGTAATTTCCTAAATTTCAAAAAACTATCCGGTCCGGTGGCTATGCAGCAACGAGGGCACTTTCTTTAGATAATAATAACTTCATTGTTCATCAAAATTTATTGAATAAAAAAAACTCAACCTTGGCAAGACTAAACATGAATTGTGTGTAAAATTTCAACCTCGTCATCCCAAAACTCTCATCGTAAACAAATATCGAAAGTAGACCTGTTTTTTGGCCTCCATTGGCGTTGAAGTTTGCATCGTTGGAATGCAACGAAAGTTGTTTTTCATATTTATATTTCCTTATTCTCGATATCATGAAAAAAAATTCTTTTGTAGATTCAGATTGTTGGTCTCGAAGTGAGCATCTTGAAAAATAGTCCAGCGGTATTGTAGGCAGAATTTGCCAATAAAAATTTAAGGAATTTAAAAAATTAATGTCCGTTGCGTTCCAACAATGCAAACGTCAATACCGTAGGCCCCAAGCTTATGCAGACTCGTTAATGTTCATAATAATAGACATTGTAAATATAATATAATACATTTTATATATTTATCATATTCATGTTCATTATGAAGCAAATATGTTTGCGAAAAACATACGTGTATTCCTATAGATTAGTATGCAGCTATCCCGGGTGCCCCATTTAAATCTTACACCTGATTCATCTCGAACAATACTGCTCCGATCAAGTATGGAGTATGATAAAACTTTTAGGGTTCAAAGGGGGGGGGGGCGTTCGAAAAAAAACCTTTTTTCTCCAAAATTCAAAATGGCGATGTTAAGATGGCCGTCATGTTTTTTTTTCAATGGGATTATGAATTCTTTTTCACCAAATCGTTTATCAGGTCAAAACTAACAACTTTTGTTGGAAAAGTTTTGTGATAATTTTTATAATTTTTCGTTTGGAATACCATTTTACGCTATTTCAGCGCCATCCAAAATGTACCACGAGTTGGTAAAAACCCAAACAGAAATTAGGTATCTCCGATTCGCCACCTCGGCTAAAAATGATATTCTAACCTAAAAATTATTAAATTTATAAAAAAACTTTTCCTACAAAAGTTGTTAGTTTAGGCCTGATAAATATTTTGGTGAAACAGAAATTATTGACCCCATATAAAAAAGAACATGTCGGCCATCTTAACGTCGCCATTTTGAATTTTGTACCAAAAAAGATTTTTTTTGCCCCCTCTGAACCTTAAAAGTTTCATTATACCCGGTATAATCGCTATTTGTTTTGGTTGTTAAAAAATTCCAAACTCACGTCAGATGATAACCGATTCCAAATTTGTTCTTGAGGAAGAGCGAACTTCCGCAGCATCGCAGCTTTCCCTTGCTAATCACAGCCTTCCGGTCCGCGAGTATATCGGCCTCGTCCATGAAATGCGTCGTAAGCAGAATGACCTTTCCGTGCCGCCGCGATTGGAGAAACGACCACATTTGTCGACGCGAATAAGGATCGACACCCGCGGTCGGCTCGTCCAGTATAATTATCTTCGGATCACCGATTATCGCTATTCCCACGGACAACTTCCGTTTTTGTCCACCGCTCAGATACTTCGCGAACGTATTCGCCTTCTCCGTGAGATCTATGTCCTTTAGGGTCTTCTTCACCTGCGCGCGGGAAAGAAGCAACGAGTTGGTTATTTCGTTTCACGATTTTTTTTTGCAAAATGTGCATTTTATTAATTTTCTGGTAATTTTATTATCGTATATTGTAGCGAGTAACTTGAAGATTTTATTCAGTGGTCATTATTATTGTTATTGATCCTTATTATTATTATTGATTATCATCATAATTATTATTATGATGATTATTATCGATTGTTATTATTCATTATCATACTTTATATCTATAGAGAGTCATACAAAAAGTTACGGTGTTGAAAGCGCTTTTTTATTTTAAAAAAAAACGACTTTTGGTAAAAATGAGTATTTTATACTCCAAATAATTTTTGTTCACAATAAAAAATAATTTCGAATTTAAAATACACATTTGTTAGCAAAATTCGTTTTTTTTGTTTTTATTTTTATCCAAAGTCGCTTTTTCATTTACGGAAAGGCAAAAGAACAGAGCGAATGGTTCGTGAAATAATATTTTTACGCTCCTCGTTTTTTTTACCGTTGGCCTACGACCTTAAATATTGATTCTAGGAAAAAAGGTGGGAACAAAAATTGTCCAATATTTCATTCTCTATAAGTTTTTTTTTCTTCATATTTCTCTATGTCCTGAAGTTGAAAATAAACGAGATAATGCAATAGCCGCTTTTTTCACGTTTAATTCGAAAAATATCGATGGTAGAGAAAAAACTGTAATTACCAAAGTTCTGAAGCACTCGATTTCCTACAAGTTTAGTCATTACCATTTTTACTAAAAAATTGTAAAACGTCGAGTTATTCAACAAAAACAATTTCCCATTAAATGTAAGACGACGATATTAGCTGAACGCAAGCCCAGCCCAGAATGAAACTTACACATGTTGTTTTACACTAATCAAAGAAAATTCAGTGTAAATTTCAGCAGGATCAGCCTAGTCATTTGGGTTAAAAAAATAAAAAATGAAAGACTTTTATTTTTTTTTAGTGTTGTAGTACTAAGAACATTTTGAATTTTTTTTTTTTCAAAATAGTTCATAGAAAAACGCATCTTTTTTGTAGAAGACATTTTTTCGTACGACGAGAAGATCACTACGACACGACCATTTGAAATTTCATCACGTGTAAAATCTTATCTCCGAGTTAGCCGAGTTAGCGAGCCGATAAAAAGCTGAAAAAAATGCCACGTACTCAAAATGTATAATACAAAAACATCACGAACTTTGAAAAAGATTGAAGAAGGTCGGGCTTTTAGGCCGTTCGAATATACTTGGAATACCTCATTTATATATATATATATATATATATATATATATATATATATATATATATATATATATATATATATATATATATATATATATATATATATATATATGTAATTATAATATTATCACTAAATTATTTTTTATTCTAAAAAAAAAAAAAATTTCAAAGTAAAAATGGTTGATTTTCGTCTATCGCTTTTTTCAACAAAGAAAAAGCGCCTTTCGCACCATCATTTTTATGTTCTGCATTTCAAATGATCAAAATGAATTTACCACTTCCGAAATTTTGTCACAAGCGAACCGAAACGAATTATTTTCTTTGCTATTTGACTTCTTACATTCGCAAAAAAAGGAAACGAAAACGAATAAAAACTTTTTCGACTTTCCCCCGTCAATTTATTTTTCCCTATCGCTCATGCCAATGGCATCAAAATTGGCAAATAATTGTAAAAAGTTGAAAAAAAATGTGTTCCACTTACTTCCATATCGATCATCGCTCGCGGAATTCCCCGGACCGCGGCGAAAAATTCCAAATGCTCGCGGGGCGTGAGAAGATCGAAGAGAATATCGTGCTGCGGACAAACGCCGGTCATGCTCCTTATCATCTGCATGTCGTTGGAGTCGCGCACGTCGTAGCCGAATATTAGGGCGGTGCCGGCCGTAGGTGCGGTCAGCCCGGTGAGTATGTTGAAGAGGGTTGTCTTGCCCGCGCCGTTGTGACCGAGGATAGCCGTTATTTGGCCCTCGTATATCGTCAAATTGATACCATTTACGGCCTTGATCTCGGGCTTCCGGCACTTGTGATATGTCTTGTAAAGATCGACTATCCTGATCGCCTCGCGACCCTTCATCTCTCTTACGACCGGCTCCACGTCGCGGTTTGCCTCCTCCTCCGGTATGAACGAGTTTGACTCGCCGTTCGACGACGGAATTTGCTGCTGAATTTTTTTTTTTTGATTGTTAATATATACATGTATATATTAACAATTATTTACATATATCAATATTATATATAAATATATAAATATATAAATATATATATATATATATATATATATATATATATATATATATATATATATATATATATATATATATAAATATATATATATATATTATATATATATATTTATATATATTCAATTCAGTAATTAAATAATATAAACATATATTGATAATAATTAATATATATTAAGCATATATAGATTCGTTTTTGAGGGCCTTGTGCGAAAATTTTGCGACCGAGAAAAATATGATGAGTAGTATTTCTCATATCATATTTTTCTCGGTCGCAAAATTTTCGCGAACCTGTGCGAAATTGTGCGAAATTTTATATATATTTATATAAAATTTATATATTTATAAATTTTATAAATAATAAAATTATATATAATTTTATTATTTTATATATAAAAAAATTTATATATGTATATATATATATATATATATATATATTCAATTCAGTAATTAAATAATATAAACATATATTGTTAATAATCAATATATATTAAGCATATATAGATTCGTTTTTGAGGGCCTTGTGCGAAAATTTTGCGACCGAGAAAAATATGATGAGTAGTATTTGCCAGAAAAAATTAATTGTTCTGGAAAAAAAAATATTTTCAGTACAGCAGAATGACTATAATTGAACTCGGAATGCGAACCACTCCTGAACAAACTTTTTCTTGTCCATTCCGTCATTGGGAAAAATAAATTATCAAAGGTTCATTTTAAAATGGGAAAATGGAATTACATTCCATTTTTAAAAAACGATTTTTTTACGAGCATTTCATATTCGGAACTTAAGTATCTTCATTCTGCTGAACTGAAAATGGGATATTGATGTTTTTTTCCGGAATCCTGCATTTTTTCTGGCAAGTACTACTCGCCACGAAAATACTTTTTTTTTGCGGCTTGAAAAGCCATAAAATATCATATTTTTCTCGGTTGCAAAATCCTCGCGCAATATGATTAAAAAACATGCCCATATTATTGTCAGTCCCATTAATTAAATTAAATTAATCTAATTTAATTAATGCTTTTTATGTATATTAGATTCGTTAAGTTTATTTATATTAAAATTAATTTATTGAATGAAATCTATTGAACTAAATAGGAACAAGCATCGAGCTTACTCGCTGAACTTTCTTCTTGCACCAAAATCCGGGCGTGAAGCAGAACCACGCGGGCCTTTTGATTCCGTACTCACTCGGTATGACCGAGTCCAGATAATAAGCCAGCAAGGCATACAGAAATATATCGAGGGTCATCATAATGAGGCTCCCGCCGAAAGGCATTCCGGGACCGGACCAAAGATTGTCGAAATTCACCCCTTCGCCCTGCAGATCTGCCACCAGAGCCTTCAAGACGAATAGAAGTAACGATTCATGGGGTTTCGAGATATCAATTACATCTTAATTATGAGCTGTGATCCAACGAAATTCTTGACGAAAGTCCAAAGACAAATTTATCAGCGACTCGATTTTTTTTTCACTAAAATTGACTGAGAATAAAAATATTTTCAATTAGCGAACTTCAATGCTTAAAAATGTTTTTTTTTTGTGATAGTGAAAGGTTATCATTCTTATATAAATTTTCTAATCAATTTTTCAGTATAAGAATGACTTTTATGAAACAATTTTTGTCTGTCTATTTTCCATGGTTGAATTCCATGTATGCACAAGTTTGTTTTTTATAGTTAAAGGTTATCATTCTAATCATAAGTTTCTAATCATTTAAGTATAAGAATGACTTTTATTAAGCAATGTTTTTCTTCTTTTCTTCCTCCGTCTGTCTGTCTTCAATGAACGAATTTCATAACATAAATGTTTTATTCAATAGTGAAAGGTTATTATTTTACTAATAATTTTCTAATCAATTTTCGAGCATAAGAATGACTGTCAATCAGCAATTTTTTTCTTCTTTTCTTGCTCATTTTCAGTCTGTCTGTCTTTGTACTTATCTCCAGCCCGAATTTTTCTCATTCGGATAGCTTACCTTGTCCATGGCCAGAGCGACTCCGGTAGGGCTCAGGAGGGACACGACCCAGAAAGAGATCGAGCTCGAATCGTCGACGAACACGTGAATGAAGTACATGAGGCTGAGTATCGTGACTGCAAAGTTTCCCAGAACACCAGCAGTCTGGCAATCGTTAAACGGACAACATACGAATTATTTAGCAGCGAACTCCTTCGATGTGAAGAAAAAAATCAATAAGAGGTTATTAATCATATTACCCTATATATTATCTGTACTACAGGTGCAACTATATATACTTTATACCACTGTCGTCGAATATCCATAAGTTAAATATCCATAAGCCGAATATCCATAAGCATAAATATCCATAAGTTGAATATCCATAAGTGAGTATAGAGTAGAAATGAGTGCCAGAAATGGCCAGAGGTAGAGATAAGTGACTTTGTTTGGGTTTGTTTGGGTTCCCTCTATACTCAGTTTTCCTCTACCTCCCGCCGTTTCTGGCACTCATTTCTACTATATATTCACTCATGGATATTCGATTTATGGATATTCACTTATGGATATTCACTTATTGATATTGGCACTTATGGATATTCGGTTATGGAAATTCGACATATGGATATTTGACTTATGGATATTTTACCTCAATCGTTCATACTATAAAGGGTGGTCCGAAAAGTGAAGTCCAAATAAAAATCTAAATGCCTCGTATCGATACACCCATCTATATTCTACGATCTTTTTTACTTTTCCAGAAAAAAAGCTTTTTTAAATTTTCTTCCGAGTTTTCCTATAGCATAGATTTTCAGTAGTACAGTCGAACTTTGATGTAACGAGCATTTGTCCATTCCCTTCTCGTAGACACCCGAAACCTTAATACAACGGCATAATCATATTCATTATTTTCTAATTGCTAATTGCTTGTAAAAAATGCTCTAATTAAAACCTTTCTTTCTTTAAAAAATATCCTCATTTATAATACTAATATATTTTTTTTAAGAACATTGTAAGGAACATGACTTCGGTATATCGAAACCTCTATATAGTACAGCCGTGCTGTATATTGGAATCGGAAAAAATTAGAAGATGGCTAGTTCTTTGATAGGTGATTTTGTAGGTGCCACGGGTGCTAAAACCAAGTTTTCCTAAAAATCGGGGTGTAGGGTTCTTTTTTAGGGGATGAAAGGAGATGGGGGTGGATTAATGCCAAACTACAACTCCTACGATGTCGGCGCCGTGAGACAAAATGTTCAGAAAAGTCCGGCCTTTAGTTTTATCCACAGCGCCGAAGTCGTGGAAGTTCATTTTGGGGGTGAAAATGCGGGGTGAAATTCTGAAAAATCAGTTTTAATTCAATAACTCTTTAGAAAAAAATCGTACACTTTTTGTTCTAATGGGAACGTTGTAGCCCTTGAAAAGACGCGTCGATCGACTATTCGATCAGCCCTCTCCAATGATACCTTCACCCCCAAAATAATTGTTCAAGAATTAACAAAAAAATTGTTTATTGAATAACTCACAAACAATCGATTTTTCGGGGATGGTTTAAATGTACGAAATGTAGAGAATAATTTTCTCTATACTTTCGTTGCTATGGACAACCCTTGAATTTTGCTTTTTCGAACCCCTCTCAGGGGTTGAAAATTCAAAATGAAATTCTGGGAAAACTATTGACCGAAACTAAAGAGATACGAGTTTGGCGCTGTGGACAAAAATGTAGCTGAGGGTTCAAGCTACACGTTCTTCCACGGCGAGGAATTCGTGCGGTCAATAGTTTTCCCAGAAATTCATTTTGAATGTTCAACCCCCGAGAGGGGTTGGAAAATAAAAATTCAAAGGTGGTCCATGGCAACGAAAATATGGAGAAAATTATCCTCTACATTTCGCACATTTGAACCATACCCGAAAAACCGATTTATTTTTAGTTATTCAATAAACAATTTTTTTTTTTGTTTTTTAACCATTTTTTCGGGGGTGAAGATATTATGGGAGAGTGATGATCAAATACTCGATCGACGCGTCTTTTCAAGGGCTACAATGTTCCCATTTGAACAGAAAGTGTACGATTTTTTTCTAAAGAGTTATTGAATTAAAACTGATTTTTCAAAAATTCACCCCACATTTTCACCCGCAAAATGAACTTCCACGACATCGGCGCTGTGGACAAAACTAAAGGCTGGATTTTTCTGAACATTTCGTCTCACGGCGCCGACCTCGTAGGGGTTGTCGTTTGGCATTACTCCACCCCCATCTCCTTTCATCCCCTAAAAAAGAACCCTACGGCCCGATTTTTAGGCAAACTTGGGTTTAGCACCCGCGGCACCTACAAAATCACCTGTCAAAAAACTAGCCTTCTTCTAATTTTCTCCGATTCCGGGTTTTTTTAGCGACAGCACGACTGTACTAATATAACGAACTTCCCTTGAGATTCATTATATCGCGGTTCGACTGCAGTAATATTTATTCCTTGTATGCCCTTTTTGAGGGTGCTTTCATAAATGCCCTTCCTTTGTTATTTACATAAATTATTTTACATTGTCAATTTAAAATAAACAAATTAATTTTAAAAAATTTACATTTTAATTTGTTTGAAATTAATGTTTAATTTTAAAAAATTAAAATTTATAATAATCAATTACTTTACCCTTTCTCATTTACATCAATTATGTCACATTGCCTTTCTTATATCTATCCTAGTTGCTAGTTTCTCAAATTGTCCCATGTAATCGCATAGTTGCTTTGGCGGTTGCATTTTCAATTGCGCTTCTATTTTCCGGCGAATGTCTAATCCCCAACCATTTTTCAAAAATTACTCCATTTTATTTTCTATCTCTTGGTTTAGTTTTCCCTTGATTTCCGTACACTCGCAAATATGTCTCAAATTTTCATTTGAGACATATTTCTCAATTTCATATTTCATAGACATATTTCACGTTTCTTTTAAACCTCCGCTCACTATCTTGTCCTCCCAATATTTTTCAATGTGAATACCTGTTTCCCTATGTTCATATTCCTTGAGGTATGTTGACCCATCGATTTTGCGCAAACCGTGTTGAATTTTTTGTTCAATTTTAATTGTTATGCCTCTTTCCATTTTGCTTCTCAGCTCCCTTACACTTCCATTTCATGCGGCTTGCCAGATTGCCCCCTCACCTATGCTTTCCATTGCCTCGTTTATCTATTTCCCCATTTTTATGGGTTAAATTCATCTTGCTCTTATTGTTCTTATTTCTTCCCTCAGGCATTTTTCGGGCACCTACCATCCCCCATTTTCATTATTTCAAGCAGATAATTTGCAGCCCTTTTCCATACTTCGACTACCATTCGCTAAATATAAGTTGGGGTGTTTCTAGTAATTCCTTTTCTAGTAAGTCATTTAGACTAGTATAAGTATTTTTTTTATCATCTCAACTTCAGTGATTGATCCTCGCAAACCTATTTTTTTAAACTTTTGATCAATATCTGAGGCATCAACGTTAGCGTTCGGTTGGTAATTTATTTATTGCTCAACAGCGCACTTTATAAGGATAACGCAAGTAAGAAAAATCGCGGCGAAAATACTCACGCTAAAGAGTAAAATTTAAAAAATGCTTTTTTCTCGAAAATTAAAAAAGATCGTGGCACATCGAGACATCTAGAGTTACCTCTTGGACGTCACTCTTCGGGCCACCCTGTATATAGCAATTAAACTATATAACTACTTTGAATAGATATTTAAATATAAATGTATACATACACACATACATATAAATGTATATATATAATCGCCAATATTGCAAGTATATTACAACATTATATATAAATTATATAAACTTATTATTATTAATTATAATTTAATTTGATCTAATTATAGTATATGAATTATATATATATATATATATATATATATATATATATATATATATATATATATATATATATATATATATATATATATATATATATATATATATATAAATTATAGGCAACAAAAATTGAAAAAGGTTGCTACTCATGGTCCGTAATTATACTCTATTATTAATTCAATATTGTTATTATTATCGAATATCAAAATTGCTTCATATTGTTCTTTATTATTAGACTGAAAATCATATATCACAATTATATTGTGCGCATATATTTATATATTTAAGGGGGGATTGTCTTTTTTTTTCGCAAAATTTACCGCTTTTTGGGAATTTTTTTGTGAAGAAAGTATACAACGGAAAACTTGTGAAACTTGGCATATAGTTTTATTGATCTGTTTACTACATACAAAAATTTTTTTAAACAATTTCATCAAAAAATCCCCCCTTAAACGCGTTTTTCTCGAAACAGCTTTTTCACAACTGGTGTGCACGATTTCTCAAAAACTATTCAACCGATTGCCTTCAAATTTGGACAGAATGCTCAGCTGAAATCCTTTTATCGTTTGATGAAGCAAAAAAGCAATACGTTTAATAGTTTTTTATTTATAACAAAAAATCGATCAATTTTTTTCGAAAAATCGATACTTCAAGTTCAAAACGTCACCAAATCGTCAATTTTTTTTTCCCTTCATCGAACGATAGCTATATGTGTCTAAAGTAAAATGCTTTTTGGGTTTTTGTTGCAGGATGAACGTGAAGGCTGTAATCGTGCACACCATAAAAAAGGACCATCGCGCGTCGAGGGGGGTGGGAGGCGGATTTTTTGATGAAATTGTTTAAAAAAATGTTTGTATGTAGTAAACAGATCAATAAAACTATATGCCAAGTTTCACAAGTTTTCCGTTGTATACTTTCTTCACAAAAAAATTCCCAAAAAGCGGTAAATTTTGCGAAAAAAAAAGACAATCCCCCCTTAAATATTTGACTTCGTAATTACACATGTGGAACATCGTAAAATATGGCCACGGGTCACTTACCCGAGACTTGTCGAAGAACGGTGTGATCATGAAGGCGAACATTATAACGGAGAAACTGTAGAGCACTACCAGCAAGAAAATTGGCAAGAAATGTGTGTGCTGAAACATTTGCAGGGTAAAGAGCAGAATAACCGCCACCGCCGAGAGCAAAAGGACGAAAATCGCGTAGATGATGAACCACGACAACCTAAAGAAAAATCGTGTCTCGTTATAAAATAACAATAAAAAGACGAGTGTATTTAATGAAAAATGAAAAAACATTTAATAAATTTTACCAAAAGACCGAATCCTTGAGGCCCATTATCTTCATTCCCTCTTTGATTTTATTCTCCTTCTCGCCGACGATCAATATCAGCAGATAGGTGATAAATTGCGACAGCGCCAGGACCATGTACAGAGGAAAAACTACCCTGAACGCCACCATCCAGTCTGCGATAGAAAATTATTTATTGGTTTTTTTTTAATCCCGAATTCGATGCATTGATTGGTCGGAATGAATCTTTTTTTTAGCGATGACTTTCCGTACCTGCAGTGTAAGCTTTTTTCGGAAACATTTCCAGCTTGACGTCCGGAACGGTGACGTCACTGTTGCCCGTGTCGAGCTGTTGAAAATTAGCGAGGCACAAATTCGAATAAACGTTGATATCGAATTTAAATATAATTTCGAATTAATTGAAGTATAAATTTAAAAATATATTCTTATATTATTCAATTAATTTTAAATATCCATTTATATTCAATTTAATGTAATTTATAGTATATTTATATATCCGTGCTCAAATGTGTTGAATAATTAATATTGAACCATCAATCTTTTCTGCCAGCAAATAACCATTGAGAAACAAAAATTAAATTACAGCAATAAATTTTATATTTAATTTAATGAAGTTTAATTAAAAATTTATATTCTATATCATTTTATTCATCACGTGCTCAAATGTGCTAAACAATTAATATTCAACCACCAATCTTTTCTACCATCCAATAAACATTAAAAAAAATGAAATTACAGAACAATATGGTTCCGAATATTAATCGAATTTAATGTTGATAAAAAAAACGAGAAAAAATAGTTATTTCTGCTGGAACGTTCGGTGGACTCACCCGAATTTTCGTGATATCTATTATCATCTGGAGGGCCAAGAAGCCCGAATAGAAGTAATTATTGACGGGGCACGAGCCTCCCGTTTCGATTGATAAGACGCCGCCCATCCAGTGGCTCGTGTCCATACGACATGTGACAGGTGACGAGAACAGCTCGGTCGGCGGGGGTGGTGACGTGTACGATGGATTCGTTCGTATCTCGTATCTGCGTTGCAATATTGAAACGTCTTTTTATTCCTCTCTCTCTCTCCCTCTATATATATATATATATATATATATATATATATATATATATATTATAATTGTTATAACTATTACTTAATTTTAGTGTAATCTAGTCATAGTTCTTATGAATAGGATGTCTTGTACAAAAATTCAAATCGCCCGTAAAATCAGTGTTCTATGGACTGTATATTTTTTCAAGTACTCTTACAAGGAACATCACTTTGTGTCCTCCTCCGATTTTGTTGAAACTTTTTTATGTGAAAGAGTATCAAAAACTGAGAGACACGTATTTTTTTATCGACGGAAAAACGGTTCTAAAGGGTGAAACGCACCCTCGAAAGTAGGGGTGGTTTTCCTTTTTCGTCGATAACGTTATCGTTCTCATCTCCAATGTATGGTACACAAAAAAAAGATTGTTGCAATTGGATTATTTTTTATCTCGTACCGTTAAAACGTTATCGACAAAAACCGAAAAACATCAGCATTTTTGAGGGTCCGTTTCACCCCTTAAAATCGTTTTTCCGCCGATAACAAAAAATACGTGTCTTTTGGTTTTTGATACTCTTCCACATAAAAAAGTTAATCAAAATCGGAGGAAGACACCATAGTGATGTTCCTTGTTAGGTAGCGATAGCTACAAAGTTCGAAATGAACAACACCCTCTCTCTCTCTCTCTCTCTCTATTTTTATAACGAGTCTTTACGATATTTTGTGATTTTTTTTTTACAAAAAAAGATTGCATGCCACGGCAAATCGGTTTTTCTAAATTTCCGGTAAAGGTGTTGTAATATTCCAACGAAGAATATAGATGGCGCTCATTGCGAAGAGTAGTTCGTGTGGAGAGATGGCGCGAGAGTAGAGGAGAGAGAGATGCGACAGAGACTAGCTCAAGCGAATGTAATTATTCATTGCACTTCTTCTTCTATTTTTCTTACAAATAAAGGCATCATTAAAGGGCTTAGGAGTTTTAGGAGTTTTAGGGAAAAGGTTTGGGAGTTTTATTCTGTCGAGGTTATTTATGCAACAAAGGAAAATGGCCAAGACTAAGTTACGCTCGTTTGGGTTCGTTAGGGTTGGAGACTCACAGGAGTCTCTGCGTTATCGGCTGAGGATTCTCGAAGATGACAGCCAACGGTACGCTGTAAGGATCCCGCCAGTACGCGGCCTGAAGATCGTCCTTGGTGTCGAGCACCATGAAATTCAACGGCAGCTTCTCCGGATAGTCCCACATCGAAAGCCAAAGATTGTTCATGGCGTTCAGAAAGCTCTGCGAATGGAAATAACGATAGATTGCTCGGGAATTCATTCGTGGGATCGTCGATGTGTCAAACTCACGATGGTCTCCGTTGAATTTGGTACCACCGCGATCGTGTTGTTTTTGTATCCGTTGAAAAATTCGAATATGTCGCCGTCCTGCCTCTGCGTCCCCATAGGCGGATAGTTTGGATTCGGTATGAGGACCTTCGCTACTATGAGGATTCCCAGGGTGTACAGGGGCAAAAAGACCTCCTGGAAAGGCACACGAAAAAATAAGTACTCGATCAACGGTAGTCGAAAAAAATGGCCGTCCGAAAGGTCCGTCGAATGAAAATTATGAAGTATTCGGTTGGACGAAACTTCTATTATTTTACTGAAAGTTCATTTTTTTATTGTTCATTCCAGACGAGCCTAGTTGCCAGAAGCATCACACCAATTGGCCATGCAGCAACGGCGACATCTTTTTTAAACGATAGTTGTTGTTTTTCAATGAGAAATTGACACACGAATAAAAGTACACCTGTAAGTATCAAAGGAATTTTTTTTTATGAAAAAAAAACCAAAATAAACACAAATGACTTTTTTGCCCACAGATTATCACTTTACATGAGCGAAAATACCGATAAATCTCGAAAAACAATTATTTTGGCCGAAAAACGAATGAATCGTGGTTTAAAAAAATAATGACGTTCCTTTGATTCTTTTTACAAAAATTCTAATCTTTGATCAAACGGGCCACCAGGAATAAAAAATTGGAGCAAATTAAGGGTTTGCATACTTTTCATGGACACTATGAACTTGGAAAAAATGCCCGAGCATAATGGTTGCGATGGTTATCTGCGAAGGTATCATAACTTTTGTAATTTAAGGAACAAACGCTATTTTTTTACACCGGTAGATCTTATACATTTTTTGTTAATTCAAATTTTTTTTTTCTGTTAACGGGACTTTTTTCTCTTAATTTCTTTTCTCTTTTTGATATTGATTATCAAAATCAAAAGCGTCATTTTGGCTTCGATAACTCATAATTGCGCGACAAAACATTGTACAGACTTCTTCCAAAGCTCAAGTTAAGGGGAAGAATCAAGGAAAAGAGATCCGATCGCGTCATCAATCAGAACAAATTTCCCTTGTCTGTAGACTTTTTTGAAAACACAACAAAATCCAAAAATGTTCCCTTCGCCATTTTTTTTATCCATTAGTAACAAAGGGTAAAAAAAAGTTCACGACTAAGTTCAAAAACTAGAGATTTCAAGCTTTACAATGCTTTTTTAAAAATATTCTCCTACGATGAAGTTTCGCGGGATTAGCGCCATCTGAAAAATTATCCAAAAGTTTTGGAAATTTGTTGTTCCCTTAATTTTTCTCAGTAGTGTATGTCGCACATTCAGCCACATAAACTTGTTTGTAACGTGAGATTGAAGTTTGCATCGTTGGATAGCAATAAAAATTGTTACTTTTCAACTGCTTTAATTTCTTCTGGCCCTTCCCACCCAACCCAAAAGAACCCAAACAAAAATTCATCAGTCATTTTTTAAGTCCCTTATTTCGGGATCTATGATTCAAATTTGCAACAAACTGTTTTGACAAATAATGAAAATGAGGAAATAAAAATATAAAAATCAATTTTCGATGCACTCCAACGATGCAAACTTGATGACCAATTTGTCACAACTTTACAAACGCTTCAGAATACGAAGTACCGTCTCCGCCACTCCAGTCTTCATACCCGCACTAATACAACAGTTTGCCCTCAGTTGCCATGGAAGTAAACGAACCTCCTCCCGGGGCAACCACAAGTCCATATTCGCTCGATGAATAGACAACAACTTATCCGGCAGTAGCTCACTTCAAGCTTCCGGGTAAACCTTCCCTCAAGAGCGCGCACCCTTCAGAAACTTGATCCTCCCTTCTTCTCTCTTTCTATATATATATATATATATATATATATATATATATATATATATATATATACACTTCTCCAAATTGTTGTACTTTTTCGATAGCAAGAGGGAAGGGGAAGAATTTTTTGTTATAAATGTGACCGAAATGTCATATGATTGATCGGGGGGATGTTACTAGGGAATGATATATATGCACTAGGGATATACATGTACACACACACATAACATTCTCCCTAGTGACATCCCCCGGATCATTTATATGACATTTCGATCGCATTTATAACCAAAAATTCTTCCCCTCCCCTCTTGCTATCGAAAAAACTACAAAAATAAGGAAAAGTGGAAAAAACTGGGCAATTTCAATTGCTAGGTATACAAATGTGAAATTCGTTCGAATCGTCGTGGAGAACATGTCATTTTTCGTGGACGTCGTTACCGAGGATTCGTTCTACGAGAACCTGACACTCGGGGTCGTGAGGATCCTCGAGAACAGTCCTTGCGTGAGAAACGTTAAGGTCGAGAGGCGGAACGCTTGCGAGAGAAGTGCACTGTCAACCTGGGAGCAGCGTCATTGCTGCTTACTGCCGGAAGATCTAAAGAGTTTTTACGCGTCCATAGACGGATTCCAGTTAACTTGGACCCTCGAAATTTCAGGCAAGTTCACGAGCGACACTGCGCAAAATTCGTAGTGCGGCGATACGTTTCGCGGACCCGGTTGTATACTCGCTCGGAGTACAAGTGGCTCGCGGGAGAAACCTCGGGCCCTGCGCCCCACCTCGGCCACGGAGCGTACTACCGCATTTATTTGCTTGTTAATTCAAATAAAAAATTCAAACGAACGCTTTTAATCTTTAACGAATTTTTTTTTCTCACATAATACTCAATACCAAAATTATTAGAAACACATATTTTTTATTACTCGACGGTAAAAGACTCTCGATTTAAATACATTAATATTTTTGGAATGAAGCTCTGCAATAGAAAGAAAAGTTGACGAAAATTTTAATTAATTCAGATGGAACAGCATCAAATGAAAGCATTTCATCCATATTAATTTTTTTTTTTTTGGCTCTTCGTCCAAGGTAGTCACGAAACAAACCCAAACAAAGAAAACAAGCCTCAATCCTAGTTCTTTTCCCAAGGTCGTAACCAAACAAGCCGAAACAAAATAAAACGAGCCACAAGCCTAGTTTTTTTTATCTGAGTCGAATGTTCGATATTCCTTCAATCGCCACTTTTTACAAGACGAAAAAAAACTTCGCGCGCAAAGATAACGGTCAAATTAAACGAAACGCACAGGCGAGGAATTTCCGGTTGGAAAAATGTCAATCAGCGAGTTCGCCTCGGTGAAGCGTTACGTGGGATCGAAGGAGCATCGTTCGGAAGCGGAAGCGGGTGGGACGATGCACCACTCGCAGTCGCGTCAACCGGACAGACCGGAAGTGCCGTCTCTCGGTTCTCGTTGCAAGCTATTCGAGCTCGATCGTTGCGCCAACGGGAGGATCCTTCTCGCTTATCAGGTCAGACCGGAGTTGGACACCGAGCCTTCGATCTGGCTGTACATCGAGAACGACGACGATGGAGAGGACAACGCATCTGGCAGTTGGTGTCATTTGGCCGACTCTTTTACCAAGTACTTGCGAATGATGCTCGTCCATCTTGGACTTCCGTTGTGGCAATTTTGCGCGGTTGGGGTGCCGTTGCCCACTTGGATCGAGCAAGTTTACTATCTCGTTGGGCCCCACCTTTTGCCCACCGTGGGCGGAAAACCCACCGAGACCGTGTCCGGTTGTATTTGGAAGGAGGGCCCGTTGAATACGATCGATCCAGCGATATTCAAAGGCAGGGAGAGCAAGCAGAGGAACTCGAGAAAGAAATAAGTTCGCCTTTTTTTTTACTCTAGTCGATTAACTTTATGTATGCTTTTTGAAATAATACTCGTACCACATGGCATATACACTTGAGCCACTTTTCCTCTCATCTCGTCACATACCCACGTTGCTTTTTCACTACATTATAAGTGCCAAGCTTTCTCGACATCGGCGAGAACTGTCTTCAGCCTGTTCCTGAACGTTGATGCGTCGAAGATCAACCGAACGATAGTTTTGGCAATTGTTCTCAGCTATGTCTTTACACAATGCAACTAGTCCAGTAAAAGAGACGAAAACCCAGCATTTTTTAGCGTAGAATATGAATTTTTGAATCGTTTTTGTGCCGCTATTTTCAAAGATAGAGGATTTGACGTCGGATAATTTGATACGTATTTTATTATTCCAAACAACTTTTGTTTGAAACCTTTTTTGATCGGGCTATTAATTATCGAGATACGGCGATTTTTTAGTTTTCAACCCCTATTTCTTAGGGTTGGGGCGAGTTGAGGGGCAGCATTTTATTGGGATTACTTTCAGTATGAAACCATCTACCTTCAGTCAAAAATGTATATTCTACGCTAAAAAGTGCTGGGTTTTCGTCTCTTTTATTTGACTAAACGGTTCGAGTGTGAAAACGCGCGTCTCTATCGTGGCTAGGTCGACTATCCCTTCGATCTGCGATTCCCTCAAACGAAACGTCATTTTTAAACCTCTCGCAATCACGGCTCCCCTCGGTAAGTAGATCCGTGTACTTTTTTCAAAATTACGATTATCCGGCAGTGGTCCTTCCTCCAATAATAAGACGTCGACTGTGAAAATTTCGACTCATTCGGTTCAGCCGTCAGAAAAATTGCAAACACCCTTTTTTCATCGCCCTAATAACGTGGACTTGTTCCTGAATAACAAAGCCGCGATCTTTTCTCGTACGAATCTTGAATAACTTAGTATGAATTGGAGAAAAACAAATAAATAGTTGAATAAATGAATAAATAAATAAATAAATAAATAAATAAATAAAAACGCGCACACGAATCGCCGAATCTGGCAACCAACCCTTGGCCCAATTGGCACGAAAATCGGGTGAAAAACTCTCGCCGGACAAATTGGCGTCCCCCGCGACTCGCCGCTTGGCCGGGGATGATAACACACTCGGTTGCACTCCACCACGAAAATTTTGGCTCTTTCTCTTTCGCTAGCACCCCCATGCCCTATCGGGGAGGGGGGAGGGGGGTACCGACGTTCGGGAGGGAGAAAACTGAGACATTCGGTCGCCTCACCAAAGAATTTTCCCCGCCGCATCCGTAATACTTCATACTCCGTACGTGTTTTTTTTCTTTTTGCCTGCGCGCACGTGCTGGCACTCGCTTCGAGATCGCGAAGCGTCGTAAACTCATGGAAAAAAAACTGCTCATTCCTTGGATACTCTCGCTCCGTGACCTCCATTCGAGAAGTTGGAGAAATTTGAATTTTTTCGAAATAAAAGAGCCACAAAGAGGAACGTCAAGAGAGAGATTGAGGGAGGGAACTGTTTTGACGTTGCTCGAGTATGACGGGGATGATGGCAAGCAAGTTTTATGAATAATTAAATAATATAAGTATAAATATAAAAAGACATAATCAATATGGAGAGACAAGCATTTTTTTTCTTTCTCACAATACAAAATAGAATGGTGATCATAGTAACGTTGTAACATCAGCATTTAGTTTTAAGAAGGCAGAGAAAAAATGACTTTTTGTTCTAAATTAATAAATAAGTAATAATGAGAGAGATTCATGTTTTAGAATATTGAGTATTACGAATGATTCGAAGCAAATATATATAATTAATTAGGTGAAATCAGGAAATTTTGAGACTTAAAAACACAAGAAAAAAAAGTAATCATAATAATTATACAATTTAAATAAATACGTCCATAATAAGAGTCAATAAATTTAAAAAAACAGTGAAAATTGATTTTTTTTTCAATAGCTAGCTAGTCATACAAAAAAAATGTATTCTTTGTAAAATAAAGTATTACGGACAAAAAAACATCGTCCGCAATGTTTACAATTAATTTTCATGTTTTCTTAATAGAAAAAAAACGAAATTTTTTTAATTCTAAAAATCAAACCAAAAATTGCCTTCTCTAAATTATTTATTGTGTAAAAACACTAATACCAACGATAATCATCATGATACCAATTATGTCAACAGCAGCAACAATAATAATATAAACAATAAACAATATTTGTTACCAACAGCAACGATAATGATGAAAATAATAATAATAACTCTAAAAAAATAATTCGGAGCAACCATAGAATTTTTTTTTCAGTATCAGCAAACCCAAACAAATGGAAACCATAAATAATTTCGAGCAAGCGGAGAATTGTATATTTCTTTCGGTTAAAAAATGGTACCATTGGTAATACCAATAATCATAACTAATTCATTATCCAACCTCTATAGTGAGTGGGCTGTTTCGAAATTTTTACTTCGACAAAGGTGCAAGATAACACGTACGATCAAAGAATTTCTTGAACAAGGCTTGGCCGTTCTAATACGCACGAAAAAGGGCAAACATCACAAACGGAATACACCTGTCAGCAATATGTGTCACCAGCATTGAAGTATGTGTCAACGTAAGTGTTAGCAGTCGTGACATCAATGAGGGGAGGGGGGGGCTTAAATCATGTTAACGTCTGGCAAGCGGATCAGCCGCGATACCGCTCTGGATAAGGGTCTTATAGGTATTCCTCGGCAACGAAACAACAACCTGAGGTCGCAGAGGTTGCGGCTCGTTCCTAATTCCCTTCGAGCTCTATTACTCCCGCGGCGCCGTAACCATTTTATTCGATGTTGTATTTTTCATTAGACCTGAATTAGAATTTTTACGAGATACCCAAGGACGTCTTGATCGGTCACCCATCCGAGTATCGGCCTAGCCATTCAACGCTCGCCGATATTATTTCGAAGATGAAAAAAAAAATTGTGTGTATGTCATCGCAAAGCGTTAATTCAACTCTCATCGAAGCCTCGCCTCGCGATGACTTACGTTTGCACGGATCTATTGATCTAATATGCTGAACTTTACCGTATCGCCGAGGTAATCGAATATTACTCCGCTGTACAGTCTGTTAATTCAGTCGAGGCCGAGTACTGTGCTGCTGCTGATTTGAAACTCTCGTATTGCTTCCCCTCATCGTTTCACCCCATTCACTATACTTTGCCTTTCACAGTCGCATGAAGATTTATTTGAAATGAAATCCTGCTGATTTCAAATAAAGGATTCTTAGCAACTACATGACAATTTAACAAATTGAATATATTTAAATTAATATTTAGTTATCAATTTATTATTATTGCTTATTCTATAAGTATATATATATATATATATATATATATATATATATATATATATATATATATATATGTATGTATGTATATATGTATATATGTATAGGCAAAAAAATCATTTTGCCAACACTTGTGAAAAGGAATAAAAATCATAATTACCGCTGTCGTCTTCCGTTTCTCGCGTTTTTTGAGGAGCAGATTTCTTACGAGCATAGCCCGCAGCTGGCTAAAGTACACTCCGCAGGACCCCATCTTGGAACCTCACCGCGAACTCTTCTCAGGTCCTGCAACACGCAAGCATCGGCGGTTAAGAGTAATCTTGCGATTGAACAATGAAATGCAATGTGATCATTTTTCGCTGGGATAGAAAGAAAAACGACGGGGAGATGATTCATGAAAAGATGTAGAAAAGGGATGTTGCAGTTCAGCAGGTATTGAATATTATTATGTTACTCAATAAAATACAATATCAATAATAATTAATGATAATATCATTAATAACATAATATTAATAAAAATAATAACAGTTATTAATAATAATATAATAAGGTGAACGCTGCTTGACATTGGAGACCATCGAACTGAGTTTGACACTATTTTTTGTTTGTATACTGAGAGATTCTGAAAGTACGTGCAAACTTGCCACTGCCCAGGCTCCACTTATCGTTTCGATCAATATCAATAGGGGCGGGGGGGGGGGGGGCATTCGAGGGTTGTTCGAAAGCTATCCCATCAGGAACTCTCGGACACTTAGAAGAAGCTTTTATACTTGTATGTAGGTATACATGTATAGCTTGGACTGTTGCTCCATCTTGCTTGCTCGTTCGCTTTCGCTAATTTTGAATCGTACGTACACATACGTTGAACGAACGCGTGAGCAGATGAGCAATAATAATAGGTTTTCTAGCGTAAGCGCATGAAGATGACGTTTACATATCAGGCGATAAATTGCGAACGTGTTGATCCGGGCATCGGTCTCGTCGGGCGCTGCTTATTCACGTCGCAAGCCTGTGCCAATGTAAATATATACGCGTTACACATGGCCGGAATACATTTACCGAGGAATCAAATACGCATTTACGGAGCCGAGATGTCAAGTAGCCGTGAGAATATTCCGCGATTCGCGTGTATCGCTCCAGGCCCCAACAGAATGTATTCTTAAAGTGGAGGTTTGCATCTGTAAACATGGGTTCTGATACCTGGAACCTCCACTAGATCATACGTATGTTTATTGAAGATTGTTGGCTGTGCCCGTGATTAGTTGGTCAACGTATCGCCATTTTAGTGGCTAGACATGTGGTAGGCATAAGTTGGTACACATAGAGCTGACGTTGGTTGGTAGAGGTGAATATTGGTTAGATTTGTAGATATGTTGCCAACATTGGTAGGTAGATATGTACCAATATTAGGTACGTGTTGAGCAGATATTGAGGGACTTGTAGTCAATACTAGTTGGCAGGTATTCACCAGCATTTTTTGGTGGAGATATGATAAACGGATGATGGTGGTTATGTACCCAACATTAGGTACTAGATATGTACCAACATTGGTTGGCAGGCAGGTGGACAAATGTTGGTAGTATGTAGTATGATAAGCAAATATTGGAAAACCTAGGGTCCACATTAGTTGGTAGGTATGCACCGATATTAGCTAGTAGCCATGTGACCAAGATTGATTGATAGACAGTGGTGAGCAAATGTTGGAAGACTTGTAGCCAACATTAATTAGTAGATATGTACAAATGTCGGTTGGTAGGCATGGGGTAGACAGATTTTGGTAGACATGTAGCCACCATTAGCTAGTAGATATTTAAAAGCCTTAGTTGGTAGACATGCGGGGGACAGATGTTGGAGATATGTAGCCAACATTAGTTGGTAGACATGTGGTGTGTAGGTATTAGACGACTTGTAGCCACCACTAGCGCTAGTAGATATGTATCAACGTTAGTTGGTAGACATGTAGCCAAAATTGGTTGGAGGATATCCAACTAACATTGATTGGTAGACAGAACAGTTGGCGGACAGACTTTCGTAGACATGTAGCCACCATTAGCTAGTGGACATGTGCCAGCATCAGTTGGTAGATATGTGGAGAAGAGATGTTGAAGAGATATAGCCAAAATTGGTTGGTGGACACGTAGCCAACGTTAATTGGTAGATATGTACCAACATTAGTTGGTAGACATGTGGTGGACAGATGTGGAAAGACTTGTAGTCACCGTTAGTTGGTAGACATGTGGTGTACAGATTTTGGTAGGCATGTAGCCACTCTCAGCCAGCAGATATGTATCGACATTAGTAGTTAGACATGTGAAGGACATATATTGGCGACATGTAGCCAAAATCGTTTGGTAGACATCGATCCAACATTGGTTGATACACGTGTAGTCAAAATTAGTATCTAGGCACGTAGCCAACAAAAGTTGATGGACATGTATCCAACAACATTCGATAGGCATGCCGTCGGCATTCGTTGGTAGACTTCGAGCCAAACCCCATGAAGTGACAACGATCCAACTTTAATCACATGCTAGACTGATGATAACAAACAGATCGATCCTATACGAACGAATACACCTAGGGAAATCAAGATGGGATTCATGTGGTAATTCCAGTAGGTATGCATCTGGCCAAACCCTTTTGGGCAGGGAATCCCGCCGAGTCCATGATCGCAACGAGACCATTTCCCAACGTTGCCACAGCAAACGAATTGCAACTCTGTGGGCATGTGCACACGCTCTTCCAAAACGAAGTTCCCATACAGTACTAGTCTCCAATGTCCTAGGGCATCTTGTACGTACCGGTAAAGAGCAATTTGGTTAATATTGGGTCGGAAAAGGCGCGACCCAGAAAGTGAAGGCGGGTTCGCCTCCTCGCGTACAACAATGAAAGCGGGCAGGGCTGCAACCCCGTTACAGAGTCATTCACCATCCCCCCTCGGCACCCAGAATCGGGCGGACCAGCGCATTGCGCAAATTTTTCGATCTAGCTCTTAGCTAAGAAAATTCCTGCCGTATCGCTGATCGGTAAACAATTTCTTTCCATTATCTTCGAGCAATCTCGAAATCCTTGGACGAAAATTACACGCGTGCAATCATTTTCCACGTAACCTGTCGTTTTTTACTCTCCTTTTCGTTTCGTTTCTTCTTTTACATCCGATGGCGATCGCGCTCTGGCAAACGCGCATCGATCGATAATCTCTATCGTGTTCTGGTGGTCGACTTGACCCTCGTGGTACATACATACATATGCTCTTTCCACGAGTCAGGGACACGTGAATGTAGCGGTGTAACACGCTCGGAATTCTCCCTCTCGCAATCAATAACGCCGCGTTTAACGCTCTCCGGCCTTTTACACAACGCGTTAACAACCACCACGGAGAAGGAGCAAACGGAAGGACAAATCTGAGCGGGTGTGAGAAAAATTCGACTGAAAATTTCAATGCATTCACGCATGTGGAAATTATCTCGTCCGTGAGGCGGATCGATGTACACCGGGTTTGAAAAAAATGTACGTTGATGTTTTTTTTTGTCGAATCGAAACTAAGATTATTTAACGTCGTAATCATGATTAAACGTTGTTTTTTTTATTCTCAAAATAGAAGACAACCAATATTATAAGGTGGCCATGTGTTTTTAAGGATCTTGCGCGAGGATTTTGTGACCGAGAAAAATGGAATATTTAAAGGTTTTTTAAGTTCAGTTCGAAAAAAAATGGAGCTTTCTGAAAATGAAATTAGAATTCTATTTTGAGTTATTTTTTTATGCAAAACTTGTTTATGCATCCCGTTGTCGAGAAAAAAAATTATCAGAGATCTATTTTGAAGTAAATGAATGGAATTTATTTCCATTGGAAAAACAAACGTTTTTTACGGAGTGTTTCGTATCCGAAATGTAATTCAGCTGAACTCAAAACGGAATTTTCATTTTTTTTTTGCTATAATGCTCTTTTTTTTCTGGCAAATACTACTCATTACACAAGACTATATTTTTTTCATAGAGTAATTGAAAACCCATTAAATATCATATTTTTCTCGGTCGCAAAATCGTCGCGTCAGACTCTTAAAAAATACATGGCCACATGGCCAAAATAATTGTCAGCCTGTAATCGTTATTATCATATAATAATGGCTATTAGGGTCGAGCTTGGAGCATCATAATCTCACTTTTATCTGATTGAAATTACAACGACCTTGAAGCAAATTATCGACGATTCCGCAGTCTCGAATCCCGAAATTTTTATTACGGAAAAAAGAATACTTTCCGAGAGCCTCTGATGACTCGTTCCGATGGCGTACTCAATTGGTAGGTCGTTCGGAACGATAATTACCCGACGTTAACGATCACTCCACTGACAATCCCAGTAATAATGAGCATCGGGCATGTATAGATTGGTCGAATAAATTTTGTCCTCAATTATGTCTGGGTACGAGTGACTGAAGGAAAAAACATGGCTCGTTGTCTCGTTATGTCTCATTATGCCTCAGACTACATTAAATGCACGGAACAGTGGAACGAGGGATTACAGGGTTTGAGTCGACGGGCATCACGTTGGTTAGGACTCGAGTTTGGGTTTATTCTTTTCCCAACTTCGGGGAAAGAGAGAGAAAGAGAGGAAGAGAGAGCGGGACAGGTAGAAGAGAGTTTCGAGTACCAACAGAATGCGCCCCCAATTAGAGAAGTCACTCGGTTGCTGAAGAGCTCCTCTTGTTCCCGTGAATTTTATAAAAATCTTATAAATTTTAAAACAAAAACCCCCAATGAACTTTACCATCAAAACAAACCAACAAACAGACGCAAAAAAAATTGTCTGGCTCGCGAATTCACCATCTTCCCATAAATCGGCAGGCTCCGTAATTGCGTCCGAGATATTAAAAGTAATGAAAGTAAAACTCGCAGCGACTGACATTATTCAACCAATATTTTTCAATCGATACACGACCCAAGTTATTTTCATTTCATCCGCAAGGTTGTTCTTCTTTTAGACATTATTTTTTGCCATTTATCCCTCGCCTACTTTTGCCACAAGCCTTTTGTCACCTGCCTTTGTCCTATCCTTTCTTGCCCTATGGCTGTCAGTCGATCAGCAGCTAAAGTTCGCAAATCCAGAAGATTATCAGAATTATAAATATTATCAGGATTATGAAGATTATCAGAAGAGACAAAGAGACGGGGGTACATTAAAGAGAGAGAGACAGAGAGACAGAGAGAGGAAAGGTAAGCCCTCAAATTGTAGGGCAAAAGACAGCCCGCCCAGTGTTCTTTCGAAGGGCGAGAAAAAAGGGCATCGAACTCGTGTGTGAGGGTCGGTAGTCGGCGTCTCGACGTCGACTAACAGCGCGACGTTACGTCGCGACGCTCACCTGACAGTGTCGTCCGTATTCCCTGTCCGCATACAAACACAAACACATATCATCGTGTACGTTTATTATAGCGTGCTATTGGCAATTTTAGTTGAATATCGTCGCTCAGCACAAAAGCGAAAGTTTCCATGGTAAATAATGAATGGGCGAAGGGACGCGCCATACGAATCGCAAAGGGACGGAGAAACGTACTTTTGAGATCTATATGTAAGCGTTAGCTATCCATCCACCCTTCGCCCACGATAGGGCAGCCTGAATAGTCACCTGGCGGGAAACTCATATGACTCATACTCCCATCAAGCAATCATTATTACGAGACACCCTCTCGATGCTTTCCATACACTTCGCAGCTATGTGTATGTGCGTTTGGGCCTTCGAAACGACCCATCGACTCACAACGTTGGGCTGATTTCGTTTCGTCATTTTATCACAGAATTAATGGACTACATCAGCCACCGAGTCGAAAAGGCAATAGTGATTCGATCTCGTACACTGTGGTCTTGTATTTTCGAAGATCCGATTGGCTTCGTCAGGACGAGGTGAATTTTTTTCGTCCTAGGGTCGACCTATCGCAGGGATTTTGTAATTTTGTCAGACTGCTAGCTCTCAAAATCAATTGCCAGACCCAAATGAGGGTCGGAATACTAAGGCTTGTTCCTGGGTCTGATCAAAATGATAATTCGTCGCTGATGGCAATGTGGAGCCTGTAATGCAGGGAAGGTTACCATCAGGTTTGAAAAAGGAAACAAAAAGGTGCTTTTCGATTCAGACTTCTGCGGAAAGAAGAGACATCTTAGTTGAGTATTTTCCAACTTGGAATGTGGATATGACAAGAGCGAGAATACTAGGCTGTATCTGTTGAGATTTTACGTTGCGAGAGCAGTCCAGGGCAGAGTGCAGTGTTTCTCAATCGGCTCTGCTCTCAAATCGCATCACTCTCCGAGGTATACACCCTCTTTCCCTCTCTCTTGCTCGCCCCCTCTCTCCCTCATCCTCTTTCTCTCGGTCTGCCTTGCTTCATCCACATCTGGCGCCTTCTCCCTCTATCCCACGCTTCGCCAGGCCAGCGTTGCTAGTACCACCAAGCTTGCGAGTATCGACCGTAAAGGAGAGGCAAACTCCTCCTCGCCCTTGCCCAACGTCGACCGTGCTCGCGTACACCCAAACGAAACCCCCACCCGCCCACACACATACGCATTGATGAGGATGTAGCTGCACAGCGAGAGGCTGCAACTTCCAAGCTCACGGACAGACTCAGTGAGCCCTTCTGACGCTGAGGCATCGCCGCACACGAACATCAATATATGGAAGGACCGACAGCTAGGTATTCAACCCCACGCAGTCTCTTCCTGTCTTGCACACTAACCATAAGGTTCAGGACAGGTTTGTTCCTCTAGTCCACGATCCTGTCTCACTTGCTCTCTCTTATTTTCCGCTATGGCCCCCAACTGCAAGCTGCACGTGCACACCTCCAGAGAAACGTCAAGCTAGACTAACAGGCTCCACAAGGCCGCCTCCTGGTCATCCTCTTCCTCTGTTTCTTTCACGTTGGTTCTTTCTTCGTTCAATAGACTCGATATACTGTCACCTTTCTGGCCCACGTACCACTTTCGGATAGCTTTTTCCTCCAACGGCTCGCAGGAAAATGGGGAAATACTTGTGGCATTTGGTGATCAGCGGCTAGATAAGTGTTCCTACATTTGTGGGACCGCTGACGTGAGCCCTGGTCAACAAGCGCGATAGTGGTCGCTAAGTGCTATAGGAGATAGCAAAGACCCGGGTAATAATCGCCAAAGTATGCAGCATGGACCTGGTCAAGGGCCATAGTAGGCAGCACGACTCTGGTTATCAAGTGCTATAGTGGACAGCAAGGTCCTGATCACTATGAGCCGTAGTAGGCAGCAAGGCCCTGGTTAGTAAATGCCACGGAAGGCAGCACGTTCTGGTCAAGTGCCATAGTAACTTACAAGGCCCTGATCACCTAGTATCAAACTCGGTAGCAAAGGCTCTGATCACAAAATACCATAGCGAGTGGCACATTGATCGCCAAAGGCCCGCTAACCATGCATCAACCATGCTTTCAACTAGAATTGTCCATGGATCTTCTCCAGGTACTTACCTTCCGGTAAGACGACCTTCCCATCACATGCTCTAGCACTAGATGATAAAAACGAATGTACATGTAACTGCTGATCACTACTTTGATTCAGTGTTCCAATAACGGAATCCAATTAACTCTCAACTAAGCCTCCAAGCAGGATTATGCTTCCGCATGATGATAGCACGAAGATGAACGGTTCCAAAATGAGTATAAGGCTTTTATTCTGAACGTGCAACTAAACTCGAAGGTTCAACATGCACAGCCATCACGCGATGTTGATCTCTTCGGCAAGACTTCCTCCACGTACCTCAAAGGAAAAACAATAGCGCGAATGGGCTGGAGGAGAGAAATGAGAAATGATCGACGGGACTGGATGGTATTTCCGGATGGGGGCTTTTTTCCACACGGTGGTGTCAGATTCGCAAAAATGATATTTTCCTCGTGTCCATATCACAGGCGCCCACGCGTCACCCACGCAAACTCATCACAGTGGGTCTCACGACTCGCTGACAGTTTTGGGGTTGGCAGGACAAAAGAGGGATCGAATGGCCTTCCCGATCTGGGAGAGATACTGACACGAGGGTGACACCGTTGGCTCCATTGTTCCTTATTTCTGTGCGTACATACGCAACCAGGAACCGGCACAGTAAGGCTAACACACGTCTCCGGTAATGTGTGCCAAAAATGAAACTTGATGGAGGTCATTAGGAAAGTTATTCCGCGCGACGTCCAGCAACTAATCCTACATAGGAGAAAACAGCAAATTAATCCTACATAGTCTTACGTTGATTTTCGGCAGGATGTGTAAATAGGAAAACGGCCAAGGACTAAATGAAAGAAGGTTTTGATATACTTGTTTGAGTAAACAATTCCAACCGCTGGCCGAAAAAAGTTTGCTACGTTGCGACAATAGCGAAAAAGAATTTGGAGTAATCCTTTGATTCTCAGTACGAATGTTGCTTGAACTTGATAACCAACGATCAGCGAGTCGAAAGATTGTTCAAAGTAGTTTTCCCTCTTCTGATGTGCTCACTTTTAATGCCAAAGAGGTAGTTAAATCGAACCGATCTTTTCTATAATTCATTACCGAATACTCCGAGCAACGTTACTTATTAACAGTGATTTGATTCTAATTTTAGTTGAATTTGTCCTCAATGTACTTGCTCACAACAAATCATTGAGGTGATCTGTCATCCAAAAAAGAATCGGGCTAAAAATCAAGTAGGTCTCTGATGGTGCTAGGTGTACATATGATCTCGACATGTCTTTCCTGTCCGTTTGGGGTCAACCAGTGGCAAAGACTACGAGGTGATTATTCTTTTTCTGCTGTGATGATCTAACGGTGTCATTTCGTGGCTTGCCATCTCAACTTCTTGCATTTGGAGACCATAATTCCTGAATCGGTCTTATTTTGGTCCTAATGGTTGTTCTTCAAAGCATTCGGAACCAAATGGTATCAATCAGTGGGAAAGATTACAAGGAAATTATTCTAATTTGGACCCAATGATAGCCGAGATCATGTTCTTGGTTTTCAATGGGCACTATTAATCAGGCTCATGATCTCAATTATCATGGGCAATATTAACAACATCAACCATACGTGTAAAGAAAGATTGGCCACAATTCAAGAGTTTCGCACTTTTCGGTTTATCATCACTGAACTCAGATTGGCAGTCGATTATCTAGTATCCTGCTGATGTGGTCGGACCGCCTGGCGTTTTAAACGAAAAGGAATAAACATAGGCAGCAAGCACTCAGACCACATTGGACGCCAGGCTGTCTAGCGGAACGACGCTTCTGCCACTTGGTGTAAAGCCACAACGAAGCAGGGAGTACGACTACCCACGTACCTTTCGGATATCTGAAACATCACAGACGCCTCTCTAGTCTCGTAGCACCGGGTCTTTTAACGACCAGTAAAAAGAGGAAGAAATCGTCGAGACCTATCTGTTCCGCCGTTGAAAATTGACACTGCACACGATCATTTCGATTGTGAATGGGTACCTCACTCTGAGATCTATTGTGAGATAACTCGATGACTTCGATTGTGAATGGGACCTCATCTTGAGGGTCTACATTGATATTTCTGCGTCTCTCAGCCTCTATCGACCTGGATCGACCTACCTCGATGGTGCATTTCGCATGTCCCTAACTTCCGGTTAGAGTATATGGAAACTTTCTCCTCGGGCTTGGAGGTGACACAAAAGGCGAAAAAGTCCATGTTGCACATCCACACGGCCTTTAAGTGGTAGACGTGAGTAAAGCGGGGGCGGCGATACTTTAACCTCGTCCGGAGAGAAAGAGAGAGAGAGAGAGAGCTCTTGCTCTTGCTCGGCCACCGAAATCGATTTCGAGCGCTTGCAGGCCACCACCATCACCACCGCTACCGTCACAACGCCTCCACTGCCACCGGGTGCACCAAAACGCCATTGGTCCCTCTCTCTCTTAACTCTTTCCCTCCTCTCTCACGTCCTATCACTTTGTCCCTCATTCGTCCCCAGGAATTTCTCTAGCCTATCATATTCGACATCGATGTGTATCACCAATCTATCAACCGCGCATATCTTCAGCTTCCGGGGCAGATACTTTGCTCATCCAAACAAAGTCACTGCCTTGGGTGCTCTGCGAAAGTGTGCGAGAAAGTTCACACTCGGTTGAACGAATCTGCGGGTCCACAACTTTCTTATGTATAGCCTCCACACTGGAGTATTTACTAGCCACATCATTTTTCTAGAATGGAACTGGATGGGGGCGAATATCGGTGCACTCTGGGCGATCCAGGTGGAGCTGACACCTGGCACCCGGTCAACGTGGTAGTTCCATAACTAGTATGAGAGTCTTGTCCAATAATAGACGTTGATCATTCAACATAATTGGGTCTGTTGATCATTCTGAACGATCAGATTAGTTAAGCATTCGGGATGATCAGGTCTGTTGTTTATTTATGATGATCAGGTTAGTTGATCATTCGGGATGATCAGGTCTGTTGTTTATTTATGATGATCGGGTCTGATGATCGTAGGCGATCAGGTCTTTTGATTAAGTCTAAAGATCATAAATGATTAGGTCCGATGGTCATAAATGACCAAGTCCGACGATCATAAATGATGAGGTTAATCATCACTTAGGATAATCACGTCTGATGATCACTTATGATGATTATTACTGGTTATCAGGTCTGATGAGTGTTCACGATGATCATGGCACAAAACAATGGCAGGGAGACGGAAAGATTATGGAAGAAAAAACACGACGGAAAGATGTCCATGTCTGCTGATCATCTGTTATCATTTTCTTTGACGAGCGAGCCAGGAAGATCGTGACAGAAGGATGACTATGTTTAATGACGATCTCTGATGATGATGACAGAAAGTCTACCATGCCTGATGACCATCTTTGATGATTATGACAGAAAGATCATCATAGCTGTCGATAATCGATGATGCTCATCCATGATGATTTCTTCTGATGATCATCTACCATGGTCATCCCAGGAAGATTGTCAGCATGATATTCATGCTCCCTCCCCTCTTATCGACCTTCCCTCCCAGCCGTCAACTGCAAATCAACCCTCAATCATAACGATATCAACGTTGCCCTAAATCGACGTTTCGTTTTTGTCCAACCCGGTCGTTCATCCTCACCCTGCCAAGTTCAATTTCCGTAAACAGAGCAACCGAAAAATCGGTCGACTCTGCCCAATCGGTTTCTCAAAACGCACGGTCTTCATGGCTAGACCTGGAAGAGGAATGAACAACCCCTAAGTATTGTCACGCTACAGGAAAAGCCAAAAATTCACCTTTTTCGTTCACGTAGAATTCGTGGTAGCCCGGGCATACGGCACTGGCCGAACGATCGCACCGAGGACCGCCATGTCCGCGCCGCACTATCACTGTCAACCGCGCGCGCGAGGCACTCGCCGCACCGGGGCTCACTTCCGTTGCGGCTTCGCGCAACCCCGAAAAACTCGAAATCGACGCTCCTGTGTGTTTCTTCTTTTTAAGCAAGTACAACGGTAGCACCAAGTGAGTCCCCGACCATATATATCTATATATTTATATATAGAACAATATTATTAAACGAAGATCATGGACGTTCTATTGATGAGGAACGATCTCGCGGCGAACCGGAAGTAGGGAAATGCCTCTCAGTCCTTTCGACGGTTGCTCTATCCCTCCCTCCCTCTCGCTCCCTCTTTCTTGATCCTACAATTTGGGAAAATAGGTCGATTCGTATCTTCGGTAGGTAAAAAAAAATCACTTTTCGCACAGGCACTAACGATGTAACAACTTCACAGACGACCAGTCTCTTTCTCTCTCTCTCTCAGTCCTTCACGAGGCACAATAAATCTTGCATCCCGCTCGCGGGCACCTTTATCGAAAATTATCGACGGTCCCTCTCTCCCTCCCTCTCCACCCTCTTTCCATTATCGTTCACCAACATTTCCTTTTTTTTATCGATCCTCGCGAACCGTTCGCGCGTATCGGCCCCGCAAATTGAAACGAAAAAACGACAGAGTCTCAGGTCACCGTCATCAACATCCTCGTCGTCGCGTTACTCCGGTGGCACTCGAGGGATGCGCGCGCGCGAGAGAGAGAACAAGCCTCGTCAACGAGAGCAGGATCGGCGAAAAAAAAAGCTCGCACATCCGATCACCCGATTGTCCCGTGACGATTTTTATCCCGAAAATTCTCAACAAATCAGCAATTTTAATGACTAGATATTTTTTCTTTGGCCTCACGTCAACCTCGTGAAATCCTTTGAGAGGGGCTTTAATTCGTCGCCCCGTGTACGACTATTTGATCACGTTCCGCTTACGTCGACCAGCGACGACAGACTGCTGCGAGCTGCTTCGTTTCGATGCCTCTTGGTGGTAAATTTGCCTCCTCGTCTACTTCTTCTTTGTCACTCTCTTTCTATTCTTTCTCCCTCCCTCTCGCTCTTTTTTCCTCCTCGAGGCGCGTCTGCGTCCGGACGACTGTACCTTCGACGCCGACGCCGAAGCGAGAACGCGCCGCTGTAACACCAGCGACGGGGCAGCACTGGCACTATCACGAACCTCACCACGTCATATATATATATATATATATATATATATATATATATATATATATATATATATATATATATATATATATCGATTCTCGACCCCGCACCCAACGATTATATATAGAATTTACCTATCAGATATTCTATGCATCTATATATACATATATCTACGTATAAATCCATAAGCACACACGTATATATATATATATATATACATATATATATATATATATATATATATGTTTATATTTATCCCCACCTTATAAATGAGCAAGAGTAATATCTTTTCGTATTTGTAAATTTAATGTAGGTTATCTTGACAAGGAATGGCAATTCTTGAAAGTTCAATGTTGGGAAGGGACCCAAGGGGATGCTGAGGGGGATAAATAACGCGGTTTTGTATACTTTTATTTTTCAAAATTAAGATAAACAACATTCTTCTTTATCTGATATATACTCTCTTTCATTTTCTACAATGCTCTTCCATCTTTCTAGTAGACCTCCAAGGCCCCTCTGTCAAAATTTATTTGTTCGTGACGAAAAAAAACAATTGAAAAAACCGCATTCTTTAAGGGATGCGCCAATATATATATATATATATATATATATATATATATATATGTATGTATGTATGTATGTATATATGAATGTGTGTGTGTGTAACTATTTTTTTATCATCGTTGATTATAGATTTCCATAGTGAAAAACTTCACTTCCGATGTAAAAAAAACTTACATTTTTTCCTCCCCTCTTGCCCTTCTCCGGCTGAAAAAAATCGCGAAGTCGACGCGTGCCGTTTTCTCAATTCTAAAAAAAATTTGATATGATTTGGATCTGTTTTGTGCATTTTTTACTAAATCTTAACTTGCGCTTCCGAAATTTACTATTTTTTTGTGAAATTTCAATTCTTAGGATGATTATCCGACAGTTTGGAAGTTAGAAGAGTACTTTTCCGGTTTGCACATACACCCTACTGGAATTGGCTCTCATCTAAAATCATATTTTTTAAGTTTGTTATACTTGCGAAACCGGAAAAGTATTTTTCTGCCTCATAAACTATGGAATAATCATCCCCAAAATCGACATTTCACCAAAAAAACGTAGGAAATATCGGCAGCACAAGTTGAGCCTCGGTGAAAAACATCGAAAGCAGGTCCAAAACGAACCTACATTCTTTGAGAATGAAACAAAAAGCGCGAATGGACGTTCCGATTTTTTGCAGCCGTAAACGAGCAAGGGGTGGTGGATTATTTTTAAATGAGGTGTTTTTTTGTACCAGGCGGGAGGTTTTCTACTAAGGAAATCTATAATCAACGATGGTGAGGGAAATACTTGTCTGAGTTGGGCTGGAATACCCCATGTATATGTGCGTGTGCGTGTGCACAGTGGGTAAAAAAGTATTTGCACGTCGTTTTTTTACCGTATATTTTCTGGGAATTTCTAGTAATATAAATTATTTGTATAAACGTTGACAGGCGGTATGATATAATAACTTCCCGAGTTCCAACGTATACCTTTGCGAATTTTTACGTATTACCCTTTCCAAGAACCCTTTTCCTATCATTTCCTAGCCGCACCTCGCTAATATATAACAATATATTATACTATTTATATAGGCGGGTGTATACCAGGGTTGGGCATATTCGATTTTTTTTTATTCACGAATAATAAAGAAACTTATTTAAAATTCGTTTCGAAAATGAATAAAGTATCCCACTGGATTCAGTATTCATTCCGAAAAGGAATAATCAATCCTACTGGATTCAGTATTCATTTCAAAAGGAATAATTAATCCAACTGAATTCAGTATTCGTTTCAAAATGAATAATGAATCCAACTGATTCAGTATTCATTTCAACATGAGTCATGAATCCAACTCGATTCAGTATTTATTCCGTATTCGGATATCATCAAATTGAATAATCTGGAAAAATGGACGATGGAAATGGGACAAATATAATGTTCCATTTCTACGTCAAAAGGGCGTAGAAATGGAATATTTATAATTACATTTATAATTACACTATTACAATTTATAATTGTATAGTGTAATTTATAATGACACTATACTATTGCATACAATTGTATGCAATTAGTGTATACAATTGTATACACTAATTTCATAGTGGAACAATTTATAATTACACTATTATAATTAAAGATTTATCTTCAAATCTTCAGTTACTAGAAACTAAGAGCACGATTTCCCTTGGTCAAAAATAATGTAATCGAACGATAATGTTCCAATAGAATAAACATGTTTTCTCTGAATTTTTCCAGATTATTCAATTTGATGATATGCGAATACGGAATGAATACTGAATCAAATTGGATTCACTACTTATGTTGAAATTAATACTGAATTCAGTTGGATTCATTATTCATTTTCGAATGAATACTGAATCCAACTGGGTTCATTATTAATTTTCGGAACGCATAATGGATCCAACTGGATTCATTATTTATTCTCGGAACCAATACTGAATCGAGGTGGATTCATTGTCGAAAAAAATTGAATATCCATCTGACATGTATTCGGTATTATTTTCCTACTCGAATACTAAAAGTATTCGAGCATGCCCATCTCTGGTGTATACCTATATGAATTTGTAAAATATATTATACATATACATACGTAGCGAATAAAAAAATATTGTGGACGCCTCGCTTTTCCGAAAGAACTGTTTGGAATAAGGGAGAATTTTTGGTCAGACAGTATATATATCAGAGCATGTGCGATGAATTCAATAGGTAAAAAGTTCTCTCCTCCCGTTGAAGAGATTTGGAGCAGAAGACGAAGGAAGGAAAGGACACACCACCAAAGCAGAAAGTACCGGGGAACGATTGTGTTTTGACTACCGGAGTTTCGACGTCTCCATGTGCACCGTCAGTCGTCAATTCTTTGTCCTTCTTCCTGGCTTTGTTGGACACGCCAACCATTATGGATCCCTCTCCCATCCAGCTGTCCGTCCAATCCGGCCACTCTACGTTGTTCGTTTTTTTTGCCGCTTTTTTTTCCACAATCATATTGATCTTGGAAAAAGTTCATTGGAATCTGCTCAAAAGAATTGGGAAAAGACCTGGGGAGTTTGGGGCTCTTCTTCACCCTTGATGGACACCCAAGGTGACACGCGCTTGCGCAATGTCCGTAAAATGGGAGTCTTGGGGCACGAGTCCCGAGCGGCTTTGCAAAGTCTTGATTTGCGGATCGTGGCGATGAAGAGACATGGCCAGCAGGTGAACCACTTTGCGATAAAGACCAGGCATCGCTTCAGCCCTCCAGTGTAGTCGACCTCCTATCTGGAGCTTTTTCTGCTGCTGCTGCTTCTTCTGCTGCGATAAGCAGATAAGAGGTTTCCGGTTTTTGCACCCGGAAAGACCATTAACCGGACGACGAAGAATGAGGAAGAGTACGATCCAAATTGGAGGATCTTTAAGGGACTATTCTAGTGTGACGGGATGGAAAAATCGATTTTTTGTTGCATTTTTCAACTCCATACCATCATAGAATTGATATCCAATTGCTGGTAAAGTCGATTTTCACTTTGTCTACTCACAGGGAAAGGTTGCGGGGTCGATCTCTCCGATTTCGATGAAATTTGGCATGCTATTAAATACGCGACACGTATTTTTTTATATCTGCGGAACTCGATGTCGGAGGATTGAAAGGCACCCTTGAAAATTGGGGTGTTTTTCGTCGATTCTGTTTTAAGGCGTTACCCCCACTTGTAGCGCAAAAAAAAGGCCTTTTTCATGAATTTTTTTGAAGAAAACTACAAAACTTTTTTGATCGATCAATATACCATCTTAAAGAACACATCTTGAAGAACTTTCAGTAATTTTTTTATTGAAAAATATTACATTGTTTAGTGGCAAATGGCCGTCAAAGAAATAATGTTTTTATATACACGGTTTGCGGTGACCAACATTGCGGCGAAGTGGATCATCTAAAAAAAAAATGCGGATGGATTTAGTCAAATATAAGTATAAACTAGTCTTTAATCGAAGGATTTTAAAAAATATTCATTTTTCACAAAATGGCGGACAGTCAAAGTTAATGGTTCGATTTTAACGAAAAAAAAAACGGCCGTTTATTGGCTATAAAACGGCCATTTTTTTTAGAAAAAAAAATCGAACGATTAAACACTACATTTTTATGTATTAAATAAGCCTGCAAAATTTCAAGAAGATCGGTATATTAGTGTTCGAGTAATCTTGGTCACCGACTTCAGAAATGCCATTTTGAGAAAAACGCGTTTAAAGTTTCTCTTTCAACGCTCTTTCAACGCGGATTCTTATCTTTCAACGCTCATATCTCAGTCAATTTTGTTCGGATCGACTTGAAATTTTCAGGACATATTCTCAGATACTTATACTTCAAAAAAATGCATTAAAAGAAAATCGGTTTTTTCAAAATCGCAAGTGGGGGTAACCCCTTAAAGGTAAGAGATATGAAAAAAAAATCAAATGGCAACAATGTTTATTTTTTCGTGTACTATACATTGGAGATAAGAACGATAACGTTATCGACGAAAAACGAAAAACACCCCTATTTTCAAGGGTGCGGTTCACCCCTTAAAAATCGGGCTCCGCAGATATGAGAAAATACGTGTCGCCTAATTTTACCCATTTTACAAGCATGAAAAATTTCATCGAAATCGACTTTTTTCACCTGGCGGTACTGCTCATTCAGCATATGTATGGCTATCGCCCGGACTAGAATTATTGAACAATATTAATTTTAACTTATACTTTCACCCGAATTAAGACGAAAAAAAACATGTTTTTCGAACACTTTTGAAAAAAAAGCCGCTATTTTGTCATTTGGGAATATAAAATAATTATTCTAGTACGGGTGATAGCAACACTCGTACAGGTTAAGAATCTTTTTGAATTTTATATTTGAGATTATCTAGAGAGCGCCAATCACCAGCAACATACTTTTTTTCATGCCTTTACACAATCATAAATTGTTAAGTAAATATACATTCATATGCACCAAAAAAAATTGTTTTCCATTTTAGAAAAGTGTACCTTTAAAGAAAAAAGTTTGTACCGGTGCATGCTACAGTTTTGAAAAAAAAAATCTTAAAAATAGCTTTTTTTTAGCCGTCGCATTAAAATAGCCCCTTAAGTCCTGACGCACACAGAAAACTTGTTCGTCTGAATCAAGGAGTCTGCGTAATCGTGACATTTCGAAAATAAGATCTTTTTATTGCATAGTTTTATAGCCTAGGTAGTATTAACTTCAATTTGTAATAAAGATTTGGTAAATATTCCAAACATTCACCTAGTGATGGGGATTTTTTGTGAAGGGGTATTTTCTTTTTCCTTTTTCTCGAAACGAAATATGTTTTTGGAAACAGTGCAAGACTTATCTCAAAATCTTCCGATTCACTTTAAATTAAAACAGAGTATAGTTTATAACATTTTCTATGTTATGACCGGATGATTTTTTTATAGATCCATTTGTCAATAAAAAATGATTGATTTTGGTGAAAAATATAATTTTTTTTTCTACACCTTGCCATTTTTGTAATTTTCAAAAGTTCGAATAAGTATCCGGTCGTACGGAAGTTTGACTATCGTACTAAAAGTACATTTTTGCATTTTGATTTCGTGTAAGCCTAGTTGCCAAAAGCACCTACACCGATTAGCCATGCAGCAACGGCGGGACTTTCTTTGAATAATAATGACTTCATTGTTTATCAATATTTTTTAATTAACACTTCCTTGACACACTTATAATTGGCCACGAGTTTGACACACGGGGTCAATTTGACCCGGACAGTATTTTATCCACCTGCCATTAAGGCAGTAGTCTGCTTTAAAAGCCGAAAAAAAGCGTTTTTTCAGCAATTTTTTTGAAAGGGAAGGAAACGATTGCGGTAAACGACATTTTGAGACGATAGTGTATTATATTCAAGCTTTAAAAAACAATTTTTATTATTGAAAAATATTGAAATTTTTCAAAGTTGTAACGATTTTTCTGGGGCGCCTGGAGTCTGCACTTGTAAATCGGTACCGGTGATGGAGGTCGTGCGATGCATCTGAAACAGTCGAACCAATTTTTTTTTTAGTTTTTATAAGTTCCTTTTCTATATGAACTAAAAAATACCGAAGAAATGATGAAATTCCAAATTCTTTCGAAGTTTGAAAAAAAAAATTCACTTTTTTGAAAAAAAAATTCACTTTAAGTTGCAAAACAAGTAATTTAAATAGTACTTTTGTCCAACTTTTTTAGTTCAAATAGAAGATAATTTAATACTAAAGCTAGATCACTTTGATTTTTTTCGATCGGACATATATTGTTTTTGCTATCGCCGGCACCGTTTTCTAAAACTTGTGAAAATGAAAACTCGAGAAAACGGGCTTTAAAGTTTTCGGTCCAAAAAAATATAAGTTTTTGGATACTTACACTAATTAGATGTTAATCAGCTATCCCCGGGCCATACAATAATCCTTCCTCTTCTTCAAATCGATTTTTTGAAGCCTGTGAAGCAGACTACTGCCTTAACCTGCGGTCGGTTTTTATTGAAAAAAATCCGAGATACACTTTAAATATTTTTAAATATATCTGCATAGTTAAAATTCGGAAAGTATAAAATTGGATCGTCGTAAAAAATTGTTGAAAACCTTCAATTTTGGGAAAGTGCGCATTTTATCTTAAATTCGCCCGGGTCAAAATACCCGAGTGTGTGAAGAAAGGTTTAAAAAAATTACATTTGTCGAGACCATGTTTTAATTGTGTGTAAAATTCCGATCTCGTTATTCCAATACTCTCGTCGGGCAAAAATATTGAAAATTGACCTGTTTTTTTGGGCCCCAAGCTTATGCAGACCCGTTTATTGAAAAACAATTTTATTCGAGTATCCCGTTTCCGGTACTAAGTTCCATCACACGTGCTTACAATATCTCAAACTATGTGCCCTCTGTCAAGCGTCCTCGAATCTCTTCACCATCACGTGTACGCAAATTTATGAGACGCATAAATCCCGGGCTGTCATAAATTACAGATTTTCTTCAGCTCGACTTCCGCGACACAAGCGTTACTTATACACAGAATAATATTGAAGTGACGGCTCGCACGACTGCTCCGCACTTTTAATTACAGCTCCGCGCAACGCCAATCGAAGATGTTGCATGTGGAATAATTAAGAGGAGTCTTCGCATCGACAACTTGGATGATGCAAAGGAAAATTTTGCGTCAGGTTTGAATTATATCCCACAATCAAAACATTCACAAACATAATTAGCCCTGAAACGTAGAACGACGTTTAAAACTATCTCCTGTGTCAAGCGACGTTGGCACGGATCAATAATCGGATGGGTGAACGTTCAGTCGAGCACTAGCTTGTTGCGCCGTCTTACCTAGCAGGAGAGCGATTTTACCCAGTTTCCGGTGGTAAACGCAACCGGAAATGAATAAATAAGTAATATGAAACTATACGGATGTAATACGAATATATTCGAATGGAAATTAAAAATTGCAATTGACATTGATTTAAATAGGTAAATAAAATTGATTATTGAAAATTGAACTTGAAAATTGAAGAAAAAAATTGAAATGGCAAATTTGAATTGAAATGGCAAAAATTGAAATGGCAAAAACGGAAAATTGAAAGTGCGATTTGGAATTGAGAATTGCAAATCGAAATTAAAAGTTTAATTTGGAAATTTAAAGCGTGGAATGGATGAATTTAAATTTAAAAGCTATACGAAAATAAATATGAATATATATGAATACAATTTCGATGTTTTTCAGGATGCTAAAGAGTAAAATTTATTCATTTACCAGTATTTTGAAAAACCCTTACTGTTGCATTCATTCATGTTTAACTGCACAGTTGAGTACAGTATTTTTTGTTCATGAATACATCAATGGCATTGGTTCAGATATATATATATATATATATATATATATATATATGTATGTGTGTGTGTATGTATATATATCGAATCAATACCATTGATGTATTCATGAACGAAAAATACTGTACTCAACCGTGTAGTCAAATATAAATTAATGCAACAGTAAGGGTTTTTCAAAATACTGATAAATAAATAAATTTTACTCTTTAGCATCCTTAATAACATCGAAATTGCATTCATATAAATTCATATTTCTTTTCGAATAATTTTTAAATTTAAATTCTTCCATTCCAAGCTTCAAATTTCCAAATTAAGCTTTCAATTTCGATTTGCAATTTTCAGTTTCAATTTGCAATATCAATTTTTTTTTCTTCAATTTTCAAGTTCAGTTTTCAATCATCAATTTTAATTATGATTATATATATATACACACACACACACACACACACACACACACACACACACACACACACATATCCAGGGTGTCTCACTTATCTTAAGATATCCAAACAACTCAAGAACAGCTGAGTAAATAAAAAAATCCCGAGACACGTATCGAGTAAATTCAAACGAGGAGTAAAATGGCAAAATAACTTTGTATTTAGTGGACATTTTCGAGATAACTTCAAGGTCAACTATTCATAAATGGAAACCCATATTTCTAGCGGCATCTTATTTTACGTAAAAAAAATAGGTAACTTTTGTCCAAAATTCAGACATAAGAAACCCGTTTTTTTTCCACGTAGAGTAATATACCGCTACAAAAAATATAGGTTTCCATTATAAAAAAATAAAAACTGCGACAGAAAGTTATGAAGCTCGCGATTTGCGTTGCACGCAACGTAGTTCAGCCTCGAACTTGATCGGGCGCGAGAACGACACACACGAGCACACCGAATGAGAGAAAATGCGAAGGCCGTAAGCAGCACGTGGCGCATACAGGCGCACAATTTCTATGCGTGCTGGGCACACACATACTCGTACATACGATGATCTCTCTCTCTCTCTCTCTCTCTCTCTCTCTCTCTCTCTCCATCTTTTCTCTGTACAATCTAGTGTGCTCCATTGATGAAACGAGAGGCGCGTAGTTAATTAGCTTATAGTCCATGCGGGATGAAAATTAATTTACACGCACGCTGCGCGATCAACGCAAATTGATTAATTGAATAAACGTCGGGGCCGGATCGTCGCGGAGCATCGTGCATGTACCCTTGATATATTTTGCAGAGACGATCGTTCCGTGGCGATGGGAAATCGTTCGATGTATGCAATTGTAAGTTGCGCATGTAAATTGATCCTTCCCTCGGATCATTCTCGTCTTTTTTTCTCGATTATGGCTGGACTTATCTCGATTATGGATGGATTATATAATAGTATGTTATATATAGTATGTTATTTTGACAGGAACATAACCTTTGTTTTCGATACTAATGGAAAGTATGAAATATAGTGCAATTTTATTCCCTGCACACCCTTTTTTAGGGTGTTTATATAAATGCCCTTCCCTTCTTATTTACATAAATTAGTTTACATTGGTTTTCTTATATCTTTATTTTTTAAGATTTAAGAATTATATCTTATATAATCATATACTTATATAATTTATAAGTATAAATATAACTTTAATAAGTTATAAGTTATACTTAAGTATTATATAATTATATGATACTTATATAATTTATTTACACAAATTGCCGGTTGCAATTAAATTCTTAAGTCTAAAATTTTTTATTCAATCGTTTTGATTATATTATTCAGTTTTAGGTTTTCTATTAATAAATTTCAGTCTGTTAAGGTCGGTCCCCCGTTATCGAAGCGACCCTGGTGGTGAAATTTTGTACCTGAACTTTTCACATTTTCGCACACGCTCTTACTACCCCTTTCCCCGTGAGATTTGGACTATTGAAGCCTCCATGCATTGCATTTCGAAAAGAATAACCGAGAAATTAAGGTTTCGGGTCGCTTATTCATAAGAGTGCATATTGTACGAGTATACCCCACGGCGATGACATTTAGCAGTAGGCGGCTGCGTTGTGTCGATAAATACCGACGGAGCACTACCGCAAGAGAAGCACAGCGTCGAAGTTTCTCAGCGCGTGCCCGTTCACCCTAAATCCTCTCTCTCTCTCTCTCTCTCTCTCTCTCTCTCTCTCTCTCTCTCTCTCTCTCTCTTTCTTTGTCTCCTGCCCTTTTCTTTTCCCTCGTCGCCAGTCCGCCTGTCATAAACAATCTAATCCTCTTTACCTGAGGATTATGATGATCTCGTGGGTGGAGATATTCAGTCCTTTGACCGAAGCCCTTCGGTCGCCTCGACCCATTGGGGTCATTTGCCCAGGCTAAAATCTAATGCTACCTGAAGCTTCAGAAAACGTACGGGCCGCTCAACCCCGAGGGAAAAACGCCGGAAGTAAGAGATATCGGGTGAGCGCACTATACGTCACCCACGTCCATAAGTCGTGTATTATGTCATTGCAGAAAGCACATGTGCGTCTTCGCTTCGTAAAATTCACTTCCGTCATTATCGCCAGCCCCGTTACGTCGGAATGCATTCTTCGCTTCCGAAGTCACGCAAGAGTTTTTTTTTCACAGTCAACGATTATAAGAATGTCGGCAGTTTTTTACGATTTTTTAATAAAATGCATCGCTGCATGCTGGGTGTCAAAATGCGTGTTTTAAACTGGGGCAACTGACCCTTCAATTCGCGATTGGCTCAACCGAAACATCGTTTTTAACCTTTTTGGAATAAATGTTCGCCCGGTGAGGCGATCTGACATTTTTTTCTCAAAATACCGAATATGCTGGAGTCAGCGCCCCTTCGTACAGGAATGAGACGTCTACTGTGAAAATTTCGAGTCATTTGGTCCAGCCGTTTTTGAGAAAAATTGCCAAAACCCACCTTGGATTGCTTCACCGCGCGGGATCGCGTGCGATTTCATCTCAACGATAGAGGAAAATGTATCTCTTCGCTTCGTCCAACTTTTCTCTTTATTTTGATATGACGGGATCACTCGCTGCTCGTGTTGCAATATTACGTTGCTCGCTCGAATAGCGTTCACCGTTGCCGTCATCAACGAACAAAACGAGACAGCGCAGTGGTTATTGCGAGACGACGCTCTGAACTCGCTCTAAAATTACCGAGGCCCACCAGAAATATCTTTCCCGAACTTCACTGCGATGCGACATCGCCGTACGGGAAAGATTTGCGAGCGTGAATCTACCAACACCTCGAAAAAGTGTCGCCTCTTTCAGGACACTTCCTCCCGTTGTTATTCACGAAAGTTCGTTAATATTTGCATCAAACTGTGAGAGAGTAGGCAAACACGTTGAGATGATCGGTGAAAGGCTCCAAGTTTCGCTACCTTCGATCAATACGGGTGGTTGACAGTCCGCCGTATGAATTCGGTCATTGGTCTTTCAAGAACTTGCATTTCCGGTATATTGACTTCGACTTTCAGATCATCCTTAAAGTGTTGGAGATCATTTAGTCTATCGATCTTTAAAAAAAAAACGAATATCCAGAAGACTTTGCCGGCCTGACAGATCACCCAGGAATAAGCAACATGTCCCAGAACTTATCACTAAAACAGTCGATTAGACTAGCATTTCATCGGCATCAAAAAGAAATACGTTGCCAGTAACTTCCTACCACCAGTGTGATGATCTAACACTAGTCTGAACAACAACAACCAGCAGATTACCAAAATGCTGCTGCTCTATACTGCCCATGAAATGTCACACTTAGGCCACTATGGAAATCAAGCGCAGCAGCTTTCCAGTAACTTTCTGCCATCAGTGCCGTGATCTACATGCTACTAGTGTAAAGCTAGCAATAGCGAGCAAGTTGCCAAAAGGGTGCTGTTCTTTACTGCTATGAAATGTCACAATTAAGGCAACATGGTCATCAAAAGCAGCAGTTTTCCAGTAACTTTCTACCACCAGTGTGATGATTTAACATGCTACTACTGTTTGAACAACAACCAGCAGATTACCAAAATGCTGCTGTTTTTACTGCCCATGGAAGGTCACACTTGGGCCACTATGGACATCAAAAGCAGAAGCTTTCCAGTAACCTCCTATCATCAGTGCGGTAATCTACATGCTACTAGTGCGAAGCTAGCAACAGCGAGCCAGTTGCCAAAATGTTGCTGTTCTTTACTGCTATGAAATGACATAATTAAGGCAACATGGGCATCAAAAGCAGCAGCTTTCCAGTAATTTTCTACTACCAGTGTGATGATCTAACATGCTACTACTGTCTGAACAACAACAACCAGCAGATTACCAAAATGCTGCTGTTTTTTACTGCCCATGGAATGTCACACTTAGGCCACTATGGACATCAAAAGCAGCAGCTTACAAGTAACCTCCTACCATCAGTACAGTGATCTACATGCTACTAGTGTGAAGCTAGCAACAGCGAGCGAGTCACCAAAACGATGCTGTTCTTTACTGCTATGAAATGTTACAATTAAGGCAACATGGGCATCAAAAGCAGCAGCTTTCCAGTAACTTTCTACCACCAGTGTGATGATGTAACATGCTACTAGTCTGAACAACAACAACCAGCAGATTATGAAAATGCTACTGTTCTTTACTGCCCATGGAATGTCATACTTAGGCCACTATGGACATCAAAAGCAGCAGCTTACAAGTAACCTCCTACCATCAGTACAGTGATCTACATGCTACTAGTGTGAAGCTAGCAACAGCGAGCGAGTCACCAAAACGATGCTGTTCTTTACTGCTTTGAAATGTTACAATTAAGGCAACATGGGCATCAAAAGCAGCAGCTTTCCAGTAACTTTCTACCACCAGTGTGTCGATCTTCGATGCTACTAGTCTAAAGCTAGCAACAATCAACAAGTTACCAAAAGGCTCTTCACTGCCCATGGAATGTCTCAGTTATGCCAATATGGGCATCAAAAGCAGCAACTTTCCAGTAACTCCCTACCATCAGATTGGTAATATAATATGCTACTAGTCTGAAGCTACAACTATCAAGTTACCTAAATGCTGCTATTCTTGACTGCCCATGCAAAGTCACCCTTGGCCATATTCACTCTCCAGTCTCGATTGTCGCTACCCTAATACATTAACTCTCCCAATTCAAACGTTGACCTGTCAATGGTATAAAACTAACCTAAATGTGTATTTCAAGAAGAAAGCGAGCCCAGCCCATTCTCCTACGCGGAAGAGGCTTTTTAATGGATTGCCTCGGAAGCATCGGTGGCTATTGATCCATTCACGGTAACGAGTCACGTGGCCCGTTGCTTTTGAGCCTCATGAATCACAAATGACCCTCGCCTCCCTTCCACCACATACCTAGCGCATATTTGAGGCATGTTCGAAAGCAATGACTGACATACCAACGGACAATTACATTCGAAGAGATTCAATGGATGGAGTAATGGGCGGAAGAATGGAAAAATTGGATTCGGTTGTCAAAATGGAAACGCACGATTCCATCTCGATTAGGATCACTTCGGGGAGATTGTGGGATGTGGTGGATGCGAGTGGAATGGAGACCGGATGATCGCGCGACCCCTTCCATCATCCGAAACATAATGGATTGGATTTCAGCGCAGCATTTTGGTTCTGATGTTCAATACATGTTTGCTGGAGGGTGAACATACGTATATACGTATATGCGAGTATATATCTTATTTTCGTGAAGCTCATGTCGAGCAGCACGCGAGAAGATCGGAGGCCCTTAGGGTGTGTCTTCTGGACAATACCGAGCGATAGTGTGATGAACGAGAAGATTGCGTATTTGTAAAAGGGAACCACCAGGCCAACCCAGTGTTTTCTTCGACACAGCGGAGCTTCGCCTCCCTTGAACATTTGGACTACAATTGGACTAGTTCGTGGGGCTCGTCCTCATTCGATTTTACGAAGCTTCCGCTCACTTTCTCCACAACGCTTATCAAACTTGATAGCAGTTCTTCTTTGAAGTACTTTTTTAATTGACAATATCTCAGGCTATAAAACGGCAATTAAAAAACGTATTTTCGCAACTTAAAGCTTATGCAGCTTAATAAGAGCATACAATTGTAAAACATAGGAATGGCATGAAGCCAAGAGTAGGTGGAAATAGATTGTGGTTCTTGTTGCCAAATGATGACGGTGGACAACAATGTTTGGACATTGTTAAAATGCCTTTTCGGGTGTCATCATGTTTTATCGTTGGTGCACCCAGAGCAAAGGATTCATGGACATGGTTGGATATTTTTCCAGGCCAAATGACGAACGAATCTTCTGAATCATCTTCAGTTTGGTTGGGTTCATTAGGACTAGCATTATGGGTAGGATTTATCCACGTCGTACGTGTTTTTTTCTCTGCTCATTTGCATTGGGTTTACGTGAGTTTGGATTCACTTTATCGTTGCCTGGCAATGAAGGTTTTGTGTGTTGCATTGTGGTGAAAGGTGCCAAATGAGAACAAATTGAGAATACACGTCCATATCTCTGTAGAATCACCCTTTCAACATCAATCGTAACCTTTGATCGATAGTGTCAGCACGCCATATACAGCTAATCCAATTAATCAAATGCCGAGCCCTCACTCCATCCAGCGAACCTTCGCTCGCACGTTGAAAGAACCGTTCGAAGCACAACGCCTTCATAACCAAATCCACGGGTCACCTGGACAGCTCACCAATGCCGTTTACGACTTGTATAGAAGTCGAAAGTGATATACGAAATTCCATGCGGCGGTCGTAGGTACCTGAGTGGAAGGACGCAGGGAAGTGGACAGCTCGAACCGATCGGTAAAAGGACCTTTTCCGAAAGGTCACGAGGCACGAACGCTCGTATTATAATTACCCCGTATATCTGTACTTGAGTTGAACAACGGGTCTATTTACGCGGCCCTCTTCAAGCCTGGAGAGACTCCACCTAGGGTCAAAGGTTGACAACAGGAGAGGAAGAGCTTTTCAGAATGCCACTCGAGTTGGGTAACATAGCGCAGCGTACTTTGAGGCGACTTGTCGCCCGCTTCGCCACAGGTGACGAACCAACCGCGACCAATTTTTCGAATTTTTCTCGAAAACGGCTGGATCGAATGAGTCGAAATTTTCACAGTCGACGTCTTGTTCCTGGAGGAAGGGCCGTTAACTGCCGGATATTCGTGATTTTGAAAAAAAAAAATCCAGATCTACCTACCGCGGGGAGCTGTGACCGAGAGAGGTTGGAAAATGATGTTTCGCTTGAACGAATCGCGGATGGAATGTATAGTCGACCCAGCCACGATAGAAACACACGTTTTCACACTCAAAACGTTGCATTTCGTGAAAAAATAGCTGAGAAAATTTGCTAAAACTATCATTCGGTTGATCTTCGGCTCATCGACATTTCAACAGAAGCGCACAACTTTTGGTCCATCATTGAAAACATACGTGTCGGGTTGAACGACTTTCGTGGATAATGCGACGAGGAACAGGCTGAAAACAGCCCTCTCCGATGTCGCGGCAACTTTGCACGAATAATGTGATGAAAAAGGAACGTGGGTATGAGACGAGATGAGAGGAGACGTGGCACAGGTATATATCGAGTCGCTCGTGGTGATTTCCAATGGATGCTGTGTCCGCGGTCCAGCGTTTGTTGGAATGGTCAGTCACAGCGTCGCTTGGTCTTTCGCTTTATTGAAAAGCCCGCGCACGGCACTCTATCGCTCGGTGGCCATCGTCGTCGCGTCACTTCTCACCGAATAATCCTACGCTGTCGCGTCTATTGTACGTATGCCTCCCGTGTACACGGCTTACACGTATCAATGGAACGAGCATGACGTGGCAGGGGGAAAGAGGAAAAGAGGGAGAGAGAGACGAGCGAGAAACGACGCTGAATTATTTCCATTTGAGAGAAACGAGATGAGGCAAACCGTATATCTAGTTTGGATTCGAATGGAAACAGTCTCCTACAGTCGGATGCCCCGCTACAGCTTATTTCAATTATAATCAATACAACGATAATTACAGGCGTTTAATTTTATACAATTGCGGATCTGGAAAAATAAAAAAACTTTACCTGTATTAGGAATTATTGAATTTGAAAATGAAAAAATGAAAATGTTGTTTGGGCAATATACATGGGCTAAATAATAAAAATTGCAATATACAGATATTTAAGCTGTAGAAAAAATAATAGAAAAATATATACACACTTTTTATAAGCCTTGTGAATCTATATTGCACACTGAAAAAAAAATTCGTTCATCCATCCAAAATTCAGTTGGTTCAACAAAACGTATCTTTAAATACGTTCGACTTGATTTTTGATTGGCGTAGAACACGTTTTGTCAATCTAACTGATCGTTTTAGTGGTGTGAACTGTAGCTTATTTAGTATGTCTGAGCAACTGTTAAAAGAACAAAATTTCGAGACAACAAAATGCATTTTGCACATTCAACGATTTACTTTTCTCAGTGCATAATTGTCATAATTTTTTTTTACCAAATCTTTTCCGCATCTGCTTTTCTACCTAACGTAGAAAGTTAGGTAGAAAAGCAGATTCGGAAAAGATTTGGTAAAAAAAAATTATGACAATATATATATATATATATATATATATATATATATATATATATATATATATCTATATATATATATATATATATATATATATATATATATATATATATATATATATATATATATATATATATATATATATATATATATAAGAAGATAACTAAGTTTTTTAAACCTTTTTGAACACTCAAAACCGTTAACACAATTTACTTTTTTTTAATCTGAACAAAGTACTAATCATATATATATACCAACCTGTCTACCGATATATATATATATATATATATATATATATATATATATATATATATATATATATATATATATATATATATATAAGTAGAACGGTAGGTATATATATATATGATTAGTACTTTGTTTAGATTTAAAAAAAGTGAATTTTGTAAATGGTTTTAAGTGTTCAAAAAGGCTTAAAAAAACTTAGTTATCTTCTTTGGACTACATATAGCATAAGGTCGAAAAAAGACTTGATCCAAAAAAGTCATTAATTTTTTGTTTTCAATGCCTTCTTCGACATTCGAGACTGTTAACACAACATTCTTTTTTTTGTCTCAATAAAACAGTAACCATATATATAGGTAAATATACAAGATCGATACAAGACCTGGTCCGAAAGAGATAATTGCATTTCTTGAAAGCCTTTTTCAACCTTCGAAACCGCCAACAGTATTTTATTCATTTTTAATCTCGATGAAATAGAAATCAATCTTCATTGTTTAATTATTCTGTTGAAAATAAGTTATAGTTATTAAACGCTCATTCGAGACAATAAAAATACGTTTGACAAAGAACGGGATAACTATAATTAATTCTAAAGACTGGAACAAGCAAAAAAAGACTTACAAGACTAAAGGTTATAATGAAAAAATGTTTTCTCGTTACCGAGTAAGAGATAAAAGAACAAGCATATACGAAATGTTTCCTCATTATTTTCATAGTAATAAATTGTGACCGTTGTATAATTGGGAATTTAAAGAGGAAAACAAACGTACTGATGTGCCGCTTCGAAAACAAGAAGTACTGAAAAATGCGATTATCGAGAGCATTCGAACTCGGAAATTTCAGGCTTCAGCGTGAAGGGAATTCAGATCAAATAGTCCATACAATCCATGGGCATTTCGTGTATGTACAATACGTAGTCGGCCGGGGTAGAATAGACATATATATGTGGTATATATACTGAGAATTATGATTCACCCCGAGTTCATTACCCCATCAAGGCTCTCACGTAGGAACATTTATTTACCATCGATTTCTACGATTCCCATACGCAAATACGATGCGTTACGTAATTGAAAAAAAAATCGATATCAATAATGCTCGTTCTTCATCCATTGTCTTCATTTATCAAATGACGTCCATGGTATTACAAAATGTACCATATTTATTATATATTTATATTAGTCTCATATTAGTGATATTATTTTCCAATATCCTCATATTAGTGATATTAGTGATCAGAGCCTCATATTAGTGATATTATTTTCCAATATCAATAATGTTATTGTGAAATATACTATTAACGTTGAATATAATAAAAATATAATATTAAGGCGGAACACCACTGTGGCCGGTCAAAAAGATCGATATTTTTGCATTTTCTCAAAGTACACTACTGCCAAAAATTTCCGGACACTTCATATCATTGCGAAAATTTTGATCACTTTGGATAATTGCAAAATTATATTAGAATAATATAATTAATCATACAGTGCTATATAATATCTTCGTAAAATAATAAATTAAATGGCTTATATTATTTTAACATTATTTGGCAATTATCCCGTGATCGGAGGTTTCGCAATTAGCTGAAGTGTCCGGAAACTTTTGGCCGGTAGCGTATACATATCCAAAAATGTGTGAAAAAAAATGCATGTTGAAAAAATTGAAAATTTACCAAGATACAAACGATCTAGCAGGTGGCGCAACGATTTACGTATACCAAAACGTTCAATTCCGTTTTTCTCGAAACATTTCTTCTCGACCTGGCCGGAGTCATAACTCTACCTATAATTGTCCGATTTTCAATATAAAAAACCAATATTTTCGTAATTGCAGTTGCTATCGCGGCCGGTTTTTTTGTTTGAAATTTTGTATTTTTTAAGTCTCTTAATGTGAATAAAAATTTCGGCAAAGTTACTTTTTTTCCAACACCCGCCATTTTGTGATTTTTTTCTTTATTTTTTCATCTTTATCTTGTATTTTTATTTCTTTTTATCTTTATTTTTCAGACCAACCCTTGTCAAGTTATCGATCCGGCCGTCCGACCACATTTTTTACACAAAGGCTCTAACATACCTCAATAACGTTGTTAAATTTCAATTTTTTAAACAAAAATTTACACTTTTTTTCCAAATTCCAAATAAATAATCAGGTAGGCAAAAAAATTCGGAAAAACGACCTTTTTTCACTCGTCACAGTGTCCTTTCTTAATGTTATTGCAGAATATGCGATTTACATTATATATTTGTTCTTTTACACCAGTAGTTAATTTTTAAACGTCGATAATGTTGTTTCACAATATACAATATTTACGATAATATGAATACTGTTTCTAATATAAAAAGTGAGGGTAAAAGGTCCTTCGTGGCAGGAAATATTTTGATCTTCCTTGATTAATATGAAAAAAAAAGAAATTCGCGATCATGGTAGATCGAATTTGCAAAAAAAATGAAGTAGTCACATGTGGTCAATAATGAATGCAAATACATTGTTCGCGGTGGAAATATTTTGACGGTGAGTTTCAAATATATAGGTCGGTTATGGAAACTGCATAATTAAATAGCAATGGAGGAGCGAGTAATGCGGTTTGCTTCTCGATAACGAGAATTCCCCGCGACCGGTGGATCGCGGATCCGGCTTATCAAGCACACGGGGATGAATTCCCGGTGCGATGCGACGAATATATATATATATATATATATATATATATATATATATATATATATATATATATATATATATATATATATATATATATATATATGGATGACTTGTCAGTCGGCTCTCTGTCATCCTCGAGCTGCAAATGCCAGGACAACGTCCCACTTTGTGACACAATTCACAGCACAGAGATTCTCATTTCGTTCTCTTCCGCTCTCCAATCAAGGGCTCTGCATAAGCTCGAAGTTTCGGAAAGACGATTTTTTTATTGCGTAGTTTTATAGCCTTAGGTCGTAACTTTCTTTTGCAACAAAGATCTTGAAAAAATCCAAAAATTGACCGAGTTGTGACGTTTTTTGTGAAGGGTCGAACTGCTCACTGCCCTGCGATTGATCCTTTTACGATTTTCTCGAAATTATGATTTACGAAACGGTGTAAGTCATGTCTAAAAATCTGGGAGCCCGATTCACTGCAAATTCGGACAGAGCATAGTTTATAACATTCTCTATCGTATAACCGCATATGATTTTTTTATATGTTCATTTGTTAATAACAAATAATTGAAGCCGTTTTTTGTCAAATATCGAACTATTTTCTACGGCTTGGCATTTTCATAATTTTCAAAATTTCGAAAAAGGACCCGGTCATACCAAAGTTTGATTATTATACTAAAAGTACATTTTTTATATTTCATTTTAGAGGAGCCTAGTTGTCAGAAGCACCTACACTCATTGGCCAACCTGCAACTGCAACCCTTTCTTCAAATAATAATAACTAGATTGTTTGGCAATATTTATCAATAAAAAAAACCTCAAACTTGCTATGATCATTGATAAATTATGTGTAAAATCCCGATCTCGTCACCCCAACATTCTCATAGAAAAAAAAAGTTGAAAATCGACCTGCTGTTTGGGCCTCAAGCTCATGTTGACCCGTTAAGGGGTTACGTGGGTTTCGAAGCCAAAAAAAAGCATATTTTCTGTAAAAAAATATAATATAGAAATTATTTTATTCAAAATGTTAAGCACATCAAAAGAGCAACATTTCAACAATATTTTTAAAAAAATTCATCCGAAAATTTGGAAAATTCAGTCAGTGGGATCTGGTTTCCGGAAACCCCTTTAAAAAAAAGTGTCCTCGTGGTGGTCAGAATAACTCATGATAGCTTTACTTGAACTTAAAAAACCAAATTTTTTTTGTCAGTAAATAAGTATAGCTCGTTATTGAACGAAGGATTAAAAAAAAAATTTCATCTGAATTTATGGCAAAGTTTTATGCAAAATAGTTCAACTTTTGGTACAATTTACACAACTTATAGCCTTGTGAAATTAGTTGCAATCGAAAAACAACCTTCGTTTAATCACTAGTCAATGCTATTTTGAAGAAGTGTGCAAAATTTCAATAAGATCGGTGCGTTAGTTTTTAAGAAATCGTGTCCACCGACTACAAAAGTAGTGTTTTGAGAAAAATGCGATACACCTGCGTCGCTCCCGGCCGGTCTTCCCAGCGGGGGGAATTCCCAAGTCTCTCTGCTAGACTTTTACTCCGATGGACTTAAAACTGTGAGAGAATATTCCAGACATATTGTACTATTAGATAATAAAAAATTTTAAATTAGATTTTTTTTAAATTTTCAAACCCACGTAACCCCTTAACGAAAATAATCATTGCCGAACACGAACTTTCCACTCCATTGCGAGCGTAATCAAATGTATGTACGATTTATCAATTATTAATAACAAAAAAAAAACAATTCTTATACATTTATAAAAATATACGATCTGTCGATTATTTATTTATTTATTCGATTCGGACGCAAATAAGGAGGATTTTAAACGGGAACAAAATGTCTATTAAGACGAAGTAGAAGATCTACCACGTGAAATATGAGTGCGACAGAGATAGCTGAAGTTTTCGAACAGAGATGAATAATATTAAGGGCAAAAGGAAATCATCAAGCTTTGCGTCAGGGAATTCTCCAGAGCCTAGTGCTTTGTTCTTCATTAAAAATTTAAACATCTATGAGAAAATTGGGTTGGAAAATTGTGAGGTTATGTTGAACTTGTACATGCCCTTAATATTATGCTTGTACATGCCCTTAATAATTTATGCTTCTTTTGAGTTGCGCTACGGACACTCAAATTGCAACAGAAAAAAAAAACATTAATATTTCCATATAACATAAAAATATATTATGCTTACGCACACACACACACACACACATGTGTATATTTTTTCATAATATATTTTTAAAAATTCATGTTATTGGAAATCTACGATAGTCCAATGCAAATAATTCAATTCATAATTTTTCAAAGTCGTTATATCCATGTGTGATACTTATTTGTCGAACGGAGTCCACTCAAGTACGTTTTTTTTCTCTTATATCACCAACCCTTCGATAGCTCAGTTGGTAGAGCGGTGGACTGTAGTTGGCTCCGAAACGATAGAAATCCATAGGTCGCTGGTTCAAATCCGGCTCGAAGGAAACATTTTTTTTTTCTTCAATATTCATCCTCGTCTATAGTGCTCGTTCGACGAAGACTTTTTTCATCCCTACGTAGGGGTTCGTACAACTGGCGCGGACGCGCGAGCGATTATTCTCGATTTATTCCTGTCTGTTGTGACGTTGGGGCTGAGCCGGCGGTGCGTGCGGCGCCAGAACACTTGAGACGGTCTTTCGTTGTTGCAGGGGGAGCTGCGGTAGCGCGCGAATACACGAACGGGGCTTGTAACGTGTCTCACCAATTGCCAAGTTCCGGACGCGACGTTTACTTATTCAAAGCCTGTCGAACGGTCTGTGCGAATGTACGAGGAGGCTCGGAGTGTCGAGAGACGTTTCCTTTATCCTTCGATCGCATTAATTCAACTTCAAATAACGAGCAGCCCTCCGAGACAATCCCTTATCGTAGAATAATGATTTTTTCAAAGGCCATGTATTTTTATTGTGGAAGAAAAGAGAATTAATAGACAGAAAAAGGTCTGGAGGAAAATAAGAAATTTAATTTCCAATAAAATAAAATAAATTAAAAAGGTTTCATTGATTTGTACAATAAAAAGTACTGTTTTTATTTTATTCTATAACTAACAATGATTTCCCCAGGGCCATGTATTTTTTTATGGCAATATGTCTATAGGTGTATTAAAAAATGTGTTTTCAATCACATAAGATAAATTGAAAATGATTTGGTTTTCTGGACAATAAAGAGGAACAGATTTTTTTTCATTTCTTAAGGCGAAAAATCCCTTTAGAATTTTCAAAAAATCTTTTTTTTACATATTTCGAAAGTATGATACCCAAAGAATATACTGACCAAAGGAAAACTCGAAATATTGAATATTTGCGGAGTTATCGCATATAGTCTAGAACGCGGGGACAGCATGTGGTCAGGTAGCGAGTCACATGTTGAAACTTTAAACACAATTATCTCGAAACCACTTTTTCAAAAACTGCTCGTGTTGTAGCTCAAAAAGTTATCGACCGATTCGGATAAAATTTTGGGAGGTTACTCTCAGTAATGTTATCGGAAGTATATACCTAACGATTGAAAGGTAGCGTGTCAATAAATAATTTTTTTGGGGTCAAATATGTTGAAAAAATGATCGAAAACTCGCACCTTGGAGTAAAAAGGCTCCCAAATTTTCAATTTTGCACTTTTTCATCATTTTTTAGGTATATCCTTCCCCTTAATATGTCAGTAAACGAATGACACTTATTAAATCTTTTTAAGATCAACGGAAAAAGAGTGACAACTGCAGCACTTGTCGATGTCGCGGAAAACAGGCGTCCGAAGACCCTTAATAACGCCGCCATTTTGTTGGTCATCCCGATTTTTTTTTAACTTGACAGTTATAATAAACTCATGTCGAAATTTGAATATGATCAGATTATTTTATCCCCTCTAAAAAAGGTCACGAAAAATACTTATTTTTCACGCTCTTAAAGGGATTTCTCGCCTTAATGGAACAACAAAAATTCTGTACTAGCATAATTTTTCGTATCCAAAAGTATGGTGATTTTTCTGTCTTTTTTACGTAACAAATATGCTATGCAATACATTTTTTGCAATTTCCACCATATAATTTATTTTTTGTTAAATGAATAAAAATTGATAAATGAATATTATTTTCCCGCATTTGCGATGACTTTTTCAGTATTTCGTGATCGTGAAGGCTGCACGAGACACGTGTATATAAGAATTGTGTATAAGAGAACATTGCTTGTTTCCCGTCGTTCTGAGGGAGAGACGGAAAGACAAAAAAACATACGTTTCAGTATCGCAGGTGGGGAAATTACGAAAATGACCGGTTATATGGAACTTGTGTGGTCACCCCTCGAGCTATCTCACACGCAGTGGGGTGCACAATTTTCCAAGAATTTTGTACCCCGTATTGCATGCATGGGTCCGAACACTTGTGAATAATAAATCATATGTGCCTTGAAAAATGGATGAAGTGTATGCGCGTTTTTTAAGTCTATGAGCAGTATTTATGTTTTCCTTCCAGACAAGTTAATCGGTCTGCATAGGCTCGGGGCCCAAAAACAGGACGATTTTCAATATTTTTCCTAATGAGAATATTGGGATGACTAAGTCGGAATTTTACACACAATTAGTACATAGCCTTGCCGAGTTTGAGTTTTTCAAATTGGAAAATATTGAGAGACTGTGACGTTATTATTATTTAAAGAGAGTGTCGCCGTTGCTGTATGGTCAATCGGTATAAGTGCTTCTGGCAACTAGGCTCATGTGAAATGAAAAGTGAAAAATGTACTTTCAGTATAATAATAAAACTTTTGGGTTAGCGGAAACTTATTTGAATTTTTTTAAATTAAGAAAATGCCAAGCCCTAGAGTAAGAAATTTGATTTTTAACTGAAAAAAAACAACTTTGATAATTTGTTGTTAAAAAATGGATAATCATATGAATAAATCATCGAGCCATACGATAGAAAATGCTATCAACTATGATCTGTCCAAATTTAAAGTGAATCGTACGAATATATTTTGAGTTACGATTTACACCGTTTCGTAAAACATATTTTCGAGAAAAAGGAAAAAGGGTAAATCTTTGTTGCAAATTAAAGTTAAAACTCATTTAAACATTTTAAGCGTATAGCCCTGCATGCAGGGCCCTTAAAAAACGACTTTGTTGCCTATATTTTTCATGTAAATATTTCATATAAGAACAATTATTATATACATTCTTTATTCTGGTAATATATTTTTTTAATTCGCAGATATCTTCATACCTTCCATCCTCTTTAATTCGATTAAAATCAACCAATCTTGCCTCTCTCGCGCTCTTTATCCTTATCTTATATTTTATAAATATCACAAGCCGCACACGATGATGAGCGATTGGCCATCGTTGATATTTGATAAACAGCGATCGGTACGAATCAATACATCACGAGCACGTGATGAATTCTCATCCAGGAAGAATTCGACTTCTTGACACTAAACAGCCGACTATAATACACATGCAGCGTCGATTCATCACGTATTCTTGTATTGTTATGGTAATCGGTGCAACCTCGTCCCATGTTAAGAATGTTCCTCACATATTTGATGTATATACACGGTGTCCCAGAAGTCAAACGGCAGATCCTCACAGAGTCGGTAGATCGCGAGATTCTTAAGAGAAAAGTCCTCATCCACTTTTCTCTCCGATGCACCGTTGCTTGGATATCGAATAATGAAGTTACAGCCAATACGGTGCGCCGCCGAGCGCCTCAACCGCGGACGAGAAGGGTGTGGCGCTCGCTTATTGGCCGTAACTAACTCATTAATATCAACAGAACGGTGGATCGGAGAAAAAAACGTTTTATGACTTTTCTTCTAAGAATTTTGTGATCTATTCACCCCACAAAAATCCGGAGTAACTTTTAGGACATTCTATATAGACATTCAACTTTACGAAAAATATGAGTACTTCTATGAGTGCATACATAGCAGTTTCTTACGACCGAGCTCTTAATTCTGGCGACCTTGACCGTTTCAAAATGGGTTCAAAACGACCACGACATCGCTATTCGTCATGCGCATATCTGCTATTCAGTTCCACAATACTTATCGCATAATTACAAGTCAATTGCTGGCCGTTTCACTTGGCCCTTGGAATCGTCTAAAAAATGGAGTTTTATCGTGTTCTTCATTATCAAACGCTTCCTCCCATTAAAGAGACAGAAAATGACATAGCGCTAAGTATCGTCAAGTAGGAGTTGGAATCCTCTGCCCTTTTGCATTCTTCGGCTACACAGCTCTGTACATGGCAGTCTCAATGTGAAAGATGCGATTTAAGGATGTCATCAAAACGAGGCAGACGAGGGGGCGTCCGCAATGTCATTTACCAATTAACGGTCATTGTCCACTGAAAATGAACTCCTTCATACTGCCAAAATGTTTGCAACATAAATAGGCATCCAATTTTATTGAATATTTTGGATTCATTGAAGCAAACAGAATTAAACAAACTCAAATGCACTAACTTCACAATATCCAGCTATTGAAAAAATATGTACATTAAAAAGTATAAATAGCAGAATTTAAATAAACTAAACTTCCAAAAAATAAATTAAACACTCGGTCCACCATTTTATTACTCAATGACTAAATGCCGAAAAAAAAGTCGAAACCAAAACAGTAATGTTGCTTAAAAAAAAATAACGTACAATAATGGCTTAACCTGAAACGCTTAAAACTAATCGGGGAAAAAAAAAATTTCGACCGTGACAGGACTCGAACCTGCAATCTTCGGATCCGAAGTCCGACGCCTTATCCATTAGGCCACACGGTCAGTTGATATTGGTAGTCACAACCATTCTCATTACCCACCTCAGCGCGGATTATTGTAACTCTAAAAAATGTCAAAAATTAGTACCACCATTTTTTTTTATCATGTGAACAATTTCACAACTTATAAATGTTGAAAAAACATTGAAATATACTTTTTTCATCAATGTTGAGACTCGATATGGCAGGTTTCTTCCTTACCGATGATCGATCCAGTAGAATCTCTATTACGCCAGATTGACGGTCGGTAACGTGTAGATGGAATCTGCATAACCAACGACTGCACGCCTCGAGCTCTGTATTTTCATGTTCTTTAATTTCGCTTTTTTTTACTGTGATAAGAAAAATATTTTCGAAGCTGTAACATAAGTAAGAGTGGAATATTGCCTGAAAAGGAAAATATCTTAAAAGGAATTTTTGTAACTGAACAAGGTTATGCATCGGATACATATAATGATAACTAAAATCAATACAGTGGTGGTAATCCTGTTATTATTATTGTTATTATTATTATGCTTTTGTCAAAATCAATATAATTAATTTGTCAATATTTCTTAATATTCAATATATTATTAATTAATTGATATTATAAATATATATTTTCAATATTCATAAATAATTGAATATATTTAATTACAATTCTTGTATCCATAATTATTATTGTTATTATTTTCATTAAAGTACATAGAAAATACGATGAGAAATTAAATATATTATAAACTACAGTAACCAATGCAAAAAAATATTTGTTCTTAATAATATATGGAGTATAAAAAAAGTGAAATAACGAAAAAAAGATGCATCGATAAATAATAATAGAATATTTTACGAGAAATTAATTTATATAGAAATAGCCCCACAACTGTCTGTCCGAAGAAAAAAAAAAGAAAGTGACGTCATTGAGGCTGTTTTGTTAAGAGCGATACTTTGTTGCTCCAGTGAACGAAGAAGAGGCTTGAAAAATAATAAAAATGTTGTGCTTGATCAAACGTAACTATCGATCCGCATCTGCAGGAAGAAAAAAGCGCATGCAAGTAAAGAGAGGGAAAGAGAGAGGGATGTTTCTCACTTTCTCTCATTATTATAACAGCAGCACTCGGCGGAGCAGTCTCGATGGCCCCCGCGGCTGGATGCCTGCGAACCTCACCGTTGGGGTCTTTACCCTCGTTTAATGCCTGCGCAAAAGGGGATGAACGCTCTGTGACGAAAGCGTACCTCCTTCCGCGTGCTCGCACGCCGACGATCGCGCCTATTTTATCCCGCGGGAACATTGCACGAGCCGAGAATTATATCACTATACATCGAACGCGTAAGCAGTCAATGCTTGCCGGCCTTTTTTGACGAAAAATACTTCCTCGCAGTCTTTGGGCATCGACGCTTCTTTTTGCGCCACTCATCGAGCATTCGAGTGGAAATAAAATTTTGGGTTGATCAAAGAAAAAAGGGAAGGAGGTTGGAGCCTTAATGGACTGAGGGAAAGAAAGGGAAAAAATGTGGTCGAACGTTTGAGGGAGAAACGTGGATTGGAAGAAAAAAAATATGGAGGAAAAATAAAATTTTCAGTTGTCTTGTTTTTGGGCAATGAATTTCGGAAAATTGGGGAAGTTTGAATTCAATTTTTAATTTATTATTGAGGTATTTTTTTTTAATTCTATTTAACTTAATTCGATTAAATCATTTAATTTAATTTAATTGCATTTAACTCAATTTTATTTAACTTAATCGCAGTGCGCGGAGTCAATAATGCCATCCCAAAAAAAAAACCGACCAAACCAAAGCAGATGCAATATAAAAAAAAATTAACTCCAGGAGAGAGTGACAAAAAAATTATTCGATAGCATGTTCAGAAATACGTTACCTGCACCTTAGTTTTTGATTATTTTCTTAAAGGTTTCTTTCCAAAGTGCAAATTCGATTTCTTTTTTTTTAATTATTAAGGTAAATGGCCCAGTAATCGTCACCTTAAGCAGATCCCTTGACTATGCAAATTTATATAGGTCAACTAGGAAAGTGAGCAAAAGTTATTTTACGTCGTTCTTAATCAGTTTTTTATTACGAAGAAGAAGGTCGTTGTGAAATTCCCGTGCCTGGTTCAGTTTTCGAAAAAATATTTCGTAAAGGTTATAAGATGCTATTGTACGAGTCATCGTCATGCCACCCTGACAGTTGGTCTGGCAATCGCCATGGCAACGTCCCACTAATCGTCACATGCGTTCAAACTGCTTTGAGGCCTTAGATACCTTTGAAAAAAGAAATGTTTTTTTTTAATTGATTTCAATTATGTATAAACATGTCGAAAATAATATGCAAAAGTTATTTTAGGTAGACATTTTTTTGAAGACATGTAAAAAAATGGTCTTAAAACTTCAAACGCGTTTTTCATGAAGAAATGTTTTCAAAATCGGGCGGACTCGTAGGTCCTGCATTTCTTGACCGATTGACTTCAAATTTCAACTATAACTTCTTAGATACTTTTTTTAGCGAAGTACACAGGATTTTTACTATCGTTTAATAATTGCGATTTTTGGAAACGAACAAAGGCCGTTGTTTCAGTCGAAAATGCGACTTTCTTAAAAATCGGGCCAGATGTACAAAAATAAATATATTACAATAATCGTGTGTACTTTGGTAGCAAAACTCATGTAAATTACGAGGAAAAGAAAATTCTTCTGAGTGCACATGTGCGACTGGAACGAGTCCGCTCGTTGGAGGTATCTACAGATATGTGAAACAAACCCTCTAAACCTTGTTTTGATTGCTTCATAAGTATTTTTTTTTAATCCTAAAAAGCCTCGTTTTCCGACCATTCAAAGGTATATAAGGCCTCAACTAATTATGCAAAGGTTCGTAGGACTTTGTTGACTCGATTATGTGTGCATATAGAACGGCAGAATCATTTTTACGCACTCTGTCACAAACTTTATGATTTTTATTAAAACATTTGATAAAGAGTTTGAAACATAAATTTCTCTTCCATGGAACTTTATTAATTAAAAAAATAAAACAAATCATTGCCTATTACGTCAGAATTATAATTTTTATTCATTTGTCGTCAATATAAACAACTATTTTTTCATGAAATAACTTTTAATATTATTTCGATCGAGTGCTGTTCACCTGTGTTCAAGACATACCCAGTTATCGACATGGTCACGACCCGGTAATCGACAACATTTATTTATATGCATATCTTTTTACCATAGCGAATATGTGTATGACGATTACTGGTCCATGGAAGAAATATTGGGTCAGTATACTTACGGGTGTGAAAATGTAATACAACATAGTAAATACCTCCTGGAAGCTAATATACCACAGAACTGCACGAAGGACTGATTGTTATCTTAAAATACTTATTCAATGCGCAAACATGACGATCACTAGGACGCTGACGGCCACTGGGCCGACTACCTTATCAGTTCAATAATTATTTTTCATGATTATCACCCACTATGATATGGCAACCCGCCCTGCCACGATCTGCCCTTTTTTCTTTTGTCTTTTTCGCAAAACTACGTTTTATAAAACGGTGCGAGTCGTAACTCAAAATCTAATCGACCGATTCACTTTGATTTTGGACAGTGCGTAGTTGATAACATTTTCTATTATTCTATTTGTTAATAACACATTATTAAAACTATTTGTTTACGTCGAAAATCGACATTTTTTTTCTACACCTTGTTATTTCCACAACTTGCAAAATTTCAAAAAAGTATCTGGCCATACGAAATTTCGATTATTATACTAAAAGTACATGAATATTCCTTTATTTCAGATGAGCCCAGTTTTATTTCCAACAGAGCAACGGCACCCCTTGCTTCAAATAATAATACCGCCATTGTTTACCGATATTTTCCACCAAAAAAAAAACTCAAACCTGACAAGACCATGTATCAATTGTCTGTAAAATCCCAAAGTCATTCAAATACCTTCGCCAGAAAAAAAAAATACTCAAATTCGACATCACTTCTTCTTCATCACTTCTTCAGCATCATTTATTCTCTTTATTCTCACGCCACTCTTCAATGACGATATTGAAATAAAATTACGTTTCTCGTACAAACATACGCATACAAATGTTCAGCCCAGCACCCTCGAAGATCCAACGTCAAAATCGCCAATTTAAATTATCCGCTAGAGTGACCAACCCGTTGGAACACCGGCGCAAAAAAGAAAGGGATTGGCTCGTAAATTTGAACAAGCGAAAAAAAGGACCCTTGAATTTCGGGGGTGTCGGAAATTGGCCAGCTGTGTACTTTATAGCTACAGTTGTTACACCCGTGTACCTGTGACAGTTTTAAATTTGTGCATGCGTGTGAATTTGTACATGTTGTCGCTTGCGTGTCGCCGAGCAAAACGACTGGACGGATTCAGCGGGTCCTACGACATCGCTATCCCTTGCGCCCTTTTGCTCCGTGCATTGGACCGGTCCTCGTGGCGTGTCTGATCACGTATGGCGACATCCACTTCGTTACACGCGTTGAGCACCAGCCGGTTCAACCCCCCTTAATCGATACATAAAGACGCGGTGATTGCAATTTTCCCCCTCTAAAGAAAAAGGTTTTTTTTTTACCCTATCACGTTGGTTGCTAAACATTTCAGTGGCGAGTCAAAATCGACAATCGGAAACCTCGAAAGCGAAAACCTCGCCCCCTTAGTGTGAGAATATGTTTAGCCGCATCGGAAATATTGACACTCGTGTGTGGCTACGAACCTACGCTCTTCATGAGTCACGGAAGATAAATTTACATCTCTAAATGCGCGTCTGGTACATCGTGAGAAAAATACAATGAAAAAAAAAACCAAAAAAATAATACACAAAACAAAACGTAAAAGAGAGAAAGAGAGAAGAGAAGGAGAAAAAAATGTCTGGAACGTCGAGCGAGGGGTGCCGGTTTGCGTCTTCCCACACTCCTTTCTCTCGCCTCGTAACGGATCCACGAGAGACAAGACATTTTTTAGCATATATCCGCGGCATTTGGAGTTCGAGGAATCGCGAGGCGTACACGCGAACTCGTCATCTCCGTTCCGTCTGCTTGGACATTTTTTTCCAATGGAAAATCATATTGGCCGTCGCTTCGTAAGGAATGCCTTCGAACAAATTGTACGTGGGTGTGTGTATATATAAAAATATATATACACCCACGTATCATTTGTTCGAAGGCATATATATATACATACATATACATATGCGGATGTAGTGATCCGAGATATTTAGATTTGTATTTCCTTTTAATAGGTGACCTTGAATGACCTTGAATGACTTTGACCCCGTGATCTTTTTTATGCGGATAAGGTGCTCCACAAGACGGTTGAAAAAAAATGTACCATTCCAGTTAAAAAAGTGGCGGTGACCCTCACTGTGCGTCGGTACCTCCACCGAAATAAAAAAAAATGGTCGCATTTGATGACCCCCTTCGCACCGTACAACTTTTGTCTGGAGCATTTTTTTGTCACGTTCATAATTACCGAATTATTTCGGTTGGCAGACATAAGAAGGACACCCTGTATATATATATATCAAATATGTTTATTTGCCACGCAAACGATAATATATTCGAATTCCTGGTCACTGTTTCGAAGTTCAACTAACTGAACCAACAAACTCACTGCGAAGGCTATAAATAGATTATATATATATATATATATATATATATATATATATATATATATATATATATATATATACAGCTATGAATAATGATTTCGGTATAAGTGGAGTTTTCGGCAGTAAATTTCTGTGATTCTTCATGTGATTTTTAAAAGTCATTTTCTAATGACATACTGTTTTTACAATTACATATCTAACTACTAAATTAATTATTGAAGGTTAAAGAAAATTGAAAATTAACAATGATATTAATTTTCAATTTCCTTTAATCTTCAATAATTGATTTGTTTATTTACGTTAAGTCATTAAATGCAACTTTTTTCGTACTTGAAAAAAAAACATGTTTTGAAATCTCTTGTTGTAAAAAAATAAAAGAGGCAGCCCTGCTAAAAAAAATGCCCATATCTTCTGAAATGAAGCATAAAATAATTTGTAAATGAAAAAAAAATCATAACACTAAAAATTCAAGCACCGCTACTTTTAGTGGTGCTTAAGTTTTTGGGGTTATTTTTGTTTATTTTTTTATTTCATCCGGAAATCTGTTCTATTATTATTATTTTTATTTTTTGCAAATTTAGCACGAAGCACCTCCTACGCAACTTTCTTGAATCCAATCTCGAATAGCTAATTCGCATATATACGAGGACGAACTCCATAGCTTTCTCTCTCTCTCTCTCCCTCTCTCTCTCTCTCTCTCTCTCTTTCTCCCTCGCTCACACACACACACACACACACACACACACACACACACACACACACACACACACACACACACACACACACACACACACACACACACACACACACACACACACACACACACACACACACACACACACACACACACACACACACACACACACACACACACACACACACACACACACACACACACACACACACACACACACACACACACGCATACACACACACACACACACACACACACACACACACACACACACACACACACACACACACACACACACACACACACACACACAACACTCTCTCTCTCTGTTTGTACTATCCGGGCGCGCGTTATTGAAGGTTTAACGAAGTTTTGTGCCGGGACTATTAGAGAAGTGCCAATCGAGCCAATCTCGGCGTTGATACACCGATTGGCAAATCGAGACCATCGCGAACACACGCTCGTGCGTATATTCGGTGGACCTCGCGATGGAGAGATTATTCTACCGTTTGTACATATATATGTGTGTGTGTGTATATATATATATATATAAGCATCGTACCCGCGGCGATCATCGCATACGAGACACAAAGGCAACCGACAAGACCCGACATTAATTGACTACCCGACCAACCAAACGTCTAATTGGCTGGTTCCGATTTTTTTTTCCATAGGATACACAAGCACATGACGTTTCTGTAATTTGAGTAAAAGTAATTATATCAAAAATTGAAAAGGTGAATTCAACGCTGAATTTGAGAAATGTTTATTGCGTTAAGTCAAATTCGAACGTGAAAAGCGAATTTCCCGTGTAAGTATAAAGTGGAAAAAAACAATTATGCACCTTCGCTACTCAGACTCGAGTTGGATAGCTCGAAATTGGGTCACAATTTTTTTCTACCTGCATTTCCTGTTGATACACTTTTGCGAAGAGTTCGTTCGGGTTTGCTTGAGTTAAGGGTCGACATTTTTTTTCGTTTGTTTGCTAAACAAATTGTATCCACGTAGTGTTTTCAATAAAAATATAATCCGATTTCATTCCAAATTAAAATTAAAATTTACCAAGCCCAATTGATATGTATTTCTCCGTTTGTTTGAGTTTGGTTGGGTCTACAATAAAAATAGAGTGGGCCATGTCTATCCACTGGTCCACCGAATCCCCTTGATTTACGTTCAAATTGAAGTATACGATGCCCGATGTAGATGTTTTTTTTTGTCCAGGTTTTCCTATAGAAATGAAATGCCCCAGTGTTCTATCTACTCATCCTTCTTGTCTCATTCCATTAAAAATTTTAATGAAAGCTTACCAGGTCCGATTTAGATTTTTTGTTGCTTCTTTGGGTTTTGAATAAAAATAAAATGGACCAGTGCGCCATCCGCTGATTCTCCAAATTCCGTTCATTGCAAATTCAATCTGAAGCCTAGGAAGCCCGAATTAGGTGTGTTTTTTTGTTGCTTAGGTTCCCCTCGATTCCCATTTAAGGGGCTACATCAGTATTAAGGCTGAAAATTTGGGTGATCTTCGGGATTTTTTTTGAAGAAAAGTACTCAATTAAATGTTTCGAAAAATTAAGAATATATTTGGCTATATTTGACCTGTATTACATAATTTTTTCATTCATTTTCTCATTCCGAGAAAAATGCGTTTAAAGATTTAACTATCGATTTTTGCAGGATAAAATGATTAGAGATACGGCCTTGACATTTTTACAGGATATTCCTGAAAGTATAAACTGTCGAAAAAGGCAAAAAAAATCGATTTTTTAAAGTGTCACATTGGTATAGCCCCTTAAAATTGAATCCAAAGCTTACTAGGCCCGATTTAGATATAAGGTGCCTGTGGCTTATGAGGCCTAGCTAAGGTACATTTGAAATAAAATGAAAAATATCCAATTTAATCGACATATTTCAATCATAATCATTATTCAAGCTCAGTTTCTACAAAATGTGAACCAAAAATGGTAACTCGTACCATGAACAAAAACAAAAATTAACATTTTTAAAAATCTTGATAGTAGGTCTTATTTCACTATGGTAAGGTAACATTGTTGACAGTTGACACCAGGTCGTTTTCTGACCACGTGACTCGTTTTGGAGGCATCGGGATCGAGGCACTAAAAATAACGATCCATTAATTATTAATAAATATGCATTCCACACGGAGAAAACAGGGACCTCGGAGTTTAGAATTAATATTATGCTTGTAAAAAAATATCATTGAATATCAAAAAGTATTGAATGGAAAATAAAAATTGTAATTATGGTATAGTAATAATGAAGAAATTTAAATTTTAACCTACGATATGGCACGTAAACTGATACAAATGTAATATGAAAATATTACATTTTTATGTTTAAAATGTAATATTTGAAACTCACAACTTTTGTTGCAAAAATTTATTTGCCTCGACGCTATGTTTTTTCTCAAAATACGTAAGAACTCACTTTTGGTGTAAATTTTAATCTAATCTATGTGAATTCGATTTTAATTTGTCTTAAGGCGTTACCCCCACTTGTAGCGCAAAAAAGGCCTTTTTCATGAATTTTTTTGAAGAAAACTACAAAACTTTTTTAATCGATCAATATACCATTTTAAAGAACACATCTTGAAGAACTTTCAGAATTTTTTTTATTGAAAAATATTACATTGTTTAGTGGCAAATGGCCGTCAATGAAATAATGTTTTTATATACACGGTTTGCGGTGACCAACATTGCGGCGAAGTGGATCATCTGAAAAAAAAAATGCGGTTGGATTTAGTCAAATATAAGTATAAACTAGTCTTTAATCGAAGGATTTTAAAAAATATTCATTTTTCACAAAATGGCGGACAGTCAAAGTTAATGGTTCGATTTGAACGAAAAAAAAGCCGTTTTTTGGCTATAAAACGGCCATTTTTTTCGAAAAAAAAAAAATCGAACGATTAAAGACTACATTTTTATGTATTAAATAAGCCTGCAAAATTTCAAGAAGATCGGTTCATTAGTGTTCGAGTAATCTTTGTCACCGACTTCAGAAATGCCATTTTGAGAAAAACGCGTTTAAAGTTTCTCTTTCAACGCTCTTTCAACGCTCATATCTCAGTCAATTTTGTTCGGATCGACTTGAAATTTTCAGGACATATTCTCAGATACTTATACTTCAAAAAAATGCAATAAAAAAAAATCGATTTTTTCAAAATTGCAAGTGGGGGTAACCCCTTAAGTACGAAAAAATTCACAACTTATTTTGTGAATTTTTTTTGTACTTACAATTTTTTGTGAATATTCACAATTTTTTCTGTAAATTTATTTGTATGTTCAGACTATTTGTGAATACAATTGTTTTGTATTCGTATCTACAATAAATGAAGCATGAATACATTTGTATTTATATTCACATGAAAAGCACGGTGTGAATAAATTCGTATTCGTATTTATAAATAGAATTACGCCCAATTCTGGATTCTGGCAAACAAAAAATAGTAAATATCGAAGTTTAAAAAAATCCTTGATATGCTCTACAGCTATAGTTGTACAGAATATGTGGTTAAAATTTCATAACGATCGGTTCGGTAGTTTCGAAGATTTTATCAACAAGCCGTCGAAAACCGTTGTTTCGAGAAAAACGCGTTTAAAGTTTGTTTGGGTTACATAAATACATTTAAAAAATTTGTATGTATTCCAAAAGTGTATTTATGAAGTGTAACAACTTTCATATCAATATTTATAATATAAACCTATCAAAAAAAAATCACGAAAATAGCCTGTTTTAGCGTCTAAAGTGAGAAGACCCCTTAAAGCTCACTAGGCCCGATTTAGATATATGTTCCGTTTGTTTGGATTTTCAATGAAAATAAAATGGACCAGTGCTCCATCCGCTGATCCTCTAAATCCCTTAATTTAAAATTCAAACTAAAGCTTACCAAGCCCACTGCGGACGTGTTGTTTTTTTTTTCAGTTTCTTTTTCAATCGAACATACTTTTTCCATTCGCGGCTCGGTGGCTAGCTCGTCCCAAAAAGTTTGCCAGCCTCTCCGCGGGAGCTTCCACACTCGGAGTATCATTCCATGTTGTTTGAACGTGCACCGAGTATTTTTGTTGAGCCCTAACAAGCGCGGGTGCGATTACCATTGCCTCGCGGATGATCCCCTACGAGGCGCCCGCGCACTCGCACTCGCGCTTTTATCCAATCGGAATTCGAGAAATTCTCCCTCGATCGGAGGGGCCGGTACGAGGACGAGGGGGTACTTTGAAGAGGAAAGCGGGGTAGTTTGAGAGGGGGTGAGAAAGTCACCCCCTCGTATTCGGCACTGGAGTTTGCCGAGGTGACAGCTCGGCACAGCGTAGCGCCCGCAGTCGAGCGCGGACCGTCGTGGTGCGAGGTCAACCCGAGGCAAAAAAAAAAGATCGCCCCCCCTCCCCACTAATAATGGCCACGTGCCTAATGACGTCGTCATCCGGTTCCACCAGCAAATCGTCGGCTGTCGTCGACGTGGAATCTCTAAAAATGGCGCGTGCCAAAAGTACCGGCGTTTGTTGGCAGCAACGTCTCTTTGGCAAACAATTGTTGCAATGCAAACAACCGGAAGTGGAAAGTCCGTCGTCCTCGTCGTCCTCGTCGATGCTTCGCGATGTTTCGGCCGCGTTGGGCGCTGATGACGGCACGAAGAATCCAAAGTGCGATGTGATCGGTGTTTACTTTAGTTTCATTAATACTGGCTCAACGTGCGACGATTTTACTCGACAATTGACCGAGCTTTACACCAGTGTCAATAAGAACGGAGGCCCGATAAGTCAAGCGAAATCGAACGGTGATAATAACGGCAGTGAGGCTGATACTCGTAAGAGAGAGGTGAACGACGACGGGGCAAGACGAAAAAAATTCGAAGTCGTACACGTTGTTCTTTGGAGCAACGTCACCGATGTTCTTGACTTTGACGAGAGCTTTCGCAGCCACGTGGCTGATCTACCATGGCTCGCTGTTCCCAATCATGATTACGAGAGAAAGGTAAAGATCCTGCTGATTTGTGATGTTCCAAACGAGCCTAACCAAAGACGGACAAACGAACACGAACAATGTTCCAAACAAAACTAACAAAAACCCAGATAATGTTCCAAACAAACCCAAATGAGCTCGGATGATTTTCGAAAAAAAAAACCCGAACAAAACCAGAGGATTTGGCAAACAATTTCTAAGAAATCCAGATCATTTTCCGAACAAACACATATTAACCCAAACAATATTCCAAGCAAACTAAAATGATGTTCTGAAAAAACCCAAACAATATTCCAAACAAACCAAGATGGTGTTCCGAAAAAACGCAAACGAATTCAAATTAGCCCAATACTCTGACCATTCCCAAACAAACCCAACAAAGCCGAACAATGTTACGAACAAACCAGAACGAATCCAATATTACAAGAAAGTCCAAACAAGGGCAGAAAAGTTAAAAAAAATGATGCGAACAAATCCAATATTCTAACCAAGCCCAAGTAAATCCACACAAACCCGAAAGAAGCGTAACAAATGTTCAAAGACATTCAATCGAATCCAAAGATCCAATCCGAGCAATGCCCCCGCTCGGCAGTTGGAACCGTATATATATTTGATCTTTCGTCAGTTGAGGCGACGGAATAAATTTTTGTTCAATCCATAGCTGTAAAATTTTTCAAACTTTTGTTTCATTCCGAGCTGTATCAGGCTCCGCTAAACTTTGTCGAGCTGTCGAAGTTTGAACGTTACTCGAGAACTGGAATTTAGCACACCGCGACGTCACAAATGGGCGCCCAGCAACTACGAACTCGCACACACGTCGGACCTGAATAATAACAGAGCTCTCAATAGAGCTCGCACGCGATTCAACGTATGACATCAAATTCCAACGTGTCTCTTTGTAACGTATCCTGCATGCGTTTCCTCTTCTTTCCGAAATGTTCCAATTCAATATCCGTTTTAAGTAATTCTGGGGTATCTGGTTTCAGATAATTCGGGAAAATGAATTGGAGTTATTTTAGCGAAGGGATTGAGGTAACTCTAGAAGAGGAATTTTTATAATTTTCCGTAATTGAATTTTAGATAATTCTCACGACGGAAGATTGGTAATTCTGGTGAAACTGTTCTTAGATTATTCTAGAAAAATAATTCGAGTTATTTTAGCAAAGGATTTTATGTAATTGGAGCAAAAGATTTTAGGTAATTTTAGCGAAAGAAATTTAGATAATTTCAACAAACGAAATTTAGATAATTTTAGCAAACGAAATTTAGGTAAATCTAAAAGATCTAATTTCAGTTTATTCTAGCAAAGAGAATTTAGGTGGTGTTGGCTTATCTCATTTTAGATGATTCTCGAAAAATAATCCAAGTTGTTCTAGAAAAAATCGTTCCGCTAATTTTATTTAAGACCAGCTGAACTTCATTTAAGACCATTCTAAAAGAATAATTGAAGGGATTTTAGAAGAATAATTCAAATAATTCTAGCAAAAGAATTTTAATAATAGCAGCATCCGTTTTTTCTTCTAATTCTAGCGAAAGAATTTAGGTAATTTTAGTGAAAGAAATTTAGGTCGTTTTAGCCAAACTAGTTGTAGATAGTTCTACAAAATGTTGATCAATTACCTCTTATCTAATGTAGCTAAAATATTTATATTTCAATTTATAAACATCGAGATAAGACCGAAAAAAATTGTTCCTTCCTCGCGTTTTCGGTACGTTATCTTGGTCCGTGTGTGTGTGTGCTCGGCAACCGCCTCTTCAAACAATCAAAAGGGAAAAACCTCAGCGAGCCCATCAAGAATACAAACGTTCAGAAACATTAAAAAATACACGATACAAATGGATAATGTATCCGCCCCCTTCACCACCACCCCCCAGAGCAAAGAAGGAAAGGACAAAAAAGATTCAGATTTATTATCAAAGGAGCGTGTTTACAGATGGAATTGAGCGGAACGGAGAGGCACAGAACAAGCGACCAGGATAGTCGGGAGAGCAAATCCTATACACGCCCTTTGATCCTCGTCGATCCTCCTTCTTTCTTTTTCCCTCGTCGATGAGATTACATAAACGAAATAATGGAGAATAATAAAATCCCTCGGCTCGTATAAATTTCAATTAGTCGTCATCGGTGTGTAGGCTTCGATTTTCCGGGACCAAATTTTTCTGCACAACCAGCAGAGGCAGTCTCCCCTTTGTTTTATTCGCGCATGCATATGTGCGATTGCACATGTATATACGGGGTGTTCCATTTATCTTGAGACATCGAAATAACTCGAGACCGGCGCAGTAAATCGAAAAATCCCGAGAAACATATCGAGTAGATGGAAATCAAACAAGGAGTAAAATGCAGAGCTAACTTTTTTATTCAGTCGACATCTTCAATGTGATTTTGAGGTCAACTTAAAAAATGGAAAAACATATTTTTTGAAGCGGAATTTTATTCAACGTAAAAAACAGGCAACTTGCGTCCGAACGATTCTTTTATTTGGCCATTATTTTATTTCAAATTTACAACAACAAAAATTAAAAATTACGGACTTCTACTTGCGAACTTAAATTAATATGGCGAATAAATAATTGATTAAGTAAAAAGAGCATCTCTCTGCGGACACAAACGTTGCGAGTAATTTTTTATGCATATAATTTTTTATTCACTAGATGACTTCAGGGTGATTTAAAGGTTAACTTTCGAAACTCATATTTTTTATAGTGCATTTTTATTTTACGGAAAAAAACGGGTTAGTTTTGTTTGAAATAATTTTTCATTTGGCCGTTAGTTTCATTTTTCATTAAAAAAACCTTTTTAACGTTTTTTTTTTCAACAAACACTTTTCAGTGGCCAAATAAAAAAATTATTTCAATCAAAACGACCCTGTTTTGTTCTCGTATAATAAGAATCCACCATAAAAATGACGAGTATCCATTTTTCAAAAGTTGCCCTTGAAATCACCTTGAAATCTTCCACTGAATAAAAAATTATGCGTGACTCAGTATTATTCGATTTTCTTCGCTCTTCTTGACGTCCTCCAAGGTCCCAAGATACACGGGACACCCTGTATACGAATATATATGACACCTTCGCTGTCATCGTCCCTGCTACGAATAAAGAACAAATAAACTCGGTCGTGGAAAGGAATAAAAAATAATTTACAAAAAGCCTCGGAAAAAAAAAGAGTAGGACGTCGAGACCGCGAAGCCCAGCCGAAAAGGTGGCGGGTCGGCCGAGAAGGGTCGGAGCGGGAGGAAGCGAGAGAGGAAAAAAAAGAAAAGAGACCGAGACTGCGAGAGAACCGAGAGTTTTAACCGTCTGGCGGCACGCATCCTGCCGTGTGAATTATAACCGAGTCGGAGATCTCATTTCTGTTGGCTTATGGTCGCGGTACAAGCAGTAGCACCGCGCGCACACACGGTCTCGTATTCGCGCTCGCGTTATACGAGCGCTCGCTTTATGACTCCGATATGCGCGAGAACGAGCCCTGTATATCCTGCATGATGTATAAAGCCGCATACGTAAATATACAGGGTGTCCCAGAAGTAAATGCGTTCCCTGAAATGGGGGGTTGGGGGTGAAATTCTGAGTCGATTGATATAAGCATGTGTGGGTCTCGGATCAACCCCTGAATTATTATTAATTTTTAAAGGCTCGCGCACCTGATTGGCCCGCCTTTAAAAATCAATAATAATTCAGGGGTTGATCCGAGACCCACACATGCTTACATCAATCGACTCAGAATTTCACCCCCAACCTCCCATTTCAGGGAACGCATTTACTTCTGGGACACCCTGTATATAAACCTATACACACACTTATATAGCGGGTGTCCAGAATAAAATATTACAAGCTTATATCTCAGAAGATACAGACTCTAAAGAAAAATCTTTCAAACAAAAGTTGTTCCGTTTCAAGAGAGGAAAAAGATAGCAATGTCAGTTTGACCTTGGCCAAACAAATTTCAAAGTTGACCTTTGTAGGACCTTGTCGGTTACAGCGAAGGCCAAATTGACATTGTCAACTGTTTCTTCTCTTGAAATGGAATAACTTATGTTGAAAACATTTTTCATTGCAATACGTACGTTCGGAGATATAGGCTTGGAACACTTTATATGGGACACCCTGTATATGTGCATACACACGTAATACAAGTTCATGCGTTTTCCTTTAATTGATGACCTCCCGCGCGCCCACGACACCCAAGCACCCCGACATCGCCCTTGGCTGCAAGCTTTCGACTTTACTACCCCCCTTACCTACCCCCTTCCCTGCCAAGCCATCCGAAGCCCTTGCCACTCGTCCTCCGACGCGAAACGACAGACACGCCTATACGTACCTACCTGTAATACGGATCTATACCTTCTCGCCATCGACCCAATATTAATCCGGCACTCACCAGCCCGCGAACCTACCCCCTTCCCACCAACCCCCTTCCACCCAACGTTCGTGCAAATCCCGTAGGTTGCGGCGAAGGTATGGAACCGCCATTTGTGCCTCGATCCTCCTCGTAGGGTGAAAATTCTCCAGATTGCCTCGATTTTCTTACGTAGGGCTTGATCTTTTTGGGGCCCTAAAAAGGGATCGACTATCAATAATTTTCGGGCTGATTGGGCGCGCAAGCGGAACTTGAATAGGGGTCAATCCGCACTCCGATTGGAAGAACTTCTGATGTAGTTGGCGAGGACACGTTGATGGTCATATTGAAAAAGGGCATACGAGAGCCGCTGGTTCTCCAATGGAGAATGGGAGCTCGGAGCACGTGTACACAAAGCCCTTGTTTTGAGGCTCGAAGGGCTCGATGTGTGAGTCTACAACGACGACTACAATGCGCGGAGGCTTGAAGAGCATAGCGGCGGTGCTTTGGCACTTTGAAGTCCAATGACAAAGGGTCGTCGTCACCATCGTCGTTGACGTTGAGAAAGTGGAGAACACAGACGCGTATATTTCCTCGGCTAGGATATGTGGCGCCTCAGAGAGACAGAGAAAGAGAGTTCACATTTCCTGAAGAGAAACGAGCTACTGTGCTAGAGTCTTCCGGCGGACTTCTTAGTCTCACACAGAAAGGCTTGAATAACCCTCTGAGAATCTCGCCCTCGTATGTCACGCCAGGATATTATGCCATTACACGTCCGTATTATACTTGAGCGAGGATACAGTATCTGGAGTGGCGAGAGCCGAATGCAAATGTGATCCTGTTTGATGTGATCTTTCGAAGTACTGCTGTGAGCTTTAGACTCGACCCAAACAAAGGCATGATGAGGAACGCCAAAAGTGTCCGAGGAATAGAACCCAAACGACTCCATGATGACGAATTCGAGAAGTGTCTGAACAATTGGAATGACGGTGAAGCTTGCATCGTTTGGATGCAATGAGATTGTTTCTTTTTTATATCTCATATTTCCTTTGGCAAGAATTGGTATACGAAAATCGCGCAAACATTTTTTAGGATACGAGCGATCTACAACATGAATTTGCAAAATATGATTTTGGATAATAGGGAAAGTGAGGAATTGAAAATTCCGTTGCGTTCCAACGATGCAAACTTCAAACCCATTGATTTGAGCGCTTAGGAAATAGAACCCAAATAACCCTAAACAAACGCACAGTAAGGATTTCTGAAATGGTCTACGGATTAGAACCTAAACAGGCCCAAATGACTTCACTATGAGGAATCATAGAAATGTTGATCAGAACTTAAACGAACCCAAACAACTTCACTATGAGGAATTCTGGAAGTGTCAGGAATAAAACCCAAACAACATCACTATGAGGAATCCTAGAAGCGTCTGGCAACTACGGCCTCCATGAACTAACCCAAAGGAAGTCAATGAGGAATCGAAGAAGGCAATTACAGCCTCTATAAAATGGAACGCAAAAAAACCCAAGCAACTTTACGATGACGTATGCTAAAAACGTCTAACGAATAGAAAATCCGTGCCAAAAATTTCGTCGAGCCAAGGACTCGAATTTAAGAAAAGAATGAAACCCCTAGCTGTCAAAGCTCTCTCATTATGACTTCGGAAGTGCAGAGAAAGAGAAGGAGGGAGCGAGACCGTGAGAAAAAACAAGAAAGCTCAGACGGGCTGCACGTTTGTACGTCCGCGAACTGAGAAACGTTCACCCTGGATTCCTAAGCGAAAAGACAGCGACAAAGGAAAATGATTAAAAAAAAGAGAAGCAAGACTCGCTCGAGAAGAAGTGAGGAGAACGATGCAATGAAGGAATGCATACAACGTAATCCTGCAGAAATCGTGAACGATGCTCTCGACAGAAAAAGTCATTCTCTTGCTGTCTGGCGACCATATCGATAAGCATTACCCATGGCGCCCCTAATAGTCGAGAGCCTAGGCCCTAGACAAAGGGATCTATATAGGGATCTATATAGCGTGACAATCTCGTGGGATCTCGACTCTCTCGTGCAAGACCATAAAAACGTCTACCGATGCTCGTGATAAAAGGCATCACCCCGTTTCATTGGTAGCAGCTCTTTCACTTGTACACCTATTCCGCGGTCAGCGAAATTTCAGCTTTTTCATTCCGCGGCGCATAGCACGCTACTTCATATTGGTTGGGTCTGACAGATTAGCAAGGTCTGGTTTCTGATGCGGTATGAAAGAAATCTGGATTTCAGCAGTTCTCTTTCAGACCGAGCATGATGACTCTCCTTTGAATCTGGTGGGATCAAGACAGTATTTTCAAATGCTGCTTGTCTTGATCTCGACCTAGTTGATTTTCTGATGTAGTTTAGGATTGAGGCCTTAGGCCACTCTAGAGGCCGAAAAAATAGGCTTTTTGGGGATTTTTTTTTTTCAGAAAAACTACAAATAAATGAAGATTACCAAAAAGGTTGTTTATCATACATATTAGTGACTGTATACAATAATTTTTTTCAAGCGATTAATTTCAAAATGGCGGCTGTCCAGCGTTTATCTCAAAATTGCATTTTTTCAGTTGGCCGGAAACATCACTCAGAGAATTTTCAACCGATTCACTTGTAATGTTGAATGTATCTTGAAAAATACATTGTCTATGGAAGTACGTAGGATTTTCTTTTTATATTGCATGGGTCATTTGTTATTAACAATTATCTGAAGAGAATTTTTTGGAAAGTGAAAAATTTGCCTAAAAAATCGTCAGATAATTGCTAATAACAAATGAACTATGCAATATAAAAAAAAATCCTACGTACTTTCATAGACAATGTATTTTTATATATATAATCAACATTTCAAGTGAATCGGTTGAAAATTGTTTGAGTTAGGTTTCCGGCCGACTTATAAAATGCAGTTTTGAGGTAAACGCTGCACAGCCGCCATTTTTAAATTAATCGCTTCAAAAATTTTTTTGTATACAGTCACTGATATGTATGATAAACACCCTTTTTTGTAATCTCGATTTATTTTGTAGTTTTTCTGGGAAAAAAATTCCCAAAAAGCCAATTTTTTCGGCCTCTAGAGTGGCCTAACCCCTTAATACGAAAACCATGGGATCAGAAGCGAATGTAATGAGACTCAGTTGTTTTTGTTTAAAGATTTTGGCAGCTTCGCAACTCACGCAAAAAGACGTCAAATAAAAATAGCCACATGGTACGTGGGAAAACGAGAGTACATCGGACAGGATCAAATTAGCATTCCGTTTTCCACATATGTATGCCTTCATTTGCATTACTTCTGATTCGTTTGCCTACACCGGCACAAAGAAAATCTTCGAAATACAGTTTGGATTTATTTGGGTACTTGTCTTGATGTCACCCTAGTTGATTTTCGAATGTAGCTTAGGATTGATGCAATTGGAATGGGATCAGAAGGAATTCAGTAAGACCTGGTTCTCTTCGTTCAAAGATTTCGGCAGATCTGCAACCAAAATAAACCCCAGAAACCGGAGGTCAAATAAAAAAGAACCACATGAGTCCTTGGAAAGGACGAGATTAGATCTAACAGGATTAAATCAGCATTCACTTTCCACATTTGTATGCCTTCATTTGGGTTCGTTTCGATTTCTTTGCCTACAGATGCAGAAAAAAATGTTTAAGATTCAGTTCTGCCTTTGCTATGTCTTCTTCAGGTGCACATATGAATCCCTTTGTGTTTATGTGAATGTAGTTGGATGTGCGAATGTGTTTGGGGTATTTTCATCAACAACCTCTCCAGCTGGAAAATCGATCCTCCAGTTCTTATGTAGTGTTTTGGTTTTTTTCTTTCAAAATCTGCCTTTTCCCATTCGCCTTCATTCCCTTCACCAACCACTACCAATCTATACATCATCCCAAGCTACGGCCGTCCTGGGAAAAACAAAGACTCGTCAGCAGTGGGGAAACTGACAAACGGAGATTCCCAGAGATTTCAGACAACGAGTACACCACACACACATAGTCAGGTCGAAGAAAAGAGACGGAGCAAAAAAAGCAGCAAGTTCGGAATTACACGAACGTCTTTTTTTTGGCCTTGCTCATTTCGCCTTCTCCAACTCTCCGCGTACGCTCTTGAGAATCAATATCGTTCGCTCACAGCTCGGAGTATACTCCCACCGTTGGCCTTTCTTTCTTGCTTTCTTTCCCAACTCCAAACACGGCGGTCTCAAGCCGCCCGCGTCAGTACTCGGATAGGTGACCACTCGATCGCTAGCAACTGACGAGTCAATTTTACCCGCGTTTACCTATCCCAAATTCAGCGTAAACAACCCTTTTGCAGCACGGGTTTTCCGCAGTTTCCCTGTGCCCTCCTGCTGCGAAAAACCGTGAAAATTCGCCTCCATTTTTGCACAAAAAATTCCACTCTCTTATTTCACACAGACTGAATTTCTTTTCTCAAACTTTTTTTTCTCGAAACTCAAAATAAACGTATACATATATTGCGATAATTGTGGTGCTCGAAACGGGAGGAACGAAAACGCGTGTTCGCGACGAGTACATTTCCATTTGCCGTGAATGCGGCGACCCACATTCTCCGAGGAATGAGCTTTGAATCACGGCGAGGAGGAACGGGGAAAAAACGAAGAAAAAACGAAGAAAAAAAACCAGAAAAAAGATAAAGAGCTGGAAATGAGAGAATGATAAAAAGCTAGTAGAGTTGGAAAAAGAGGGTTTCTCGGCTGACGTTTTAAACGGGCTTTCGCCGTCTCGCTTCTTCGACTCTCATCGGGAATTCTACACTTTTGGACGAAAAGATTTCCACGGCGGGTTTCACCCGAGGAAGACGGAAAGAAGACGAAAAAGTGTAATAAAAAAAAAGGAATATATGAGGCAAGAAACCTGAAAACGAACCACTCGAGGCGAAAAGCTTCCAGTACCGCAAAGATTTGCCTCCGAGGCAAAGCACGAAAAAGAAAAGTGCAAAAAGGAGAGGGAGAAAGAGAAAAAAAAGCGTTCGGCTCACGCGACCTAAATTATTCGATACTTCTGTTTCAACTACCGTTTACCGACTCACCGAGAGCTCATCAATATTCTCTCCCGTCTGAAAAATTCCTTTCATCGCTTCATCAATGCTCGCGAATGCACCAGGAAAAAAAGTTCAAAACATATCTGAAAATAATGACCAAATCAAAAAATGTTTCGAACAAAAGTAACCTGTGTTTTTTCCACGTAGAATCACATTTCCTTGCCAAAAAAATATAGGTCTCCATTTTTTTTAATTGACCCTGGAATCACTTTCAAACCGTCGATTGAAACAAATCCTGCTTGCTGCTGTTGATTTTCCAAAGCCCTTTGTCAAAGGGCTGGGTGCCAGAAGGACCCAGCTGTCATCGAAACGAAACCAGAACAGTGACATTTCCTAGTAGGATCAAATGAACAAGATCAAAACCACATCCCTCCCCACAAACCAAATCAGTTCTCAACTAAATCTGAAATTAGCATCGGATGGTCGATTCCAAGACCGCAGACACAAGTAACATCAAAGTGCATCAAAGAGCTCTAAAAAACAGTCTCCATACCGAAGTAGCCCAACTCCACTGCGGCCACATTCCTTTTTCCATTCCTCCATACGCTTACTGGACAGCTGCGGACTTTGGCGTTCTTCCCAGCCGCGTATGCAAACTTATCCTCGGGGCGCAGCGACGCGCTGAGGAATAACAAAAATTCCTGTTATCCGAGAGCCGGAGAATTGTGGCTGGTGCCTTCGCGTCGTGGAGTAAGGATCGTGGACGATCCCGCTATACACGTAGATATCCCAAGTGACTGAGGAAACACCATCCTGGCACGAACGAACAAAGAGAGAGAGAAAGGGGGGAGGCCAGAAGGAAAGAGGTGGAAAGGACCACCAAGGGGTTGCTGGGCAAAGGGGGTGCAAGGGGTAGTCGCGACAGCGAGGCAGTTGTACTCCGCACACCAAAGACACTAGGGTGGGTGGTGTGTACCTCGGTAGGGACGACGTTGCTGCTGGCGAAGGGTTTTCTTGGCCGAGTCTGCGAGCCGGAAGAGGACACGCCAGGGGTGAAATACACGAGCGGAAAAGGGACGGAAGGTGAGAGAGCGGGGAAGAGTCACAAGTGGAAGGACTACCGGCGTTATCGACCCTGGTCGACGAGCGAGATGGAATCCCCCGAAACGGATATAATCCAGAGAGCGGGGGTGGGAGAGAGAGATGCGTGAGGGTGCGGAGAACAGTGCTAGGGGTTGGTTCAACATAACACTGCGCGCATAAACGAACATGAACATACATATATGTATATTTGTTCGTGATATAGGTGGAGGCCAAACTCCGGCTTTCCCCATTACAATATTCAACTGCTGATGTACTGCACGTAGCATGTGCTCGTGCAGGTGCCTGCAAACTTGCTCATCTCCCTTCTCCTCTGCAATGAGGGAGCCGGAAGTTTGCTCTTTTTTGCCTCGCCCCATACATTATTCGTAAATATGTTGGTTCAGCAATGTTGGATAGGTAGACAGCCCACTAGGGTAGGGAACATAAACCGGGTAGTAAGCTTTTAAGTGGTCGCTGGGAAACGTCCGAGTACCTAGTTGGATACCCAGCGAAGGAGATAGCCTTGTAGTGATCAGCTACATACTTCATCGATCTGGTCAGCCAGATGATGGAGTCTCCAGATCAAGAAATCTCCAATTCTCCAGCCAAGAATTAGCATGTGGTTTCTAGAACCCTACATACTCCCGATGCCGATGAGATACCACCATCAGTATGGCCTACTGTCATGATAGCCAGATGACAGCTCCATCGGATCATAAGATCAGGAATTCTCCAGCCAAGAATCACGTTGTCTACTCTCAAAATCTACATACTGCTCGCACTGTCCAGGTGCATACCTCATCAATCTGGTCAGATAGATGAATGAGTCTTCAGATCAAGAAGTCACTAATCCTCCAAGAAGAATCAGCTTGTAGATTCTAGAATCCTATATACTCCTGATACCAATAACATACTCTCATCGATATGGCCTACTGTCTTGATAGCCAGATGATTGCTTCATCGGATCGAAAGATCAGCAATCCTCCAGCCAAGAATCAGGTGCATACCTCATCGATCTGGAGAGGCAGATTATTGAGTCTTCAGCGCAAGAAATCATCAATTCTTCAGCTAAGAAGTGACTCCAACCTGAAGAACAGAAAAATCTTCATAAGTCTCATCGGGACTTTGTCCTGCGCCTGCGCCGAGTATTCCCTCAAGAACGCAGACACCACGAGTACAGACGAGGTCCAAATCTCCCTCGACACCTATTTTCCTTTTTCCTTCATTTTGCACACCCGTCACGAGGTTGCCGAGCCCGACAACCCCTCGTATTCCAACAGAAGAGTAGATCCCGCACGCTTCTCCGGCAATACAGTGGGTATGCCGATTCGATCCATCCGAATTTTTCATAGAAGCGTCAAGAAGGGATGGAGCTGCTTCATTCCCGGATGAGTTGAAGGCATCATCGGAATCCTAAGTTCCGTTCTGGCAATTCGGGAAAAACACTTGAAAAGTCCTGGTCCCTCGAAAATCCAGACTGTCCAATTCAACGTCCAACTACGCTCTTCAACAGCCTTCATACTTTTGTAGAAATGGGCTACTAGAAATGGACACCCTGTAGTGCGCAGGGTATACACGTTTTGTGCGATATTGCGCCCCACGAAGCCTCAGGACCAAGTGAAGGTGCGGGAAAAAACGATGAGGCTGTTGCTGGCTGAGGGATATGAGTCGCCCTGCTAGCCACGAAAATATAGTTTCAGCCGACTGGTGCAGTAATAACGAGTTTTATACATCCCATATTTTTTCACATTTCTTTATTCATGCGGTTATAAAGAGATTGCCATAAAAAGGAAGAACTCCATACACAATGAGACAGTGCTTTATGGCTTTGTAAAGCGAGATGGAGAGAAGGCAAAGGGCACTCTGAGCCAATCGAGGCGTCTACTAAAATCAAGATATCCGGTTTCCTCCACTCGTGCAGACTCCCGAACGTCTGTCGAGCTGCCCCATCTCATTTCCACTTTCCTACTTCGCTCGGAGGCTCTCGAAACCGAAGGACCATGAGGATCGAGTGCTTTCTTGACTCAAACGAACCTTCGACAACTCGGATAAATGCCTACATCGAGCTCGCGGAGAGCAAAAGCTTTTCCATGCCATAGGGGATATAAGGATCCTTGAAGACGTTGGAAAGATCGAGAGGTCCATCGATCAAGCGATGGCAAGTGATCGGATCTCGAGTTCGCTGGCAGTGAAACCGCACCACCCTTCCTATACGCTCAACATCTTTCCTTCTTTCGTAAAGTCACATGATCGAGAGCGCCTTGGTCTAGGAAGGAGAGTTCCAAAGTTCCAGACACTTTCTGTTCAGCCTAAACTCGTATAATCTCGGTAAAGGGTCGAGTAATGGGAGGGTGAGAAATACGTCTACGTACTCGACTCTTTGATCATTGGGTTGTCTGTACGCGATTCGCAGGATGTCGATTAAATGGCTCTCTGAAGGTCTAAGAACTTTGTCGAAACAGGCAACAGTCGTGGGAAAAACAATCTGCAAAATTGGAATCAAAGGATGAAATCAAAGTTGAAATGAAAAACACCACAGCAGTAGCGGACGAGGCGGATGATTGCTATGGAATCATATCCTACAATCGACCACATCAGGATCATACAAGGCGGATCATAGCTATGGAATTGTATAATACAATCAACCACATCAGCATCCTACAATCGACCACATCAGGATCATACAAGGCGGATCATAGCTATGGAATTGTATAATACAATCAACCACATCAGCATCATACAAGACGGATGATCATGCACTAAACACCCAATCACTAAACTAAAACTAAAACTAAAAACTAATCACTAAACATCATGTATCACAACGTCATGCACTAAACGTATCACACCATCATGCACTAAACACCCAATCACTAAACTAAAACTAAAAACTAAAACCTAATCACTAAACACTAAACACCTAAACACCTAATCACTAAACACTAAACCTAATCACTAAACATTAAACCTAATCACTAAACACTAAACACCCAATCACAATATCGGCAATCAAGTTGTTGATTTTTGTCGGGAAAGCGAAGTATTCGTACCCATCAATCCAACGTTCGATAAAACGTCTATCATGTGGAAGCTCAATATCCATTTGAGACTTTTGATCTGGGTTGGATTTTGGATCTTGATAAAACGTTTTACCATGTGGAAATGTGATCTTCATTGAAAACTTTATATCCAGCTTAGATCTAGGACCTAGTTGTATTTAGACCAAAATGTTGGATTTAGATTTGGGTTCACAAAGATCATATAGTGGTTCATATGGTTTCACCTAAGCATGAAGAAATCTAGAAAATAGAAAGCCACGGTCCTCCACCCTTTTCCGAGTATCTTCACTCGGAGGAAAGTGAAGCAGGCAATAATAAGACTCGTACGTACGAGAATAACAATACCCGAGAATGGTCTCAATACCGCCAACCGGGAGTACCGGGGACACGAGGGGGCGCATACCCTACAGGCATGTCTGTCTAGCTACTACGACAAGTCCCTGCGGGTAACCCGGGCAACCCTGTTAGAACCCTTCCGCGTTGCCCTGCGCGGAGGTTAACCCCCACGTCAACCTGTCAGACGTTCAACAGGCGCAAAAAAGCTGCCAGCCAAGAATGGATCGGAATGAATGAGAAATAAAGTCGAATGACAATGATCAGCATCAGACAAAAATCAACTTGAAAAAAAAAAAGGATCCGGCAAGATATCTTCGAGTTGTGCTCACCGATGAGGATGTCTGCAGGGTAACACGCGGCCGAGAGGAAAAAGAGTCACAGCAGGCCCGTTGGAACGCACCATTGTGCCTCTGGGGAAGAGCAATCAATATTTTCCGCCAGTCTAGTAATAGGCCGGATATGACGAGACTTGGTGCTAACACGCGTAACGATCGTCGCGGTAGTTACCGCGAGCAGTTTTTTTTATTGTGACGGCAGAAATCAGAAAGAGGGAGCGCAGCCTAACAGTCATTAACGACCGAACAATTGTAAAAGGGAGAAAGAATCCTACATGCGTGCACGTGATCGTATGCAGTGTAGGTACATGAAGCAGTCGGAATGACCAAGAGGAAGGGATTACCAGACACTTCGTGACTGCATTCAATGAATGCTCTCCGTCCTCGACGAACAAAGCGTCTTTCAATCGAGGCTTCATGTGTGATTGCATACATCTCCCGGTTGGAACTGTTGGTGGTTTTGTGATCGCAACAATCGCGGAAGCAGGCAACCATCGAATGATTATTAGCGTTGGGGATTTCGCTGTAACGAATCAGAGCGTGCAATTGGCGAACTTTATCCGATTGGATTCGATCTTGTGCTGCTGTTGATTTGTTTGGGTAAAATTTGCACAGTTGATCCTATCAAATCAGATCTTACTCTGCTGTTTATTCGTCAGAGTTCTCTTGCTTTACTAAACTGGCTAACTTGATCCTATTGGAGCGGATATTCTGCTGATCGATTGTTTGGGTTTCTCTGGCTAGAGTTGGCGAAGTTGATCCTATTGGATGAAATTTTATTCTGCTATTGGTGTGTTTGGGATTGTTCAGATAAAACCGGCGAAGTTGATCCTGCTCGATCAGATCTTATTCCGCTATTGATTTGTTTGGGTATAGATGGCGAATTTGATCTTATTGGATTAAATCTTATCCTGTTATTGATTTGCTTGGGTAAAGTTGGTGAAGTTGATCCTATTGGATCGGGTCTTGTTCCGCTATTGATTTTTTTGCATAAAACTGTCGAAACTGGATCCTATTGGATGGGATCTTATTCTGCTGTTCATTGCTTTGGGTTTGTTTGGGTAGAGATGGCGGAGTTGATGCTATTGGATCAGATCTTATTCTGATATTGCTTTGTTTGGGTAAAATTGGCGAAGTTGATCCTAGTGGAGTGATTGGGTATTCGTTGTTGTTTTCTTTTTTCAAAGTTTCACTTTGTTTTTTTTTTTCGATGACGGAGCCAATCTACCCCATCTGCACATCTAGTCTCAAATATAAGTTTAATTATTTAAAAAATGAAAGAGCTTCGCACTGTCCGTTAAATGGAGTGGACCGTTCCCCTTTGTTTGCCAGCAGAATATAGGTTTACATGAGATTGAAAATCCAACTGTTGGGGCTGTCCACATCGAGTTAGGCAGCGATATCGGTGCTGTAACGTTTGGCCCCATACAAAATCTCATTTCCGAGGTAACTCGACCAACAGCGGGGAGAACCTCGCCGACCCTAATAAGCTCCATCTGTAACGACCTTTCTCCCATTCCACCATATAGATATTTATTTGTACGCACAGCCGGGCACCTGACCCTACTGGATCCCGACAAGCTCAGCTTGGTCAGCGGTAGCTACGTAGCCGAATAACCCATCAAACCCCTTCCGTTACCATAGCGCACGAGGCAGCTACCGTTTTGCATACGAGCAATAAAACCGTAGGGACTCCACCCAACCGGCGCCTGGTGCACTTCGTCCAATCCTGGTCCGCTCGGTCTTCGAACATTTGTTTTCATCACCTCCTAGCCAACTTCAAAGGGACACTTTTTTGGGATTACAAAAGGAGACATTCCTGCTGTCATTGCGTTTTGGAACTTTTCACTGTTCACACTTTCGGACTCGATGCAGCACTGCGTTCACTCACGGTTACTATTGGACACTGTCTTCACTTCCGGTTGCTTATTTTCATGAGCATTCGATGATCAGCTGTTGGCAAGGTAGCTGTTCCAATTATCAATGAGCATGGATTGTTTTGGGCTTGATTCATAATGATCAGTTGGAATAGTGGATGATAAGAAGTTTTACTTCAGATTGGTCGAAAAGTACTTCTCCAATGATGAATCAAGCATTCTCTTAAGGTGTCGAGGTGATTATAATGATCTTGAAATATTTACATAAACTAAAAAAATATATAAACTGACACTGGTGGATGGCCGGATCAGCTCCGGTAGGCCTTCGAGCTAACATTAATTTGAAAAAGTACAAAAAATGACTTTCTATGGTTTTTCAGTAAATCTACCACTACTGTACAAATATTGATGGGAAGACTAATGTTGCCAGGTTTTTTTCACCTTAATGTACCCCCAATAGCCCTATAAGTTAACAAATTTAACCAGCGAACCGTTCTTCCGGACCGATTGATCAAAGCTTTACAAAACAATTATAGGAACAAGTGTATTGTTCCTAAACATCGCGTAATCATTATGAAAATGAAAAGACCAATTTCATTTGACTTTTTTCGCAACTTTGCACTAGTTGCTTGTTAAATTTATGAAGAAAACAAATTCGAAAAATTTCAAAAAAAATGTAATTTTTTTATTCTTACATTTGTAAAACATTTCGGGAAGCAATACTGACTCATTTTTGCACGATTCGGCCTTTGCGGACCATAATTTCACTCGTCTTTAATTGCAGTAATTCAAAGTTGATACCCCCAGGTGTATTCAGTCGTCGATCTGAGAACTTGTATGCGATTAATTCTCGATATTTTCTGCGAAGGTTATTAGGGTTACAAAAAACTGTTTTTTTTTCAAAACTGATATTTTTTTAAAGAAAAAAACCAATTATCAGTTTTTGTCAAAACTAATCTTTTTTTTTGGCGAATTTTTTCTCAGTTTTGGTAAAAAAATTAATCAAAAGTTTTTGTAAACTTGAACTATTTTTCAATTTTTGATCATCCCTAGTTTTGAAAAAAAAACTGTATCTTGTAACCCTGATAACCTTCGCAGAAAATATCGAGAATTCATCGCATAAAAAGTTCTCAGATCTACTAGTGAATACAACTTGGAGGTATCAACTTTTAATGAGTGCAATTAAAGATAAATGAAATTGTGGCGCGCAAAAGCCGAATCGAGTGAAAAAAGAGTTAGTATTGTTTTCTGAAATATTTTACAAAAAAAAATTTAAAAATTACATTTGTTTCAAATTTAACAAGCAAATAGTGCAAAGTTGTCACAAAAGTCGAACAAAATCGGTCTTTTCGGAAAACGGAAAAACGGTTCGATGGATCAATTTGAACATTTACAGGGCATTGGGGGTACATCAAGCTGAAAAAAACCTGGCAACATTTTTGGCAATGGAAATTCGTATTTCCTTCTATATTCGTAGAGTAGTGGTAGATTTACTGAAAACCCATAAAAAGTCATTCTTTTGTACTTTTTTTAAATTAATGTTAAGGGTGAAAAAAAGGTCGCAAAAATCAACGAAAGGATATTGCAGGAAATTTTTTCAAGTTTTCAAAGCTGCCCTTTAATTAAGGGAAAGGATCTTTTTTTCATTCAAAGTCGGATATCTCAGAAAAAAATTGATGTAGCGCGATAAAAAAAAACCAAATTGAACCTGAATAATCCAGCTAACTGATTGATACATTGATTTAAAAGAAACAAACAAATTTGGAATTTTTTTTCTTCCGCTATTTCATGTGATTGCGCGATAACCGTAACTCACAACATTTTCTTGCCGAAAGATCTCGAGAGTATAAGCTGGAAGCTTCAAAATGCTTTTTTGCATCTCGATACGACCATTTTTCATAGCGCTTCAAGAATCACTAAAAAGTTGCAAAAATGTTCTGTTTCTTCCATTTTTGGAGTAGTGTATGTATATATATATATATATATATATAAAGGGTTTCGAGTCAATACGCGCCCTCGGCTCAATGCAAGATATCTCCATTGTTCCCCTCGTCGTATACCAGCACATTTCGCATATGTCCAATCTCGACGTTCCTCGTATTATGATGAATGAACGTGTGACGTAAAGAGAAAGGCAGTGCTTCGTAGACGCGCTTGACTCACCCCTATTCGGACTATCAATTATCTCCACCGGCTCAATACGCCCAACGGTCCTCCACACACCAGTCGGTCCAAAAAATCGGTAGATATTTTGGAAATTACCGGTGGGAAAATCATCTGTGCGATTTAAAATGCTGCAATTTTTTACGAATTGCTGATACACCAAATATGATTATTTTTAACAAAAATCGATCATTAACAAAGAACTAGTCACGATTTAAAAAAAATTAACATATTAAATTTTGCTATAAATATATGTTTGAACTACTCTATCAATAACTTTGTGGCTATATCACTGTCAATGAAAAAATTCATCTACATTAAGAACACCGAAGTTACGTGCGCTCATTAAAAAAAAATCATCCATTCGGCATTGCTTCGTTCAGGTTTATTTGAGTCCATCACTATTATCACCATTATTATTATTATTAACATTATTAACAAACAAACGTTCTCCAGTAGCGAACGCTCCTGCCATTATTATTTTTAATCAATCGTTATTACAAAATTCAATTATTATTTCAAATTTCGAAATGTCAGACCTGCGTATAAAAGGTGTAAAACCATCCGCCACTCGTTTCGATTAATGATTATTATTAAAAACTAACGTTCTCCAGTGACCCGTGTGCCTGAGGAACGTTTTTTTAAAGAGACAATTAAAAAACGCGAACGTTTTCTCATTATTCGCCCTTACGGAACGCACTGGAGGAGAACGCAATCATGGGGTCGTACGAATCTGCTTAACGTGCTAGTTTAGACACCTGCCTGCCGGATGACGGAAACTAACGAGGGGCGCCTTAACTTATTGATGAGATTGATAATGGCCGGGTAAAGGACGCCTCGTAATCGCATTCCTAATCAGACGCGGCGTCACATACACACACACACACACACACATATATATATATATATATATATATATATATATATATATATATATATATATATATATATATAAAATGTATATGCATATATATATATATATATATATATATATATATATATATATATATATATATATATATATGCACGGTACTGCTTGCCATAATTGCACCTCGAATATCTCCGCAATTACGAGAATTTCAAAATCGTCCGACGTCAGATGCCAGAGATATCAGGTTCATGAATTTTCGATGAGAATGAGAGGAACACGGAGAATCAACGATTAATTAAATTAAAATTTGGCAGACATTATACTTGAAGGCGCGTCCTCGAAACAGCCAGAAGCGCTGATAGTCAGCGTTAAGTGGATGGAACGGGTATCAAAGTATCCTGGCTACAGATACGTATGTGGAAGGTAAAGTGGAGACGTTTACCCTCGTAGCTCACGCCTCATTCTATATTAAAAGGGACGGGACAGGGTGAACGACGTGAGTCGAGCGAATAGGGCTCAACCGTTGAGGGAAGAGGAGCACTTTGCCCAACATCACGGAGCTACCTTGCCCAACATCACGGAGCTACCTTATTTCACGCGTCCATCAGCTGGCGTAGATTCTCGTTCTGCAAAATGTTCTCCGCGCTCCACTTTTTCCCAACGCTACTTCTTCTTTGTTTCCGTATTGTTTTCGGAAAAAGGGTCGACAGGCGCAGTTACGCCAGAGGCGAGTGCGTCGAAGTTTTAATCTTCGACGAACCAACGCGGAGGAGGACAATACGAAGTCCGTAGGGGCGGATCAAGTGTCTTTGTCATGATGATCCTGGATAGCCTGCATCCACGACGGCCCGAGCTTGACAATGACACCAACCATCAGAAAGTTCCATCTTCACGGAAGCAAAATTGGAGGAGGACTATGATAAGTCTGAGTACTTATCGACAGGTCAAACGTCTTCATCGACTAGCGAGTGATCCACGATCACCATGATCCCGAACAGCCGCCAGCCACGATAGTCCGAGCTTGATGAAAACCTAGCCGGACAAGGATCATAAGGGAAGTCACAATGACACAACCATCAGGAAGTTCCAACCTTCCACAAGCCAACGTGGTCCCGATGATGAGTCAAAGTCCCTAACGACAGTGTCTTCATCGATTCTCCAAGTGTTCCGATACTATCCCATGATGATCCTGCGTCCTACAATCTGTGGTTGGATCCTTTGTTCATCGGGGTTGGATGGAGGGAAGCTCGTCAGGTGCTACTGCCGTTCAATGGAATTACGAAGCTGAAAAGTAACCGCACGACAGTCATCCCTGGCGCTGGGAAGTGCTGTGATCCAGCGCAAAGCCTGGATGAGCTTTTCTTGAGCGCGCCGGTAACTGGCCAACGGAAGGGCGGGCATCCAACGAAACCACCTGGAACTGCTGATCCCGCGAAAGGTCGGGAGCCACACAGGTCGAGGGTATAGGAAATGGTATGGGGTGGATAGACCTCTTTCAGCCGTTGAAAGCAAAGCAAATTACTAAAGTTCCGACCTGCACGCTACATGACGCTGGATAAAAGCTACTCTTGCAACCGTCTCGCTCTGGCAAACGTTCCGCAGGCCAACTTAAGCCCGGAAGCTCTAGTACGCCTTTTCCAACGTATATGTATGTGGTCTTTTAGGTTTTTTTTTACTTCCTCGCCATCTCTGTAGCTGTCTCTGCCTCTCTTTGGGCCTTGGTGGCTTAAGTCTACCTACAGGACAGAAGCTCCGCCGGCAAAACGAGACTGCGGAGGTTGCATCGCTTCTAGGCTGATTCCAGCGCTCGTGTGTACTCACCTCCCTGTGCCTGCCATGATACAGGCGTAGATACACTGCTCTTATTATAAAGCCGGAGCCCTCCCCGTATTATCGTTTGCCACATAAAAGATTTTATGTACACAAGTTAGCGCAGCAGACGACGTTGCACTTGTACTTGCCGGCTTTGCTCTTTTATTCTCCAGCTGTGCTCTTTTCCCCTCTGCCTCTCTGATCTGTCGAGATCAAAGAGCGCTTGGGATTTAACGGGGAATCCAGAGGCAAAAGCCTCCAAGTTCCTATGACGGATACACCTTTGCCGCGATTCCGAAAACTCCTGGAGCAGGCTCTAATGGACAACACTAAATTGATCCGGAATCAATGACATAGGCGTTCCATTGAAGATATGGAACGAACGTCTGGGTGTCACAGCTACTGAAGGTAATCATTCACTGTGATGGGGTCGATGATTGATGTTGCTCAATTTGGACTTGCCATGACATTTCGGTACTCCAAAATCATCCTGCGAAATGTTTGATTCAAAAGAATCAAGTCTAGTTGATTGCTGTTAGATCTGATACCGTACTTTTTGCGACATCACCAAGATGCCTCAAGATCACGAAACTTCTTCAGATCATTAAAAATGCAACTCTAGGATCAACAGCCAATAGTTTTTATATTCAACTAGCCAGATCCAAACTGTTCAGATTGCCGGAGCTGGAAAAGCCCTTGATCCCCAATCCGACCAAACGCTGATTCACCTCGAATCACAGGCAGACTCAAATATCATCGTCAAAGGCAGATCTCATCAACGGACGTTAATGAGATTCGGATTTGACGATACGAATGTCAAAGGCAAACGAAATCTCTCAGCCATCGCTACTAGGGGCGGCAACGATGTTTACAGCGTCGTAGTGGGTATCCCATTGATCCGGAAGCTGCGAAAGGACAATATAATCGCCACCTCGATAAGCGTTCGTCCCCTGCCGGTGTGTCGAGTCCCGTTCCCTTTCGTGCGCGATATTAAAAATCAGTCCTTCTTTTTTCGCGGCTTCAACCATCGCTCGGCACTCGAGACATCGTAACCACCCTTTCATGTGATACGTCAGCGCACCCCATCCCATCACATTTCGAGTGTGGCTCTTTGAAATACGAGGCACACATCAATCCTCGTCGAGCTCCTAGCTCGCAAGAGAGCCCAGCGTCACGTCTTGAAGGTTGCATAGGGTTCTTTTTTTTTTACTGTTTCTTTCGATAAACTAGAGTTTGCCAGTTTTCTAGGTGATGACAGAGCCGGTAGATCTGGACGTGACAAAGGATTGTTGCGATCTAGACATGATGAAAAATTCAACGGATCTAGGCATGATGATAGATCACACAGACCTAGATGAATGACAGACCAGAACCAGACAGAGCAGAACGAAAGATTGAACGGACCTGGAGATGATCACAGATCCAATAGATTTAGACATGATGAGAGATCAAACGGATCATGCCAAATTCTACGGATCTAGGCATGATGACAGATTGTATACATCAACACATCATGAAATCTTTAACTAACCTAGCGATGATGGCAGACCAAATAGATCTGGACACCAAGTCAGATTCAACGGATCTAGACATCATGTCAGATCAAGCAGATCTAGACACGATGTCTCGTAATGGCTCGACGAGCTGACGACGAGTGTATGACCCTCGATCTAAAACTCAGCTGCGTTGTCGCGCTAAAATAACGAGATGTACACGACGAGTTGCCGCGCTAAGAATGGCCCTCCACGTCGGAGAACTCCAACATTGCCGGGCCCATTACTCAGATGGGTGACCGCTCAGCCGTCCGCTGGCTTGCGACGACCTCTATCGAACGGGAGGCCATTTTTAACGACTTTTCCATAGCGAAGGCAACTGAATTTGGCAGACTGTGCCGGCACAGCTTTTGCGCAGTTTCCCTGTGCCCTCCTACTAATCCATCAGGGTAGAGTGAGGGTGGGCAACACTCCGGGAGGGTCTCCAAGAAAAAATAAGGAGCTCTGAGGTTAAATTTTCAAAAAATATACACCGTTATTATCCCAAAGGCAACGAAAATCGCGGTTTTGCATGTCCCGTGATTAATTCCCGAAAAATCCTTCGATTTTTGTAGGTGTCCGGTGAATTGCGCTCCCTTAGCCGGAGGTGTCGCATGCAGAAAACGTCGCTGCCACAAATGCCCGATGGCAAAAGCAACGCCCACGGTGTATTGGCCATTTGCCAACCTAATGGAAATTGGTATGGGGGGGCATTACATCGGCGCAGCTTGCGCGTATGCCCTCGGGACTCGTACTGAGATTGAAGTGGGCGTATATCTCGGAAACATGTCGAACGCCCGCGCTTTCAGGAAATCCTGCCATTATTTTTTGAAAATGTCGAAATCAAAGACCAAAAATGAATAAAATAAAAAAAAATAAATTAAAAATTAAAAAAACTAAATGAAAGTAAAATAAATTTTTAAAAGAAATTATATAAAAGTACAATAATTTTTTTTTAATCGCAGTTTAAAAAATCAAAATAAAACAAAATAAAATAAATTTAAAAAAATAATATTTAAAATACTGAAAATCAATCAAAAATTCTCTCGATGTTCAACTACAATTCTTGATAAGCCGGGAATTTTCTCGTATTCGCAGACCAGACTGACGAGGAGGTATCGGATAAAAGCCGGAGTACCAACACTGATCCTCCTCGAGGGTGGCACGGGTTCGGTAGTCACGAGAGGGGGCGTCGAACGTGCAATGGACGATCCGACCGGGACGAATTTTCCCTGGAGGCCGCCTCATCCAAAAGCCACCCTCGAGGACGGCCCCTTGCTACCGTGCGGTGCTCGGGACAGCAATGAACCCATGCTCCACGAGGAATTGCGAAACTACGTCAAGGGTGTTTACTTCAGTGCTCACTGGGTGCGTATGTTTTTTTCACGCAATTTATATAAATATATATATATATATATATATACAAGAATGTATACCGAGGAAATCAGCGACCGTATGATGGCACGGGTTTTCGACAATTTCCCTGCACCCTCGTGCAAAAGCTGTTCGATAGTGCATGATGACACATTTATGTATATATGTATGGAATTTTATTTATCATAATTGATAAACTTATGAATTTCTTGGTGCAGTGTAAATAATAGAAGATAATTGTTACAAATAATTCTATTATTATTATTGTTGTAGTTGTTATTTATTTATTGTTATTAAAATATAGATATATATATATACATATAAATTATAAGAAGCCGTATAGCTGATAAATAGACATTTCAAACGACAACAGCGACGAACACGAGAGATGATGGCATTCAAAAGAGAAAGCAATTTAAAAAAAAGTTCTGTAGATGTTCCATACGAGATGGCGAGTATTCAAACATCTCGTACACTTCCCTGTACACTCTTGGTGTGTACGGGAAACGAGCCCCCGGCATCCGTGAATTTCGTGTTTGCTTCGATGTAGTCCCGGGAGGGAGGAAATTACTGGAGGGTTATAAAAGACACTGGGTCTACGATGGATTTAATACCCGAGCGGGAGACAAGGAGATTGAGTTATATGCGGCAAAAGTTCGGAGAGGAAAGGGTGCAAGGGGAATAAATTCGGCGAGGAAGAGGCGCCGAGGACTCGACCGAAAAAGACGATGCGAAGGAAATTACCGGCGCTCAGCGTCAGAAGCCGCGTTCCCGCCTTGTCACCTCAACACTCGGAATTCGAATAATAAACTCGAGTGCGTGTATACTCTGGATGATGCAAAAGTTGGTACGGGTTTCCATGTGCGTTGGCTACATTGTCGAATTCTGAATGGAAAAGTCCTTTACCATTTTTGTCTCCGATGCTCCGTTGCTGAGATATTGATAAATCGATGATTCAGCCAATCCCGCTCGAGTACCACGCCGACCCCACCCCTTTTACACTGCTCGGCGCGCCTGATTCGCTGTCGTTGATTATTCGATATCTCAACAACGAGGCGTCCGAGAGAAAAACCGGTAGGGACTTTTCTCTTTGGAATTTCGCAATCTATCGTCTGGTAAAGATTCGGATCAGATTTTCGGTCACCCTGTAACGGCGCCGCAGGACACTACGTGGCTGAACGGTTACCCATCCTGGTATCGGTCAGACGACTATATACTGTCGGTTTATTTTCGGTTTTTATTTTCTTTTCCGTTGAGAGCTTGAGAAAAATGCATTACACGCGCGCGTGCACGTGTTTCCGAAGGGGTTGAGAATTCGTGGCACTATTGCAGAAACTCGCCAGATCGTAAATTATTCCACGTACGTGGTCGGATTTCCGGATGTGCGAGGAGAGGCCGCGTATATATCGTGGTACCCGTCTCGAATATATATATCCCTCATCCCCTTTAGGGGGGAGAGACGGTGGCGGGCAGAGATCCTGAACCACTCTCGCCCTCCACCGTTCACCCTCGCCTCTTTTTCCGTACAAGTTATATATCCACGAGCAGAAGCGTTGGACAGGAAAAAAACCGTGATCGAATTCTCGCGGTCAAACCTCCAGGACGAAATTGGAATTGGCGAGATTCCTGACACTTTCTCGGCCTCCTACATCCTGACGATGTAATATTTTTCACGTGATTCATGGGCCGACTCTAGATAATACGTTCTTTTAAATTTCACCACTATTTTCAAGTACGTTCTGTTTTAATTTCGCTACTGTCGGGGAAGCCTTATTGAAAAAGAATATTAAAATTACGAGCAAGGATATTAGGAAAGAGTTTCGAAAATAACGAATTGTTTTTACAAAATTACGAGAATTTTTTTTACTTATGAAAAAAATGTTTTAATTGCAAAAGACAACTTTAGTAATTACGAGATAGAATTCTTCTTGAGAATTATTGCAGAGATTCATTGATCGATTACATTTATTGTACCTCGAATGAGAGACGGACAGATAGAGAGAGCGAGAAAGAGAGAGAGACAAAGAATACTAATATTTTTGATATGACATTTTTGCAGTGTCCACCTTGCAAGGCCTTTACGCCCCAATTGGTCGACACGTATCAACGTATTCGGGAGAGGGGCCACAATTTCGAAGTAATTTTCGTCAGTTCGGACAGGTAAGAATTTTTCTCCATCTTTACCTATTCAAATAAGTTGCAAGCATGGCAAAAAAGGTTCATGACATGTACAAAAAAACAATATATATATATATATATATATATATATATATATATATATATATATATATATATATATATATATATGTATATATGTATATATGCATATATATATGTGTGTGTGTGTGTGTGTGTGTGTGTGTGTGTGTATATATATAATTTGTTATTTATCAAATTAATATTCACATTGAAAAATGGATAATATATAAATATATCGAAATAATTGATTATTACTATTATATATTATAATTAATAATAAAATTAATAATTAATATATATTAAATCATTTCGATATATTTATACATTTTTGTTTATATTACAATATAATAATATTAAAATGATAATAGTAATATCGATCGATTGTCATTAATTATTATTATTATTATTATATAATTATTATTATATAATAATAATAATAATAATCAACGATTATTTATTTTGCTATATTTATATATCCTCCACCGTTCCACTAATGATTTAGCGTCGAGATAAAAATTCAATATTCATACAAAGAAAAACGTGTCAACCCTCCGCGACGCTTATTATCGCTACCTATGTAATCTCGTACACAATTTATTTCCCCACCCTTTCCGCGCCCCTGGAAAATCGAGATACCGATCAGCGGTGAGTCGAAAGAATAAAGTCCGGCGACGGAAGATTTTTCGGAGACGGGCGAAGCGTTGAGCAAACCTGGAAGGGGAACGAATCCCAGAGAGTACACGGTTTTCTTTGTGCGAGTTTTCCTATCGTAATGAATATATATATATATATATATATATATATATATATATATATATATATATATATATATATATATATATATATATACACACACACACATATATATATATATATATATAAGAGAAAGGGAAAAGCATGAGATGGTGCGCTTTCGTATATTTAATGTCGGCAAGGTTCTCCAATGGAAGTTGGTACATATATACGTACAGGGTGGCCCGAATGTTCTACGATCTTTTTTAATATTCGAGAAAAAAGCATTAAAAAATGTATTCTCGACTTTCCCTGTAGCATCGGTTATCAAAGTAATTGGGGGTCATTTGGGCTAGTGTACACTCGTAGAATTAGTTCTGGGCATTTTTAACCCTCAGGGTACGGACTGACAAGGAACATCCCTCAGGTGCCACCCTTCGATTTTGTTGAAATTTGGATATGTTATAAAATACCGAAAAGTAAGCGATACGTATTTTTTTTTATCGGCGTAAAAACGGTTTTATGTGGTGAAACCACCCCTTAATATAGGAGTGGTTCACCCCTTAATTTTTCTTGCAATGTCACTATAGTGGATTTTTCCTTGCTTCGGATTAGAAGAATTTTCGTTTTTGTTTCATTAAAATCGGTCGACTCCTTGTGCGTGAAACTGCTATATTACCCTTTTCGAGGGTAATATAGCATATAAACTGCTATATTACCCCTTTATATTGCCTTTTTTCGAGGGGTGGTTTC
>OY723393.1:39247783-39385272 GCA_963210295.1 Ophion ellenae
TTTTAGGAAAAAAAGTTTCGAACAAAAGTTTTATAGCTTTAAGCAACGAACAGCATGGTTATGGTTATTTTTTATTTGGTGGCAACTTTCGAGGTTATTTCAAGGTCAACTTCGGATTTTTAAATGGAAAGTGGTTTTTTTTTATTTTTGATTCTTTTTTTGAGTAACGAAATACGCATCTTTTGTTTGAAACTTTTTTTCGTTTGACTTCAATTTTTTTTTAATATTTTGAATATTAGAGATTTGATAAATATTCAAAATAGCTTAAAAAATTGAAATCTAAGAAAAAAAAAGTTTCAGATCAAAGTTTCACAGTTTTAAGTAACAAAAAGCATGGTGATTGTTACCTTTTACTTAGTGGCTATTTTCGAGGTTATTTCAAGGTCAACTTTGGATTTTCAATTGGGAACTGATATTTTTTATTTTAGAGTAATTTTTTGCGTAACGAAATACGTATCTTTTGTTTGAAACTTTTTTTCGTTTGACTTCAATTTTTAAAGATATTTTGAATATTAGAGATATGTTATACAGTACCGGACAAAAAAAATACGCACCGCTCAAAATTCATTATTGGTGCTATTATACTTACGAAAATAGTTAATGGAGTACTTCCACAGCTGTTTCAACGATACTTTACAAGTTCACGTTTACATTTTCACTGAAACATCATGAAAAATTTTCGAAAGCTGAACGAAAACAATTTCAACGCGTAGGATGCCAATTTTAGGTCGGACAACAAAAGTACGCACCCAAAGAAAAAAAGAAAATATGTCATCACATGGCGCATCTAATATTTTGTGTGACCACCTTTTGCTTCGATAACAGCCTGTAAACGCCGAGGCATACTTTCTACAAGATTGTGAATTTGCTGTTCGTCGATATTGTACCAGGTCTCCCGCGAAGCATCAAAAAGCTCTTCTTTGTCTGTTGCGTCGCCCTTATTAATATTTTGGTCCAAAATAGACCACAGATTTTCTATAGGGCTTAAATCTGGCCATTGTGCTGGCCAATCCAAAAGTTTGATCTGCGGACCAATCTTTAGCTAAAGACCAATCTTTAGCAGTGATTCCTCCAGATTTTCGTTTATGATATCAATGTAAACATCAGCGATCATAATACCGTTGATTGGAACCAAATTTCCCACTCCTGACCACGCAAAACACCCCCACACTAAAACACTTCCCCCTCCGTGTTTGACAGTCTTTTGAATTTTTTTTTCAAGAAGTTGTTTTCCCGGCTTAATTCAAACGCGTGATCGTCATTTATGCCTACATAAGTCACACTTACTCTCGTCACTCAAAACAACTTTTTTCCAAAACGAAATCGGCTTATTCACGTATTTTTTTGCAAACTCGAGGTGCTTGATTTTATTTGCTTTGCGAATCAGAGGGCGCCGTTGTGCAAAACTATTTTTTAAGCCTGCTCTTCGAAGTCTCCTACGGACTGTTCGGTCGGAAATGTTCAGGCCTGTATTTTTGAGAATTACACGAGTAGTAATCGTCGGATTTTTCTTTACCTCCCTGATAATTTTGCGATCGTCCAATGCAGTTGTTTTTCTTTTTCTGCCTCGTCCATTTTTATCACCGACTATACCTAATTCCTTGAACTTCTCGCATATTTTTCTCACCGCACCTTTACTTATGTCATATTTTCGACCAATTCCTCTTTTAGAAATACCTTCTTTTTGGTCTTTAATTACCAGTTCTCGCACTTGAATTGCAATTTTGGGCATTACGGATTTGTTGCTACCGTACTCGAACACAGAAAATCGACAACTGGCAGAAAAATCGTCAAATCTATATGTTTACATTCCGTTTTCTTTTCTAAGCTTTGTTGGGAGAAAATCGCTTTGTTGTCAGTGACGAGAATATATATCCCTTGGGTGCGTACTTTTTTTGTCCAGCATATAACAGGCACTATTCGCGCTGAAATCGTTCTCTTTCTGGTTTTGAACATTTGTAACATTGTTTCAACGGCAGCGTAAAGGCAAAACAATAAACTTTCGTCATTACTGCTCATGGTCTGGTTTATTGATGATATTTGGAATGAGAATAGCACATAAATGGAAATTGAACGGTGCGTACTTTTTTGTCCGGTACTGTATATTCAAAATACCTTGAAAATTTTAATCCAAGAAAAAAGTTTCAGACCAAAGTTTCGCAGTTTTCAGTAACAAAAAGCATGGTGGTTGTTACTTTTTACTTGGTGGCAATTTTCGAGATTATTTGAAGATTTTCAAATGGAAACTGATAGTCTTAATTGTAGATTAATTTTTTGTGTAACGAAATACGTATCTTTTGCTTGAAACTTTTTTGCGTTTGTCCTCCATTTTTTGAGATATCCTAAATATAATAATCATATATTGAATATTCAAAATATCTTAAAAAATCGAAGTCTAAGAAAATAAAGTTTCTGACCAAAGTTTCACCGTTTCAGACAACACGAAAGCCTGGTGCTGGCTATTTTATATTCCAATGCCATTTCCAAGGTTATCTTTGGTTTGTCAAATTGGAACCTATATTCTTATTTTAGCTTTAACTTTTGCGTAACGAAATATGTATCTTTTGTTTGAAACTTTTTTCCGTTTAACTTATAGTTTTGAAGATATGTTAAATTTAGTGAAGATATGATAAATATTCGGAATAGCTTTTAAAAAATCACACAAATGATACTCATTTCGTTACGTGAAAAATGATTCCGAAATAAAAAATAGTGGTTCCTAATTGAAAAACAAAAGTTGACCTTGAAATAACCCTGAAAATTGCCACCAAATGAAAAATATTCAACACCATAGTATTTGTTTCTTCAAACTATGAAACATTTTTTTCCTAAAATGCATCCGTCTCGAGGTATTTCGTTGTGCCAACTTGAATGCTACACCCTGTATATTCAGTACTGGACAAAATAAATGAGATCAACATATATTTAGATCAGCCACATCGATTCCACGTATTTTAACAATTTTACCAAATTAATTTGAATAACCCAGTGCGAGACCTCGGATATATTGCGGGAGTTCGTGGGACTGGACGACGCGGTGCCACTTCTGACCGCGATCGACATACCCCGAGGAGTCTACGCCGTGATGGAGGACGGTGCGGAGATCACGGTGGACTCGGTTCAGCAATTCGTCGATCGTTTTCAAAGCGACAAAATGACCACGAACAAAATCAGCTCGTCCCACAGAGCGACAAAGGCCGTCGACTCCACGGCCGCGACTTCCTGAAACGACTCGACGACGCGCGACCCTCGTTGGCATATGTAAAAAAAAAAGCGGTCAAAAGAGCAAATTGAAAGAAAAGAAAAAAAGTATCTCCATTGTGTTTAGGAATTAAGTCCAAAGAAAGTGTATTATAGGATTGCGAGAGGGAAGAAGTATCGAATGGTGTACACGCGATTGGAGATGGGCGCATGCGGGACTACGAAATAAATGCAAAATGTACGAATAGAGACGGAGAGCAGAAACAAATTGACAGGAAAACAAAGAGGCGATAACATTCAATTGCAGGCAGTACAGCTATTACGAAAAAAAAAATTAAAAATTAACCCTCTCTCTCTAAATTCAGAAATCGGAAATCAACCTTCTATCAAATGAATTTTTATTATCGACGTATTCTTTTTTTTGTTTTTCATTCGCTCGTGGTCGTTCATTGGCTTCTTAACTCTACTTCGTGACAGTATTTTTTTTCTCTCCTCCTTTTTTTCGCTTTTTTCCTACAAAAAACATCAGGCAAAAAGGAACGGGTTTACGATCGGGGTTTCTTAAGTCCTAGTATCACTCTCAAAGGTAGCGTGGAAGGGGTGGTCCGGTTTATGTACAACTGTGTAATCGACGAGTAAAACGATTCACGATGCGATTGTCATACAGTTCTGGGGAGGCTTTTCGTTACGCCAAGTGTCTCAATATCGTTCGTTCCATCTGTCACGGGGTATTAAAAAAATATCATTATTGTCACGGAACGTCGATGTTCCCGTTTCGAGGTTTCCTTTCTTTTTCTCTCAATTATCTTTTAATTTATTTCTATTACTTAAATAAGCGTCGCGATTTTTTTTTTCGAATTGATTCTTATTTCTCGTTTTCTGCGATTTTTTTCTGTTTTTTTTCTTCTTCTTAATGGTCAATATCGCAAGATTACGGGGGAATAAAAAAAAGAACATCGCTCAGGGGTCACTTGTGTAAAATAATCGATCATAAATTAGTCGCGACCGAATGACGAAGACGGAAAAAAAAGTGCGCTCTTTTTCACGAAAGAGCGCGATTTTTTTGTCCGGCGCGATTCGTGCGTTCGGTCGTGCGCGGAATAAAAAAAACAACGAAAAAACGACGCGCGATGACGTTGTAAACGGAAGATTAAAGCTAAACTCGTCGCTGGTACTAAAAAAAAAACGGAAAATAAGAAAAAGACAAATTTCTCCTAAAATCGGCGTATTTACATGTCGGTGGCCGTGCGCACGATAAGCCCGCATCGTGTGCGCGGTGATCTCTTCGATTCGTCACTTTTGATCCTTCGACGCGCGTTGGTTCACGATCGTCGAGAGAAAAACGCCGCGATCGCTTCTTCCAAACGCTGCTGCGCTCTTTCCGGCTAAACCGGAAGTAACGACCAGCTGCCGCTGCTTCGCTGTCCGCGCTCCCTGGGCGCGCCGCGCACAAGTTTCGCTCTCGCGTGAATTCGTAGCTCGGATCTGTGCACTTCACGATTCAATCGTTCGACAATAGATTCGCCAGTGTGTCGAAAAACTTGCCTCGCTCCTCGATCTTCAGTCTTATTACTGCGTCACAAAAAATAAAAGTAGACAAAGAGTAGTTTTTTTTTTTTTCAATTATTTTTCAACGATGATTATTGCTCCCGATTCGGGAATTCGTATTGTACTCACTCGTTGTGTCAAAGTAATCTGCTTCGATGTGACAACGGGCACTCTCAGCGGTTTTCAGGAACGCCTGGCCGAACAAACTGCGGAAAGTGAGGTGGAAGGTTATGCAGACGGAAAGTTAGACGCGAAAATAGCGGAAGCACAGACCGAGACGATAGTGAGGGAGTCTCTGGATTTAGTCTCTTGTTTTTCGAACATACTAATATTTCATTCGATTGTCAGCAATTGTTTTTTATTGTTTTTAAATATCAGATTTTTATTACGGTTGAAAATAACGTACAAAAGGAAAACCTAGATGCCGCGTATCCAATACCGATCCGAATGGTCCCAATATATTTTTCCATTTCTCTCTGCATATGTACTTTCCTCGCGATTTCTTTTGCTTCTGTTATCGTTATGAAGTGCACTGAGGATCAGTCACTAAAGTTCAGATGATAAAAAAAATACGTATACTAAAATAAATAACTGCCAATTACTTTCTAAAACTTCTAAGAGGAAAGTACATACAAGAGGGAAAACATAAAGACCCAGGAAATATGAACAATGCTTGTCTTCTCGAAAGGCCAAAAAGGTCGTAGAACATATACGTGGAGGTGATTTCGATAGGTATTGATACGAGGCATCTAGATTTTTCTTTTGGGTGAATTTTTGTTGTTGTAAATTTCTAAGGTTATTCATAAAAGCACACGGTTTTAATTAATAAAATAGTCTTTATCATACTCGATTGTCTTAAAAATGATGGAGGCTGTTTTATTATTCAAAATCTTCCTTATTCTTTTATAAATAAATGTTTTTTAACTAGTTTTCATAGTTAAACCGAGAATTTACCGATAAATAAATTCATATCCTAGCTAAAACTCGTCTTAAGTGGAAAAAACTAGTTCTAACGAAAGTAATCAGGTAGAACTGTCACCAAATGAGGTTTGTTTGTGCTTGAGAGGATATCAAGATACACGAACGGCCATTAAGAAACAGTTTCAACTGATTAATTTCGTTATAAGTAGTTTTTCCTCCTTAAAACTAGTTTTAACATTCAAATTTATTTATCAAAAAGTTCTAGTTTTCACTCGAAAAAAAACCAGTTTCAACGAAGGCTGCCACTAAAAACTAGTTTTTACTAGGTAAAACGCGTTCAAACTGAAAACGGCGTTAACTGTAACGTACACACAAAGTCAGTTTTTACTTTCGATATTCCTTTTTCCAAGTGAATATTTTCCCCGCAATTTTCTCCTTCAATAAAATCGAAAATCAGACTTCGTCACGGCGATATTTACCTCCTGGGTGGATCCTCGCAAACGGGTGGTACGCCAACGACGAGGCAGGTATTATCCTCGGCGCTGTAAACGGCCGATGCGACGAGAGCCCAAGTGGGAGCCCGCCTGTTTCTCGATGAGTCGACGTAAGCGCGAAGTATGAATTGGGCGAGCATCGTGAGCGCGTGCGGATGAGCGAACAATCTGCTGTCGAGTGTGCCCTCGGGAATCAACACGTAGAGCAACGAGCCCGTGTTCATTACTTGCTTCATCTCGAGTATACCCTGTGCCGTTTTGTACACGTTGCTCAGCATGAGTTTTGCGCGCTCGATGCCAGCCTCGAGGACTTCCTTCTTCAGTCGCGACAGGCAGTCCAAAGCGTCGAGGAAGCAGTGCTGGGGCTGTCGCTCCCGCGTCTGCAAGGAAATGATTTCATGTGTCACGTGGTGCATGACTTGGAACGAGATGGAGGCTGATGATGATGAGAAAAGCGGACTCACCGAAGACTCCAGCAGCGCCAACGTCGCGTAAACGACGTCGGTCGCGCAATACTTGAACCTGTAGCCGTACTGGAGGGTGAAACTCGCCCCGACCACGCTGTCGACGTTGTACTTGCTCGCGAGCTTCTCCACCATCTGGCGGAACTCTTTTCTCAGGCTCAAATCCATCGCGGAGAATCGTTGGCGGGACTGGGCGAGCGGCAAACCCATCTCGGCCAAGAGTTCCTTGAGGCGTTTCTCGCCTCGAAGCGACCAGAGGCGCAACGAGACTGCGGTCGCCATCGAGTGCTTCAGACTCGCCTCCACCGTCCAATGGCGGTACAGAGCTAACTGGAGACTGCGACGCTTCGGTTAAGGCACATGCTGACCGATAGAACGAGAAGCTTCACCCATTTCCGACATCGTGTTTTTTTTTCAAGTCCAAAAAATGTCCCAAAATAATGGCTCAATAAAAAAAAAGCCGCGGACAAAAGTAACCTGTTGTTTTTACCCAGAATAAGCAGAAGTTGTAAAAATAAAAAATTTCCTTTAATAAAATGAAGTCGACCTTGAAATCACGGTAAAAACGTCGAATTGAAAAAGTTGTTTTTTCTTTTATACGAATTTCAATAAGGAAAGGATACTCTCGATCGTAGGTGACCTTGACGGCGCTCTGTTGTTCCGTATTCCCGTCGACTCCTTGTCTGTGATTAAGCCGGGAAACATGACCCTGCAGGCTTCCGGCCTCGAGGACGCCGATCCTCGTTTCAACTTTGTTGAGTATAGTTTGCTCGGTCGAGCCGACTATCGCCCACCAGGCCATGTCGAGCGAGTCCTTGGACATTTTCCAGGCCATCTCGAACATCATGACGGCACTCTGCGAACGTGACGATGAAACTTTAAGCGTCAGGAGGAAGTTCGCGATCGAGGGGAAACGACACACCGCGCGGCGAAGAAATCCGCGAAGAGTTTTCATAAATTGGCGCAAAAATGACTGGACGGAATGACTCGAAATTTTCACAGGTGAAATCGAAAAAGGATGGAAGATATTTCGCTTGAGCTGATCGCTGATCGAAGGGACAGTCGACCTAATCATGCTGGAAAGACGCATTTTAGCACTCGGATCATTGCATTGGTTGGTAGGTAGGCAGCGGCGTTACGTCGGTGAAAATAAAGGCGACGGTTCAATTTCCAAGTGTGTGATTTGGGCACCAAGGGGACTGATGAGTGATCGTTACGTACGGATTTTCCGTAATAGCTGTACTGCGTGTAATTGAATATTATCGCCTCTTTGTTCTCCTCCCATTGTCTTCTCTCGCGCCTCTTGAGGATGTCCTCCTCGTTCAGTCTGCGACGCTTCGCCTGGCGCGACTCGCCCTCGCCGTCCGATGCCTCGTCGACCTCTTCCTCGTCCGACTGTCGAACCAGACGAGTGCTTGTTAAGAGCGAAAAACAACACAAGTTCGCGACGAAAGAGAACAAGAATTCCTCACCGTTTCGTCCTTGTAGATATCGTTGTACTCGGGTATGTCGTCGTCGGGACTGAGCTTGTGGAGTATTCGTACTTGACTCTCGGAATAAATGTTCGGCAGGTCGTACGGCCTGTGACTGTCGATTATGAAGAATACTATTTCCTCCGAGGGCTCGAGCAACTCGACTATGTCTATCGTACCGCCGCAATTCACCATTATCACGTACTTCACCTGAAATCGAAGTACGCTCTTGAGTTTGCGGATTCGTTTGCTTGGGTTACACTCTCTGCTGTTTTACATATTTTCGCGTGAGCTAAGATTCGATAAATCAGTCGTTGCTTTTACCATTGATGGGACGGAGAATTTATGTGCGTTGAATGATTAATGAATAAATAAATACTTGACCCAAAAAAAGGAAACAATTTAATTTATATAATTGTTTGGGTTGAGGGCAAGTATTCATTCATTTATTGTATATACCTGTCGAGTGCAAAAAAATTTGTATTGGACGTGTATGTGCGTGTATATATATATATTTGTTTTAAAATTAACAAAGTAAGAAATTTCTACGCGTCAATTATTAATTTATTAGTTTATCATTTATATATAAAATAGCAAGACATTTTTTCTTTTCTATTTAGTGTTTTTTTCAAGGAAATCTTCTGTTTTTATAGCGGCATCTTATTGTAGGTAAAAAAACAGGTTACTTTTGTTCGAACGATTTTATGATTCGGCTGTTGTTTTCGGACATTTTTGAAACATTTTTTTTTTTACACACGAAGCACTTTTGTGCATCACGACGTAGGCTACTTTTGTCACGATTCAATAAGAAACACAACCAGCACTTTAATTATAAAGGATTGTCGTCAGTATCCGCAGAGAAACTCTGTTTTTTAATCATCAATTATCCATTCACCGTATTAATTTACGTTTGCAAGTGGACGCCCATCATTTCCGACATTTTTGGTATTTTTTTTCATAAAATAATGGCCAAGTAAAATAATGCTGCAGGCAAAAGTTTTTTTTTTTACGTAGAATAATGTGGTACTATGAAAAATATAAATTTCCAGTTTTTTCAAAGTTGATCTTGAAATCGACGTGAAAACGGTGACTAAATAAAAATGTTATCTTGCCATTTTGCTCCTCGTTTGAATGTACTCTACGTGTGTCTCTCTCGATATTTGTCGATTTACTTTGTTGTCATTAAATTATTTCAATTTGTGAAGATAAACGGGATTTTGTACACTCTTTGAAGAGTAAATATTATATCTATATATATATACACACATATATATATATATTAAATCAATACGCGATGCATATTAATTTATGTTGTTAATTCCAAAACTCTACTCATATATATAAATATCTATACCAAGGGACATCCCCATTTTTTTTTATCGGACCACTTTTTCTTTTCTTTTTCCGAATGTTATCCACGAACTGAAAAGAAGTTGACACACCAAATTTCACGATGATCAAGATTCAGTATAAAAAATCTATAAGAAAGACATTTCAATGTTTTTAGCCTAGAATCGATGAAAAAACGCATGATTGTATTGTCCAATTAATGACGTCAGTCTATACAGACTGACATGCTTAATTAGAACTAACAGGCTCTAATTGAGGTTTTAGCCGTTTAATACTAAGCAAAAGTCAGGAAAGTTGTACGACTTTCTTCACATTGTTCGCAACTAAGAATCTCATCAACTTCTTTTCGAAAGCAGTAAGAAGTTTGGGATTTCCATAATAATGTCTATACTCTTCAATGAAAAGTACTACGACCGTATTTCCTTCTGTTAGTACAGAATTGAATTTTCAACAAAATGGTTCTCTATCAAAAGCAAGTTGATGTGATCTTAATTTACGAAGAATGTCACAAAAATGCAATACTAAATCTTGATCGATCATCTTAAAGTTTGATATCTAAACGTATTTGTAGTTGTTTGATAAAATTCGAAAAAGAAATATAGTGGTCCCATTAGAAAAAATGAATGCGACTTAGAAATGTCCAAAGCGCCTCCTCCTGGATGAAACTCGTAGCCACCACTCGATGATCCCTTCAAACTATACATTCTAGGATTCTTTTTCCTGAGTCTGATAGGTTAGAAAATATTTCCACTGCGCATAGTTGTTGCCTCACCTGGTAAATATCTACATGTTCACAAATAAAACATAAAAAACACAATTACAGTCTCCCCCGACGGCCTACCTCCTTCGCATTCTCCTCGTACGCGTTGACCATATCCTCGAGGCCCTGGACCGCGACGAGCGTATAAACCATATTGTCATTTTTGAAGAGGCACTGCAATATCTTGCAGGCGCAGATGGCATCGACGTCAAAGTTCACAAGCAGCAGACAACTCTGCGGAATATTTTTTTGCATGATATGTAAAAAATTACGAGAAGAAACGAGGCCTAGAAACGATCGGAGGGCGGCAAAGAAAAAAAAACGATCTTGGAACACGACTGTCTCGAACCTCTACTTCTTTATCTTATTTCGAAGAATGCGATAATTGCGAAATTTCTAGCGAACGGAAAAAGAACGCAAATTTAAATATATGTCGATTTTCATTAGTTCAAAGAATGCGATAATTGCGAAATTTCTGGTGAATGCAAAAAAACCAAGTAAAAATATATTTTGATTTTTCTTTTGCCTTTTTGCGAGGAACGCGTGTGGAGGAAAAATTGCGCGAAGCTCAGGTGCGAGGGCGAAAAATCGTAGACAACAATACAGCCCGGACACCCTCCGATTAACCTAAATTTCAGCTGGCGCCAAAACCCAAAAAAAAGGGCTCCTTTGCCCGCGTTTTTTTGTTTTTCCAACGCCCTGCGAATAAGAATCGCCCACTCACCTTTCCCTGGATCACGTTGTAGAAATCATTTTTCAGATCTTCCACAAACATCGTTGCCACGATTTACGTCATGAAAGCGAATTTTTGTCCTTTCGTGTCCCGTGTGTAACAGCGAACGACGTGAAAAAAAAAACGTTGTTCAACGGCGACGAGCGACGATCGCGCGCACGGACGAGCGCGAGAAAACTTCGACGGCAGTGCGCGCGCGCGCGCTCAGCGGCGCGTCCCAATCCTTCCCTCGTCTAGGATCCAGGAATTCGCGTACTAGTTCCTTTTTTTTCTTTCTTTTTTTCGATCTCGATTCTGCTGCTTCGTGCGCGAGAACGACCCACGCGGATAACCTCGACGTATGATTCGATACCCGCATTGTTTACACCCGCGCGACACTTGCATATATTTTTTTTTCGTTATCTTACGCACAAGTTAAACAATGTTTGAATACGCACAAAGTTGCGCGAGCGTGGTCTAGTGCGCGAAGCTGCCGCCGCGAGGCGCGCACGCACCCCGACCTCCGTTCAAAACATTGGTGCGGTCGGGCTCCGAAAGAAAAAATTCTTCGCATGTAAACATCGAACGTTAACCTCTTTCGGACGAAAAAAACACGTGCGCGTACTCGTCGACTTGGAATTTGTGAAGTTTCGTTTTTTTTTTCCGTGTTCTTGAGATCAGAGGGAAATGTCGAAGAGACCGGAGCATCTCGCACCACCGGAAGTGGTACGGTGCAGTGAGATTTTACGATACTTCGATGCACTTCATTCATAACCTCAACTTTTTAAGCAATTTTATATATATATATGTATATAAATATTTGTGTGTTTTTATAGTTTTACAACGAGGATGAGGCGAGAAAGTACACACAAAAGTAAGTACAATGTTCGGAGACTTTTCTTTAAATTCCAAACAATGCGGAAATGTTATCCTTTTGTAGGGTGTATTATTATTAGGGTCTCTTCGTAGCTGTTTTTTGACAGGCATTTTTGGATCTTAATGTTGTTTTAGTTGTTACTCCGTTTATGTTACTGTTTTCACTTCCTGCTGGCAGTTTTTTCAATCGTCATAGTTGCCACTCTATGTTCTTGCACTAGGGCACAAGGAAACGGCAGAAATAAAAGATACGTATATTATATATAATCACATATGTGCCTATGTAAGTAAATATTTTTTATTTTTACAGTTTCCCTGTGCCCTCTTGTTCTTCATACTTTTGCTATGCACCACAGGTTTTTACACAAAAATTTAAATTGAATTGGGAAATTGAAAATGAAGCTTTTGTATGTGTGTGTGTGTGTTGATGTATATGCATCCTTTTTATTTTCAGTTTCCCTGTGCCCTTCTGACAACGCCGCATGTACACTACCTCTCAAAAGTTTGGATACACCAGACGATATTTCTTGCCGCACTGAAGTTAGATAGCTCGGTCGAAAAAATAGATAACTAAACTTAACGAACAGTGTTTTAAGTGGAACAAATTGAGCTTTGTTTTGGTATTTTGAAATAATTTTTATCATTTTTTGTCGACTCCGTATGCACTTTTGTACGTGACCGTTGTTTGGCTATTTTTCGACCATCGAGAATTAAGCGCATAACTTATAGAAAATTTGTTGTCATTTTTATCCATAATAAACTTGAAAGGGGTAGCAGAAGCTCCATTTTCGTTTATTGCAAAGTTTCGTACGATTTTTTTTTGCAAAGTTATTTCATTTTTTGTTAAAAAAAAACGAAATTTGGAAAATGCAACATAACTCGAGAACTATAGGGTTTAAGAGGAAATGCCAGAGATGTAAAAAGTTGCGTAAGGATCGCCAGGAAATTTTTTAAGAATTTTCCTGTGAGATTTTTTTTGGACTATTTTCGCTCGAAACTCTGATGAGCAGAATGGCTGGACTCGAAAAGTGTGAGGTTTAGGACAAAATATCAAGAGAAGGAACTTTTTTAATTTTCTATTTTAAATTCGCTTGAATTTTTTCCGAATGTTCTTTGACATTTTTTTGACCGAATCTCGTAGAATCGTCCAAAACATTAATTGGCGTATCTCGAAAACTATTGAGTTAAAGGGTAAATATCAAGAGGGGAAAATGTTGCAGTGTTTCGTTTTAAGTACGTTGAAATTTATGCAGATTTTTTTCTAAAATTTTTTCACAATGTTTCAAGAGCGCCTAATCCTGAAAAAAAATGTTGAAAAAAATCGGAAAAATGTCGTCGTATTCAAAACGAAACATTGCAACATTTTCCCCGCTTGACATTTTCTCTCTAACTCAATAGTTTTCGAAATACGCCAATCACTTGTTTGGACGATTTTCCGAGTTTCGGCGAAAAAATTTCGAAAAAAAATTCAAAAATAATTCATTTATTCCGTATTTGTTCATCAGATGTTACGCATTATTGACTCAAAAACTCCCCGAATATTCCCGGTTTTCCACACGGATTTTGCAAATATTCCAGGGCGATTGGGGTCAAATAAATAACATAATGTTTTTTAAGATCACATATATGAAAATGTTAAATATTGAAATAATTTTTTTTTCAACTGAAACTCGTAAAATGATTTCAACACTAAAGTTTAAAAAATACAGTAAAAGCTCTAAAGCATACAGAACCTCTTTTTGATTATAAACTGAAATTTGTATGTCAACGCCATTAAATAAAAAATAAATATAAATACTTATCTACAATAATAATTGTGTGGTTGTGTATCGACAAATGAAATGCAAGTGTATAGAGCTTAAGGGTAAATTAGTTTGTGTAATTTTCAATGTTTGGGACTGACATAACTTTTTTGTTTATAGTGAATAATAATAATAATAATCGAGTTTTATTTGCACAACTTGCTTTACACGTATAATTACAAAAAGTTTTCGTTTTGTTTATACACATTTTTCTTAGAACTACCTTAATTCCATGTTCTACCCTGCATACTCCTTTCCCTCGTACCTTCACTTTCTTTTTCTCAATTTACTCCTCATCTCCATCGCTTTCAACACCGGCTTCCTCCTTGCGCATTTTTTTTACATACATTACATCGTCAATATTTATTTTTATACTATTTTTTCAAGGCGGTTCCATTTTTCGTAATTCTTGCAAAAGGTCAATTTTTGAAAAATTCCAGAGATTTTTCAAAACTCAGAAGAATTTTCAAATGTTCAAAATTCCGAAAAATTTCCAAATTTCCGGAGAATTTTCAAAATTCCGACACATTTACAAAATTCCGAAAATTTTTCAAAATTCCATGACATTTCCCTGATTATTCCAGGAGGAAGGAAATTCGGTTGTTTTTTTTCGGTTTTTCCTGTTTTCCATATGCGTAACAGCCATGTTGTTTCATTTTTAAGCTCAAGAATGATGGACATCCAAGTACAGATGTGCGAGCGGGCCATCGAACTGTTACTCCTGCCGGAGGACACGCCGTGCCTCCTCCTGGACATCGGATGTGGCTCCGGTCTCAGCGGGAGCGTTCTCGAAGAGCAGGGACACGCCTGGATCGGAGTGGACATCTCGTCGGCTATGCTGAGTAAGATGCGAACGAACCGGAGGAGAGCAGATGAAAAGGCCATTGCTCTCTTCGATCGCCGAAATGATGGTGACGGAAAAACAAAATCGTTCCCGCAGACATAGCCCTGGAACGCGAGGTGGAGGGGGATTTGGTACTGAGCGACATGGGCCAAGGTATGCCATTCCGGGCGGGCACGTTCGACGGGGCCGTGAGCATTTCTGCCCTCCAGTGGCTCTGCAACGCCGACAAGGCCTCCCACAATCCCGTCAAGAGACTGCACACCTTCTTCGCCACCTTGTTCGCCTGCTTGTCGCGAAGCGCACGCGCGGTCTTTCAATTCTATCCGGAGAACGGCGAGCAAATTGAATTGGTTACGACACAGGCTACCAAGGCTGGATTCTACGGGGGCGTCGTCGTTGACTTTCCAAACAGCACGAAGGCGAAGAAATTCTTTTTGGTGCTCATGACCGGGGGCGCTATGCCCCTCCCAAAGGCACTCTGCGCGGAGAACGATTCTTCCACGATCAATTTTACGGCGAGAAGGTTAGCCCTGATTGTGCCCCGTTTGCGAATCATTGTAGCGAATTTTATAAAAACTTTCTTTTTTATCGATGTACGGTGCGATTGCAGGGAACAGGCGAAGAAGGCGAGGGGCAAGCCGCTGAAGAAGAGCCGGGACTGGATCCTCGAGAAGAAGGAACGCAGACGGAGACAAGGCAGGGACACCCGTGAAAATACGAAGTACACGGGAAGAAAGAGGAGCGGACGGTTCTAACTCGTTGGAACTTTCAAACCCTCCGGTGAAAAATGAGACGTCTATTCAGTGTAAATATTTATTGTTTTGTGATAAAGCTGATTGAACGGGAAACAGACAGTGGGGGGAGGAACACAGGTGGTAGTATTCAATTACAGGCACCAGGGGTATTACGGAAAATCCGTACGTCTCAATCACTCCTCAGTGCCCGTGAGGCCCAAATAACACGCTTGGAATTTGAGCCGTCGCCGTTTTTTACCGACTTCTGTACTTAGATCTGTATTTTTTCTTTTCGAAATAACGAATATCCGGCGGTGAGCGGTCCTTTCTCCGGTAACGCGACGTCGCCTGTGGAAATCTCGGTCCATTCGGTCCAGCCGTTTTCGAGAAAAACTACGAAAACTCGTCGCGCATTTCTTCAGCGTATCAATTCGCCTTTGAAAAACAGGAATTAAGGGGGTATGCCTAGTTGTAAAAGTGGAAAAATCACTTTTTTCAAACAATGCTGAAGTTTGCATCGTTGGACCGCAACGAATTTAATTTATTTGGCCGAAATTCGGCTACAAAAGCTCTTCAACCTATTTTAAGATATTTATTTACATTATAAATCTATAAAAAAGATCGCCTATAATAATAAGAATATGGAAAATAAAATGTAAAACGGAACATTCGTTGCGTTCCAACGATGCAAACTTCAACACCATTTTTTCAAACGGATATATTTCGACAGTGTATCTTATAAATGTTCGCTGGAAATTTCAAGGTGGTCGGATGAAAATTGATAGATTTATAAACTGTTATGATGACGCTTGTCGGAACGCTCGGAGCGTCGCTCGAAACTTCAAACACTTTTTTTCTCGAAAGTACGTTTTCAAAGTCGGTGAGCAAAATTATTCAAAAACTACTGCGTCGATATTTCAGAAGTTTTTAGGACGTTTTGTAGATGTAAAAATGATCGAAGGATTTTTTTGCTGGTGTATCGATTCAATGAACGAAAAATGCCCGTTTTTTGCAAAAATCAAGACTTACTTTGAACACCGTGGCTGATACGCATATGGAAAACAGGGAAAACTCAGGAAATTTCTTGCCTCCCGAAAGTCAGGAAATTTTGAAAATCCTCTCGCACTTTTCCAGAAATTACTTTTTCCAATTACGAAAAATGAAACCAACTTGAAAAAAAAAACTGAAAATTATAAAAATAAATATTTTTGTATATTTTTAATATTTATATTATTCTTCATTATATACAAAAAAAAGTTATGACAGGGCCAAACATTTGAAATTTCGAAAACTAAAAACTGATTTAGCCTAAAGCTTACACAGCTATTATTGTAGATAAGTGTTTATATATATCTCTTACTTATTCGCACTGACATAAAATATTCTGTTTGAAATAAAGAAAAGATTCTATATTTGCTTTTAATGTATTTTTTTTAGTGTTTAAATTATTTTTCAAATTTCAGTTTTTTATTTTTATTTTAGTATTTAACGTTTTCATATATTTGGTCTTAAAAAAATTGTTCTATTTGACCCGAATCTCCCTGGAATATTTGCAAAACCTGTGTGGAAAACCTCGAAAAGTCCATAATGCGTAACAACCATGAACACGGGCCAATTTTTTCAATTTGGTATTTCGAAAATTCCTTCGATTAATCATAGAATAAATTAATATACTAACGAAATTTGTTTGAGTTTTTTATATTAGATAACATTGCTCACCGCAAAAGACGTTTTCAAGCGGTGCTTCCCGGACATCGGTTGTAAATCGATTAAAATTAGATATTTTTACACCAAAAAAATTAGCGCTCTTCAGATGATACTTTTTCGAATACCTAATTTTTCTAGACGTTTATCATCGCGATTCTCTATTTTTTAAATCCCAAAATGAGCAGTTTTCGACTGTTACAACTAGGCATAACCCGTTAACTCTCCTTCCTCTAGAAAGAAATCGGAAATAATCCTTCGATCAAATGAACCGAGTAAATACCGAACACAATCCTTTTTCGATCACACTCATGCCAAATTTCTAATTTTCAGTTCTCCTCTCTCGTGAGAAAAATTCCAACTCTGCGCAATCTTTATTCTAACATTTATTTCACCAGGAAAAAAGCTCCCTCTCATCGCACACTATTTACAGCCGTCGAGTTCCACACGTGAATCTCTCGTCTCTATTCGCCGACGAGAAACATCGTGACGCTTTTGTGCAACGGTAGGGGCAACGTCTCCAGAAGCTCCCGCCGATCGAGCCACTGATGCTTCACGGTCTCGGGCACACCGCCGTCCAAGTATTTCGCCAGATAGTAAAAGATCTTCGCCCCGTGGCTTCCCGTCTTCCGGATCCCTTTGGGATACGCGTACTTGTAGAAACCGATCGGTGCGTTACCGTAGATTCTCGCTTTCAGTCCCTCGCCGCAGACCTCCTTCAGCGCTCTCTCCGCCGCCTACCGAGTAACATCCAACATCGAATCGAAACTTCCTTCAAACTTCAACAATGACAATACATGGTTGTTACGCATTACTGAGTCAGAAATTTCCTAACTTTTCCAGGTTTTCCACACAGGTTTTGCAATCATTCCATGGGAGATTAGGGTCAAATGAAAAACACTTTGTTTTCATCGAATATTTTTCTCAATTTGATCCTTATGTGAAAAAATTATGTTGAACTGGATAACATCATTTAAAAAAAATCAAATATATGAAAATGTTACATATTTAAATTAGAAATAAAAAAAAGCTGATGCGAAAAATCCATTAAAAGTAAATACACAAACTGTTCTTTATAATAAACAGAAATTTTTGTATAACAAATCAAATGCAAATGTATAAAGCTTTAGAGCAAATTAGTTTTTAGTTTTTGAAATTTTTATTGTTTCGCCCTGGCATAATTTTTTTTGTATGTAACGACTAATATTATGAATATTCAAAATATACAAGAATATTTAATTTTATACTTTTCAGTTTGTTTTTCAAGTCTGTTTCATTTTTGGAAATTCTTGCAAAAAGTAAATACTGAAAAAATCCAGAGAATTAAAAAAAATGCCCTGAGCTGTTCCGCTTTTCCCTGTTTTCCATATGCGTACCAACCATGCAATAATGTCCGGAAGATACCTGTCTCATTGATTCTCCCTCGACTCTGATGCTCTGAGGCGGCAGCCAGAAATCGTCGGCGCCCACTCTCCGCTGGACGAGAAGCATCAAAGTCCGGTCCAACTTCCTTTCCGTCGAATTCAGCGTGTTCTCCTCGTCGGCTCGCGTCACTCGTGGCGCCAGCTGGAAAGCCGCCAGCTCCGCCTCGCCGCTGTCCTCCAAGTCTTGGGCGCTCTGCTTCACCGCAGTATCCAGGTCCACATCCAGGAGACCTCTCTTCTGCAACTCCAGTTGCTTCCTCTCCGTCTCCAATCTCAGCTCGTGGTCGCACAACATACTGTTCTCGAACTCTATTTCTTTCAGCATTTTGTCAAATCTCGCCTCTAGCTCGCTCATCGGCTTGGTGACGACCGGATGACGCTCCAGACACACCGCGCTCACCAGATCCCATTTGCGGGACTTTTCGGCGCTCAGTGATTCGGAAGTGAAAGTGCGGAGCGGCGGGACTGAAACTTTTGCCATGCAGGCGGATTAAGTAGAAAATTGGTTTGGGTTTAGGTGCCTGGTACGCTTAGGTTTAGAATCAATTTTTATTGAAAGAGGGAGTTTTGGGTGTTGTATGTTTCAACTTTTTTTTTAGGCATTTTAAAACTTGTGTTTGGGTGTGTGATCAATGCGGTGAGTTGTGTTAATGTTTGAGCGATTGATGTTTATTGTTATTTATCGTTTGGGCGAAGTGAGTGTGGGATGGAGGAACCCAACGTTTTTTTTATATAACTAACTTCACTTAACATCGTTTTTTGTGCTTAACCTCTTTTTGTTAACTTAAACTCAGTTTCTTCCGCCTAACCTCTCTTTGTTATTCCTAACCTCAATTTCCTGCGCCTAACCTCACTTTGTTGCTCCTAACCTCACTTTCTTGCGCCTAACCTCACTTCCTCATTAACTTTTGCATAAAAAAAAGTACCAGCGGTACCCAAAAGACTGGAATTATTTTTACTTTTGAGTATTTACTTACCGGACAGATTACCTCGCGACACGAACGCTCGCACAGTTTGTTTAAACATTTTTTAGCCTATAGTTCCGGGGCAGATCAACAAAGCTGCACGACAGACGTGAAATTTACGAAAAAATATTTACGATCGCGCGGCACGATTTTTTTGGATTTCTTAACGAAAATACAGACAATTGTATAGTTCTCAAAAATAAATAGTTGGCGAAAGCCGGCTTTTTATTTACAGTTGTACTGCTCTAGTAGCAGAAGCTCATCATTGTTGTTTAGCCTCGGATTCGATTATTCTATGGAGTTCAGGCTCCGCACTTTGGTCGGTCTTTAAAATTGTGCAAAATAAGGGTTCCACCCAAGCGGCGCTCGTGTAGATCGCGTCCGATGCGTTATACATGTGCGTATATTATTTTGACAGGAACATAGCCACAATGTTTTGGATATTGATCGAAAGTATGCGATATATACGGGTATAATGTACAATACAAAGAGTGTAGAAAAATCAAGTTTTTAATAGGTTTTTAGAAACTGAGAAGCTGGCGAACAAAACCGGACTTGTCCACGTTACGTCAAATTTTTCTGTTTGTTTTTTCGTGTCCTTCAAGAACACCTTCATTAGCTCCCAAAATATTTTGCATCAAATCCAACTTTAAACACCTGAAAATTTGTTGAAAACTGCCGTTTCAAGCAGAAACGGACTTGTCCATTGACAAATTAGTAACCACAGTGATGACGATAATGACATTGAATGCGATTGTTGTGAGCATGACATGGAAGAGTTTGTGTAGGATTATTAAATTGATAATAAAAAAACAAATTTATATTCAATTCGAAGAATCTGTTTTATTTCATAACCGGATATGTCCATAAGATTTTCATTTTAAAGCCAAGTTGTTCACCATTCTCATTCAAAACCAAACATGTCCAAAATAAAAATAATCATATGGTAGTTAGTGTTTTCACAAAACTAAAGGCAGGCTCAGGCTCACATTATAATAAAGCCTTCATATATTGAAGCTCAAGAATTCTAACTCATCTCTATTTGGTTATGTTGGTTTTTGACATCTCCTGTGAAAAAGTAATTCATGGACAAGTCCAGTTCTGTTCGCCAGCTCCTCAACTATAAAACATGTATAGCTAATGTCAATTTGTCATACTTTTATAGTGTCTCTCATTATCGGCATGCGTATAAAATAAAATAAAATATTATAATTTAAAATAGTACCAATCTCACTGTTCATTGTTTATATTTGCGAATAATTATCTCTGTTCTTTCAAATACTTACGATTTTCGTTCTCCTGTTTCCGGCCTTACAGCAACTACGTCATGAAAAACGTTTTTCATAACGTAGGATTATTTTTCCAAACAAATCAGTCCTTTCATCGCTCCTTTTAAATTTTTACTTTTTTAGCGGCAATCTTCGTGTCCGAGTCACGTGCACTCTGTGGTCCAACTATTACTATACCACTCGGTCCCTTGTTATTAGAGCAAATCTGGTGGTGAAATTTTGTACCTGAACTTTTTACATTTTCGCAGACGCTTTTTCCAGTATCTTCACCAAAGAGTTCAGTCGCGGAAGTAAAGCCCCCCGGTGCTTTAGTTTCGCCGCTGTTCGCAATCGAAACCGCAGTGACATCGCGATCGCAGCACCCTCGTCGTTCGTACGTCTGTTCACTTCCGGTTATCGCGTGCGAGCAGAAGTCGTGTCCATATGACGCAACTTCTTTGCAATTTTATACTCGCTTGTTCCTCGTTTACTTTGTACGAGAAACAACTACGTGACGATTTCCTCATTCGTCCTCTTTATCTCCCCCTTGTCGCGCATTCGTAATCGTAATTTCGAAAATCGCGACTTTAACCGCGCCAACGCGGACATTTTTCCTCCCGAACCCCGCCTCGTCGTTTACGTTACTGCGCCGAGTGTTCATCAATTATCAACTGTTTATCGTCCAATTACGAGACCGTGAGGAAATTTATTTTCGATTTCACAAACATTGTAATCCGTACCCTCGACATACACATATCCCGAAATGCGTGAGAGGGAACGAGAAAAAGGGGGAAAGAAGGATCATGAAAAAAAAAGACTTTCATTGTATCGCTCTCGTTACATTGTCAACCTCCGCATCTTTTCTCTGACGTTCCAAAGTGCGCTAGACCGAGATAAGCCGCGATGAGATGTACGTAAATTAGTGGACGCATCCCCCGTAAAAGAAATTGAAATTAGATGGAAAGAATGGAAAATTCGTTAAAAGAATAGGAAATTGATGAAAATGGTAGAAAAATTGATGGAAAAAATAGGAAATTGGTAGAAAGAGTGGAACATTGACGGAAAGAAGGGGAAATTGATGGAGTCAATAGGAAGTTGATAGAAAGAATAGGAAATTGATGGAAATAATGGAAAATTGATGAAAAGGATAGGACATTTGCGGAACGAATAAGAAATTCTTGGAGAGAACAAGAAGTTCATTAAGAGAATACGAAATTGATGGAAAGAATGGGGTATTGATGGCAAAAAAATTTTGATGGAAAAAGTAGGAAATTTACGGAAAGGGTGGAAAAGTGATGAAAAGAATAGGAACTTGATGCAAAGGATAACCCAAACAAATCCAAAGATTGCAGAACTGAGTCAAAATCGTGAAGATCAATTATATTAAGTATCTAAGATAAGGATAGGTAGATAGATAGGTGGATAGAGAGAAATAAAGAGAGCGGGGGAGACGTATTCATATAATGTATGATATTTTATAACTAAAAGATACAAAACTATTATTTATTTATTGTATTATATATAATTATTCATAAATTTACGAATACCTATATATAGAACAATTTTAAACAATAACGACACTATAAACAACTCTCTCTCTCCCTCTTTTCTCCCGATATATATATATATATATATATATATATATATATATATATATATATATATATATATATATATATATATATATATATATATATATATATATATAATGTATGTATGTATGTATGTATGTATGTATGTATGTATAACGAATAGTCCACTTTGAGATAATGATAGCTTTCTCGGGTTCGCATACACACACCAAGATCAGCTGATAACCTTAGATGAAAAAAAAAGCCTAAGCATCAAATCTATACGCGTAAATGGATCAAGATGCTACTGGTACATTACAATACGCGTTGTAACGCGAAGATGCACGCGCGATCGCACTCATCACGAGGCCGCAGCATATCGCGATGCAAGTTTTTCGCACGAATTTCGCATGTATTCGAAAATAAAGGAACAAGTCTCTCCATCTCTCCATAAACAATCTACAAAAAAGATTTTAATTGCTAACGAAAATTGAGACTTGTGAAAAAAGGCAGAAAAAAAGATTAGTTGCATTCCGTGAATGTATAGAGTCAAGATGCTTCAGTGTGTTGTGTTTAAGATACCTTTAGGCGAGGAAAAATCGTCCTGATTTTTATGATTTTCTCTAAAAGGAAAGATTTATTCGCCATTTTGTAGATTCAGGGTATGTTTTATTACTACTTTTATCTGTTGAATGGTTTTTTTTATTAAGCCTCAAAAATGGTGGAGATATGGTACGGTGTACCGAACTATAGTTTCAAAGTTAGCGTGACGCATAGCTGAAAAACTAATCGACAGATTTTCATGACATTTGGTTAAAATCTTCCTAACCTTATTGTCTAACGCAGGCCCCGAAATTTGTTTGAAAATAAAAGAAAAGTATTTTTTATTGTAAAATGTAACCATTTTTTTCGGAAAATTCAATCTTTTTGTTTCAAAGCGTGCCATTTCATAAATTTCGACCATTTCTCACTTTCTCTTGGTTCATATTCTACGTATGATCTTTATGAAATAAAAATCTACGTTGGTTTTTTTTTCAGATTAATCCCGCCGACGCTACGTGTCACGCCGTCTGACAACATCCGCTGCAACCCGTTTAGATGACCGTGCCATACCTCCACCATTTTTGAAGATTAATAGAAAAAAAATACCATGTAACAGACAAAAGTAGTAATAAAAGATACCCTATGTCTAAAAAATGAAGAAATCTTTGCTTTTAAGGGAGTATGCCTCTCTGGAAACTTCAAAGAATCGTTTTTGTGCACATTGTTATAGGGTGAAGTTTCAAGAATATTTTAAGATCAACCGGACCCCGAAATCTAAAAAATCGACGAAATTAGACATATTTTAGTGGAACAGTGTGCGTCGAGTTTACGGCGATCCGTCGAGTTTGAACGCGATTATCTCGAAACTACGTATCTAGACACGGCGGGATTGATATCTTGAGAAACTTTCACACTATTGACTTGAATTTGCACAGTTAGCGTTCAAACAGTAGTCATTTTTGGTTCACGATCGCATATTTTGATTGGATAAACCATTTGTTAATAACAATGACTCGAGCATTTTGTTTTTCAAGAGAAAAATGAGGTTTTCTTTGGAGACGCTGCCATTTTTCGTATTTTTCGAAATTTCGAAAAGTGGAACGTGAACCCATAGGCAGTTGAATATATTTGAAGAAAAAACTTTTTTGTTTCGTTTCAGATTACATTAGAGCTTGGTAGAGATCCCGCCGTTTCAGGCCTCGCCGCTGGAGGGGTGCAACGCCAACTACAGCATCACGAACACTTTGAACGATTTTCTTCCGAAAAAATTACATTGTAACCACAAACATATGTACAACAGGCTGGGAAAAAAATTAATTTAATCCAACCAATGTGTCTTCTGGACAATTTAATGTGTCCAATGTGTCTTCTGGACAATTTAATGTGTCCAATGTGTCTTCTGGACAATTTAATCCAACCAATGTGTCTGACTGGAAAAAATGTATCATTCTGATTTTTTAAATTGGGCTTCCAGAAAGTGATACCCTGTTAAAAAGAAAAATAATAAAAATCAGTAACTTTTTCCTCGCCTAAAGGTATCTCTCACCTTAAGGGGCAAGGTGTTTTTTTGGCGTTTCTTTTTGTTTGGTCATATGAATGCTTTATGGGCCTGACATCGATGATTCTGGGTGAGTATGTGAAAAAAAACACTCGTTTATTGAAGTTTAATTTTTGATTTTCTAGTGTAGAAATCTTTGAAACTTTTAAGCACGTTTTTCTCACACTTAGCATTTTCAAATTTTACACACTCTTTCTACACATAAATTACGAGGTAACGCTGTCGAGTTTAAAAAAATTTCATAATACTTATCTATTTTACAATACCAAAATTTTCGATTTGTTAAATGAAAAATCAGTATTTTGACTTCTAAATGTAACCAGAAATTAAAAAATCAATAAAAAAAACTCGACAGCGCTACCTCAAGGAACTTATCAACGAATGAAATCGTTTTGGTTTTTTAAATTATTTTAGATGATCCAGTGATGAGTTATGCGATTCACCGCAATGTAACTTTTTCTTAGGCGTCTGCGAAGATTTGCTGTCAATGGCTCATTTCTGCATAATTATTAATCAAAACTTTACAAAATATTCTCCAAATGTCCCTTTATTATATACTAATTACATAAATAAATATATATTAACTGTGTCGGCAAAAAAAATTATCGTAAATATGCCTTTTTATAGCGCATTAACCCCCCCCCCCCCCCCCCCCCCGCCCTAAGCGAAACGTGCGGTTTCGAACAACGCGCGCCGCGCATGCTCGTATTATATCCCCCCCCCGTATAGGTGTGAACGTCATGTGCGAAGGCGGCGCGCGCAACTATATTCTCTCTCTCTCACTCGTCCATCGCATTCCAGCCAGACGTCATTCGCGCGTGCCTCGCACAATCTTCCCGACACATCCTAATCTTTCTCGTGTCTGGGAAAGAAGATTTAATCACCTTATCGCCTCGCGCTGCTCTTCGACATCTCGTATCTCGTGTAAAGTAGGTCTGACGTCAAAATTCTGCCAGCAGTCACCCAACGATACAAACGAGCGACACGCTACGTGCGCGTCCTCATGCGCGCGACTATTCGCGCCATATTGTCACTCCCGCGCTTTTCATTTCCGTCTTTCGGCCAAACGAAAAACCTCGTCGCGTGCAGTCCTGCGTTCTCATCACTTTTTTCTCTTCAACTCGCTCGATTTACGCGACGCCCGATGTGGCCTCGTCGTCGAGTCGCGTGTAACCTTGAGAAACGTTGTTTCCCGGTGGCAATGACAAATGCCGTTGAAGCTCGCAGACGATGCTGGTCTGTAAGATTGCGTTGCGAAATGTATCGCTGGTATCGAAGATTCAGTGTGTGACGTACTTTGCGGGGGGGGGGGGCTTCATTGGGGCCCCCTATGAAGAAAAATAACTTTCGACATACTCGCGATGATAATTCGAAAAAGGCGTTCCTGTAAATATCAAGAGTATATGGTCTCCTTCCTCCGTCGTATACAGAGCGATTCATTAGGAGTTAGTCACTCGAAAACGCCTATTTTTGGACGAAAAAATCAAATACAACATTTTAATGGTTTGTCAGTGTCTACCACTTTTTTAACGAGAAAACCTTTTTTAGGCACAAACAAGGGCGTCGCCACTGTTCCCTAGAGATTCGAAAACATGTATATGCGGGTCTAAAATGTCTAACATTCATATTTCCTCCGTCTTGCCCCCCCCCCCCCCCCCCGGGCCCATTAGCTGGCGACGCCCTTGGCCACAAATGTAGAGGTAAATCATGACCTTGGAATGACCTTGAAATAAATAAAAGAGTTGTACCAACCAGTCGGGAAGATGTGAGGTAACGGATAAACGAGGCTCGTCGGGCGATTTCTAACGAGACGTTGCAAAGAGTTTACGCATCGTTCAGAAATCAAATCGTGAAATGTATCGCTGTTAAGGGGTTAGGCCACAGTAACGGGTACAAAATCATGTGCGAATTTAACAATTTTTTTTTCGTATGAAAAAGTGATTTACTCATAAAATTAATTACACATATATTTATTATGAATATCAAGCTGTTAGAAAATGTGTATTTTTTTTCGATGTACAAAATGGCCGACTAATATTTTCTTTTGTTATCTTTTTTTAGGCGCTCCGCGGCGTGACATTTAACATCCACAATTTTTTAACTAAAACAAAAAACAAAAATTCTCGTCAATCTATATTAGAATACCTAGAGAGAAGTACGTACAGAATTTGAAAAATATTGTTTTATTCAAAAGTTGTAGATATTTGAACTTAAGCGGTTACCCCCACTTGCGATTTTGAAAAAATCGATTTTTTTTATTGCATTTTTTTGAAGTATAAGTATCTGAGAATATGTCCTGAAAATTTCAAGTCGATCCGAACAAAATTGACTGAGATATGAGCGTTGAAAGAGAAGAATCCGCGTTGAAAGAGAAACTTTAAACGAGTTTTTCTCAAAATGGCATTTCTGAAGTCGGTGACCAAGATTACTCGAACACTAATGAACCGATCTTCTTGAAATTTTGCAGGCTTATTTAATACATTAAAATGTAGTCTTCAATCGTTCGATTTTTTTTTCCGAAAAAAATGGCCGTTTTATAGCAAAAAAACGGCCGTTTTTTTCCCGTTAAAATCGAACCATTAACTTTGACTGTCCGCCATTTTGTGAAAAATGAATATTTTTTAAAATCCTTCGATTAAAGACTAGTTTATACTTATATTTGACTAAATCCATCCGCATTTTTTTTCAGATGATCCACTTCGCCGCAATGTTGGTCACCGCAAACCGTGTATATAAAAACATTATTTCATTGACGGCCATTTGCCACTGAACAATGTAATATTTTTCAATAAAAAAATTACTGAAAGTTCTTCAAGATGTGTTCTTTAAGATGGTATATTGATCGATTAAAAAAGTTTTGTAGTTTTCTTTAAAAAAAATTCATGAAAAAGGCCTTTTTTGCGCTACAAGTGGGGGTAAAGCCTTAAGAAATGAATTTTCAGTGAAAAATGTCGTTATAACTGCTCATAAACTGCTCCTAAAATGAAAAGTTTTCGATTAATCAGAAATTCCGTACGTACTTCTCTGCGAAATGCAATTAGGAACATAACTTTTTAAAAGTAAATCGAGTGAAAATTGTTGAAGGTATTTGTCACGCCAATTGGAAAAAAGCTGTTTCGAGAAGTTTCGAGTAGTCGGCCATTTTGTACATCGAAAAAAAAATTCTAACCGCTTGATATTCATAATAAATATATGTGTAATGAATTTTATGAGTGAATCACTTTTTCATACGAAAAAAAATTGTTACGATCGCACATGATTTTATACCCGTCACTGTGGCCTAACCCCTTAAGGGATACATTTTTTAACATACCATGCAATGGAAACATTCGCGTCTGAAGCCACCGCTTTTTTTGCTTGCCTTGCTTTATTCGCCGTTTTGCAACTATTTTGTTTTTTCAAGGTGATCCCAAGGTTACGATGTCGTATGTATTGGTTTTGTTTTTTTGTGCTTTACATTCGGGGCCAATGAAAAAAGGGATTTCGCTTTGAAAAAGTGGAGGTGACCTGGAAATCAGGTTGATACCTCTAGTTGAAAAAAAAATCAGAGGCTACCAAAATGTAGACATTGACGAACCAATGTAAATTTTCGCTGTGACTTTTTCGTCTAAAATCAATATTTATAGGTGTTTTCAAGTGACTTACTTCTAGTGAATCACCCTGTATGTATATATGTGGCGGAAATGTGGTTTGTGTTTGTGAGGAATCCATTTTACCGTCATATCGTGTATTCAAGGTTATATACGAAGGTCATTGGCAAAAATACTTTTGCCATGTATTGCAAACGCACGTTTTTTGTATTGGCAAGGGCATGCCCAAGCTTATGGGTCTGTTCGTTTTGCATCTGGTAAAAGTGCAGAAAGTGTAGCTAAAACGAACAGACCCTATGACGGTGCTTTACGTTGAGGATCTAGCAAAAAGTTTCCTCGCAAATGGTGAAGGAACATCGCACTAGGAGCCTTTTGAGGGGTGTGCATAAGTTTGTAGTTACACAAACATCATTTTTATATTGTATAGTTTTATAGCCTAGGATGTCAACTTCAATTTGCAACGGAGATTTTGTGAAGATTGTGAAAATTGCTCGAGTTGTGACGATTTTTGTTAAGGGCCGCCCACCGTGCTACGGCGAACCACCCTAATGAGATTTAGCATTTTTTGCTCGGCGTTTTTCTCGGATCTATGTTTTACAAAATGGTGTAGGTAGTGCATCAAAATCTATTCGTTCCATTCACTTCAAATTCGGACAGAGCATACTTTACAACATTTGTTAATAGCAAATGATTAAAGTTGTATTTTTGGTCAGAATTCCAACCTTCTACGGCTTGCCGTTTTGGTAATTCTCAAAATTTCAAGAAACTATCCGGTCATACGAAAGTTCGATTATTATACTAGCAGTACAGTCCGTTCGTTTTCCATTTCAGATGAACCTAGTTGCCAGAAGCACCTACACTAATTGGACATGCAGCAACGGCGAAACTTTCTTTAAATAATAATAACTTAGTTGTTTATCAATATTTTTCAATAAAAGTAAAACTCAAGCTCGGCAAGACTATGTATTAATCGCGTGTAAAATACCGACCTCGTCATCCCAATACGCTCGTCAGAAAAAAATATTGAAAATCGACCTGTTTTTCGGGCCTCAAGTTTATGCATAACCGTTAACGGGCTACATCTACCTGGGTGTGACAAAAAATTGTATTTTCCCAAAATATCTTTACTCGATAGTATCACACTTTAGCTATATTCCCTGAAAATTTTATTAAAATATTTCTAAAATTGAAAGAGAACCATACTTGAAACTTCAAACGCGTTTTTCTCGAAACACGGATTTCGAAGTTGGTGGACATGATATCTCGAGAACCGCTAGCCGTATTGTTTCCAAGCTTACGGGAGATACGATGAGAAACATTTAAAGGTCGTCGACGATCTCACTTTTTTTAAATCGATGTTCATTTTTTAATGCTCACGTAAAAATTACGACTTTTTTCATCGATTTTGTATGCTCGAGTTTAATGTCTTCGACACGTTGCATTGAAAGAATTATTTAAAAAATTGACGATCGTCAACGACTCGCATTTATTGTTAACTTGAATAACCCGTTTGGTTTTCAGATTTCGGATGGTTCGTTTAAGCTGGGGAGTGTCCACCGCCAATCGTTGCGAAAAAATTTCTTCATCTGCCGGCGGCCATGTTTTTATTGTTTTTCTGTATTTTTTTAAATTCTCAATATACGTACTTTTGTGTTAAAAAAATGCGTTTCTTTTTCACCAACCGTTACTCAGAAAAAATCGGAAATTGGCCATTTTCCGGGCCTCTAAGCAGATGTAGCCCCTTAAGCGGAAATGCGCATTCCCTCAGATTCCACTTGACTGGAAAGTGCAGGGAAATTCTGGCACCGTTTATTTCCCACAAACAAAAGTTTCGTGGAAAAAAGTTCAGCCTGCTTTGCACGGACAGACAAAAGTTCCAAAAGTTATAAATATCATCCCAGCATCGTACTGCCTACCCTATCAGCTTAACTTCAGCCCAAAAACGAACGTCCAAACGGGGACTACCGTTTTCTAGTACAAGACACATGGATATTATTTTACGTAAAAAGCCATTAAGTTTCTGGATGTTTTGTTGGGTCAGTGGGAAACTGCCGGGGAGGCGGCCGATAAACCACGAGAAGGTTCATCGGGGTCCGCAAGTGGTCGATTTGTATCTTCACGTATACATATGCATAGATACCCAGTGGTCCCTCCGTGCCCGCCACTTGACCCCGGGCAAACTGATATATTGAAGCTCCCGAGCCGGCACCTCTTCAGTATATAACGTGACGCGAGCTCTCGATCGTGTTCAATCGCCCCAACAATCTTTCCTCGTGACGCATACCGAGTGCGCGAAAGAAGACGAAGAAAAATAAAACTGTGATACATCCTACGTTACAAGATAAGCATTCGCGAGGCTTTCCTAGCCTGAGAGCCACAAAGGGACCGGACCCACGTACTGCCGAAGAAGAAAAGACCGAGAGATTTTTTTCGTGAAATATACAATCTTGTGCATATTTCGGTTTATGAACTCCCCAAGGAATACCTCGAGGATCTGTATGAGATTCGCGGTGTCGAGGAACAAGCGGAAGTCTTCGTGTGATCGGAAACGCGTGCCGGAAGCAACCGGAAGACGCGATAAGCTTACGAAGCGGGAAACGATTAATTTGGTTTTTGACAATTGCGACGGTGGGTAAAAAAAGAAGCGAAAAAAAGACACTAGACGGAAAATATGCATTCCATGCGCTTGTTTTGCTTTGTTCTAAGTTACAATTCAAGTGCTAAATAACTCAACATTTTAAGTTACAAAAAGAACGCCAAGTAATTTAAAAACCCGAAAACATTGCTTTACCCTACCAAAAAAAATCCGGTTTACACTGGTTCCCAACAATGGTTTTATTTTATTTTTTTCACTGCTCAAATGTACAAAAAACGGAAAGATTCATCAAATAGCCAAAGACAAACTACGCATTACGCAAGTTTACTAGAAGTGTTGTACACAACATTATTGCGTCTTAGAAATGATCTTTTTTTAAATGTTCTATTATTATTTAGAAAAATCACATTACTGTTATAACAAAAAATGTATAACCCCATTATATAAAAGTACAACGTACAAAGCACACAAGTGCGCTGAAAATGCTGTGCAAGGCCTTGGCGCGCACGCTTGTGAAAAAAAAGCTCATGTATGACTGTTCTACCAAGCGTCATATTTATTCTCATTTTTCTTGTTCCGTATTCTCCTTATCTCGTGTCAGGCTGCCGCTTGACAATGGCCGCGATACCACACGGCGCCTTTGCAGCGCGTAAAGTCCGCGAAAACAACGAGCGTCGCTTTCTCATCTCGAAGATGGAGAGAAAGGGGAGCAACGACAAACAAGAGCAGGGCAAACAAGACACCGGCTACTCGAAGAAAAACACCAATAAGGAGGAAGGTACGAGCCAATCGCGTGCTTCCCCTCTCGTTGCTGCTCACTTTTTACGCCTGACATTGCACAGTTGGCAAGATGCAGCAACGTTTTAGTAACTAAGCCTAGTTTAGTGACTCGACACGCCATTCGCCGAGACCTAGTAACAGCTAGTAAGTTGCTGAAACGTTGCCTCGTCCTCAGCCAATAGAGTGCTCCCGCCCCCCTCGCGCCCCGAATTTAGTTCACTTTGTTGTCGCCAGCGGCGCTGCTGTCGACCAGGGTCGCGAGACGCGCGAAAATACGAACAGGATTGATGGCATTCGTTATCTTCATTTGTTGCAATTGCTTTTGCACGAAACAAAAAGTGTCGATGGCACCGCTGCTCCGCGATTGTCTATGCCGCTAACTATAAACAATGCACATATCAAAGTAACTGAGGTTAGGATTCGCGTGCTGCGTGATGTTGCAGGAAGAGAGCTGACGCCTCTCAAGTACAACAGCAAACTGATGAACAGCATCTGGGGACTGTACAATCGTTATTCCGTGCACAATTTCAAGAAAAACACCGACGCCGACGAGCAGTTCGTTGATGCGGCGGCGTCTTATTGGGGGCCGACTTCCCGTGACCGACCCCCAATAACCCAAACTAAGTCCAGGATCGAAAGTACTGCGGCCGCCGCGCAGGTTCGACACTTTCTGGGCACGGGAAACGCGAGACTCTGAACAATAGCCTCGCGTTCTTTTTATTGTTGTTTTTTTGTAACCCTGTAAACTAAATGTATCCAAACTTTTGTCGCATTTTAGTTGGACAAAATAAAGAAGATTTAAAACATATTATGGACGAAAATTGTTAATCCAATACTATATGCGTAGAAGACATTTTTTTCCAGTATTCTTTTTATTATTATTATTATTATTATTATTATTATTATTATTTACTTTGTAGAAGACATACTAAATAGGATTTTTTGTAACTATTTCTATTATTGTTATTACTATTTTACTATTACCTCTACTATTAAGCTTACTACTACAACTACTACTACTATTCAACGATTGTGATTATTATTGAAAACTTTTCTCGTGCATCCTGTCAACGAGAAAAAAAACTATCAAAGCTGCATTATAAAGTGGATAAATGGAATTTCTGTTCTTGAAGAAGCTTTTCAGCGGTGCGCTGGATTCGGATTTTTATTATTTCCATTATTTTGAACTAAAAATTGAATTTCGATTCCTTTTTCCGGATTTTTTTTTTGGCGAATACTAATTGTCACAAAAATACGCTATATTTTATTCCAAAGAGGACTTGAAAAGCCATTCAATATCATATTTTTCTTGGTCACAAAATCTCTGCGCCAGACTCTTAAAAGCAAATCGCCACTTTATAATCGTCACCCCATATGTGTATACCGATACGTGACATTGCGAATGACACGATTCCTGTTTTATCGACGATCCGAATACCTCTCTGTACGTAGTTTCGCCGCGAGTGCGCCACCGTCAGCCGAGCTCGCTCGGCGCTGCAAGTATATATATATATATATATATATATATATATCGAAAAGAGATCTGACAGTAGTGCAGTATAACTCATCGACACCGTTTCGTGTTACTGACGTTCGTCCTGAACCGTGTGAACGGTCGAATCTCGCTTTAAACCTAGCTCGAAAAACAAAAGACGAAATTATACAATTTATCGTCGTTGAAACAGAAAAACATCGATGTGGTGTATCCACGAGATGAAACATGAGTCGACCAACTAGTCAACAGCAACTACCGAATCTCGAGAAACTTTTCAAGGATGACGACGATCAGGATTTCGCACCGCTCGCTGGGTATGTATGAGCCTGTTGAACGCGTCATTAGTATTTGATTCGTTGACGATCATCGTCAATCAGCAGCAATAGTACCACAGGCTAACATTCTAACCAATTTTTCTCAATACATGAATAAAATAATAATAATAATGTTTTTGTCAACTCGGTCGATAAAGCAGTTGTCTGTAAACACGGAGCGGTGCGGTATACCGGGTGTCCCGTGACGAAACCCGACGTCTTGATTTTTCAAGGCAGAGTTGGGCGTAATTCTATTTATAAATACGAATACGAATTTATTCACATCGTAATTTTCATGTGGATAATTAATTCACATAAAAATCTGTAAATGCAAATGTATTCACAAAAAATTGTAAGTACGAAAAAATTCACAAAATAAGTTGTGAATTTTTTTGTATTTAAGACAAATTCAAATCATATTCACGATGATTAAATTAAGATTTACACCAAAAGTGAGTTCTTGTTGAGTTCAAGATACACGTCAATTAGAAGTGCAATATATATTTTGTTTAGTAGAATATTTAATTTTAGCAATTAAAAAAAATATGAATATACCGATATAATGATATTTTCAAATATCTGTAAGAACTAGTTTTGACTTAAGCGCATTTGTATGGAAAACGTGTTTCAACTTCAACATATATGTATTCGGTTCAGATCAAATTTGGCTGCAATTTTTGGAACGCCGCAAAAACTGGGCGAAGTTCAGACGCCGCTCAAGCAGCAGCCATTGCAGAACAAAAAGCCAACCAGCGGCAGGAGCACGCCACAAACCGTCGTCCAACCAGCGAGCAAGACCGAAGTTATCGTAGCGAAAGTTGTGCATGCGTACAAGCTGTGAGTAACGCACGGTCGAAGCACCGACCGCATGGAAAAGCAATTTTTCTTCTTTTATCTCCGGCATGTGAAATAAAATGAGTCCTCGTAGAGCCTCGAGGCTTGAGAGCACACGAAAGAGGCGCACGACATTTCCGAAATCTTCAGCCATAACTTTGTTTTCAAGCCAGAGACTTTTCTTCCGTTGGATTTATCTCCGAATCAGCGTTTTTTGGTCAAATCAGAAACTGCGTTTCTGTTTGAAATATCGAAATCCATCGAGATATCTCGTAGGCGCGTGGGCGAAAAATATTCAAATTGCCATGGCCGTGGCCCCCCGATCCGTGCAACTTTTGTACGGAAAATATTTTCGTCCGACCACGTTTTTTCGAATTCGTTTTTTTCCGTTTTTTTTTCACCGGCCACCCTGTATAGTCTTTTGAGAGGATCGGTTTGTTTCAGAGTGAACGGACAATACAGCCTCGTGGGAAAACTGGGCGTAGCACTGACGGGCAACGCGTCGGTCCGCGTCTATCAGCTGATCCTGTACAGAGGCAAGCAGGAGCACGTGTCGACGGTGACGTTGAGCCCCGAATTCGCGTACACGATAGGCGAGAACAATTACGCGACTTATTACGACGCGAGCAACGAAAATTGGTCGCTTCGCTTCGAGGACGAGGCGTCCTGTGTCGAGCTCGCTCGCGAGATCGGCATCTCGAGATTTCACTCGGCGCAGCATCAGCAGCAGCCAGCAACGAGAACGGAAGTTTTCCATCAGGATCTATCGATCCTCGCCGGTGGCCGACGGTTATCGACCGATCGAAACGACACAGAAGCGGGGGAAAACGACGAGATTCGCCTCAAGTGCTGCATCAGCGCGAATCTCACTCAGCCCCTCAAATTCGAGGCTACGCCCGGCCAAGATATGCGCGTCCGGATATCTCGCTATGACAATTGGGAAAGATCCTTGCTCAATTGCGCCAAAGGCCTCAGGAGATTGATGATTCTGCCGCCGAGCAAACAAATCAGTCTGGGCCCTGGCTTTCCCAAGGAACGCGATGTCGCCATGGAGATCGAGATTATCGAGGTGATTAAAAACAACGAGCACACGCCGAGCTCGTCGCCCGTGGCCAATAAGCCACTGCCACCCGGTGGCAAAGCTTCCATACTCTCACGTATGGCGAAAATGGGACAGTCGATGCTGCCAAAAGTTCCCCTCTCCGCCACTACGGATTCCGAGGATACGGAGGTAAAAAAAACAAAAAATTGGTCCATCAATTCACGGTGTCAAAGCAATCACCATCAATTAAAAATTAAAAATGACTTAAATTCGTTTTTCACAATTTTTATGTTAAAAAAACGGCTCTACTTAATTTTCTCGCATCCGCAGGAAGAGCTTCGCGTCAGATCACCGCGGCGTTTCAAGGCAAGTAAGCACGAGATTGAAGATTTTGTGAATTGACGCGCTAATTCGTGTGCTCGTGCGAATATATACAGCCGGAAGTGTCGACCGCTCACGCGTCGAAGCACCAATCACGAGGTTGCCCGGACGTCCAGCAGGAGCCAGCACCGGTGAATGTTTCGGTAGCTAGGAGCGGCAGCGCCGTTCCCGCCTCTTCGTCGCTGCCTTTGCTGGCTCACAGGCCGATGCAAAATTCTTCGTCGTTCTCTAGTCCCTGCTGGCCCTTGACGCCGATTCAACCGCAACAACACACACAGTACGTTGCCATGGACGGACAGTATTATCCGATACATCCGCAGCCGGCAATCGCACAATCTCTGCCCCTCGCGATGGATCCGAACATGAGCGTTTTCCTGTCGGAAACGAGGACCCAGAACACGGAACTTCGCATGGGGATGGCGAAGATTGCCGACAACGTGCAGAAATTACTCGACAAGGTAGAAAACAAAAAAAAATATTGAAGGCGATCCGCGAATCGTTTATCGATAACCTTCATTCTTTGTTCTTACACAAAAATTATCGAAATATTTTGTTCCGATTGGACAAATTTACGATAAATTCGATAAATTGCCAACGCGCACCCCGCCATTATTTGTCATTCATTGTAGTTTCACGTTCTTGAAGTGCAAAATGCCTCGTCACCGATGATCCTCCAACGACCCTTCCATCAATGCCATACGGAGGACTCGAGGATACATCGCGACGCGGAAAGTTTTCATTCCGGTGAAGGGGAAAACGTCGTCGCGGTGAATACCAAGAATAATTATTCCTCCGCGGAGAATGAACCCTGCGCCGAATTTCACCGGGCGAAGGATCCGTCGGAACGGGAACGCAGACTCGAGATAGAATTGAACCGGGCAAAAGGTAAAGAAATACTCAAAGAGGAATTTTAAGGTATTCCTTTTACGGAGGGCCGTATTTTGCAAGGGCATAAGAGCCTTTACGAATCATTGGTAAATTACAGTGGCACTTGATAAAAATAAGTCACAATCAGTTATACCCAATGATAAATTGAAAAAAAAAAACAATTACTCGCAAATTCAGTATATTTAGAAATATTTACATTTTTTCTGAAATGTCGCAGCTACGGAAATTCTTCTACCAGTCACATTTTTCCAAGTTTTGTCACTAATATTTTCTTTAAACATTCGGTGACCCCCCGTTTTTATTTGATGGAATCTTTAGGACTGTTTACACATATGAGCACTTTATATCAGGGTTTTAGAGTTATTTAGTGCTTAAATTATCAGATGGAAATGTGGTCAGGATGTGATCTCCATAAAGTGCCACATAAATGAGACGAGTTTTAGAGTCGTAATTTTTCGTTGAAAGTTCGGTAACTTTGCTTGTATTTACCAGTATACTGGGATGTATTTTTACTTGATTATAGACGAAAATCAGTTGATTGTTAAGTATTCGGGTTCGTTCAAGGTATTACTTAACCTTTTTATGATTAACATTTTTTTTCTGATGGGCGTTTTGAGATGCGTCGGTCGGGATTTTACACACAATTGATACATAGTCTTGGCAAGTTTGAGCTTTTTTTTATCGAACAATATTCGTCAATGAAGTTATTAATACTTAAAGAATGTGCCGCCGTTGCCGTGGGGTTAATCGGTGAAGGTACGTCCGGCAACTAGGCTCATCTGAAGCGAAAAATTAAAAAATGTACATTTAGTATAATAATCAAACTTTCGGGTGACTGGAAGGTTTTTGAAAAAATTTTAAATGATGAAAATGTAGTAATGTTCGATTTTTGACGGAAAAACAAATTTGATAATTTGCCATTAACAAATGGATAAACATGTGAAAAAATCATTCGGCCATACGATAGAAAATGTTATGAACTATGCTCGAGATTTTGAGTTTCGCCTTGCACCGTTTCAAAAAACACAATTTCGAAAAAAAAAAAGGCACCGGTCAGCAAGACTATGTGATAAAAAAATCGTAGTTTCGCAATTTCAAGCTTACGCAGACCCCTTAAAGTCCATCCTCTATTATTCGTCGCATACGCGTGATACGCTGCGAAATTATTCCTCATTGCCAGAATCGCTGGACCGACGTGACGCCGAATGTGCCAGACTCGAGGCCGAGAAACGTGAATGGAGCAACGACAGGTCGGAGCTCGAGGGACGATTGGAGCGCCTGGAAAAGGCGCTGGTACGGGAGAAAACTGCTCTTGACGCTTCCAACGAAACGCTCGCCCAATTGCGGGAGAAGAACTCCATCCTGGAATCGTCAATCACCAATATCAACGCGGAAAAACTGTCATCCGGCAACGAAAGTTCCGTAAGTGTAACTGAAAAAAAAACGATTCGCTAATAAATTCATATTCGCCTGATGCGCCTTGAATCGACGCAACTTTTTCGTTTCGTCACTCCATTGTGATTCCAGATGACGATGAGAAAAAGAAACAAACGATAAGAATCCAAATTCAATCTTGTGTGACGCATTATTAATCCCAATGGTTTATGTCCGTACAGATAAATCAAAAGACTGCGGACATCAAACGCTTGATGAACAATACTTATCGGTCGTTGCTGGCGCAATTCCCAGGTGACGAGTCTTACGAGGCCGATCACATTAAAAATACGTTGGCCGATACTATAAGGGTAAGGAGAATGTTTAGATCGTCCAATTTTGAACTTTACCATACGAGACACCGAAATAACTAAAAAAACAGCGACGTATATAGGAAAATTCCGAGACACGTAACGAGTAGATTCAAACGAGGATTGAAATGGCGAGATAACGTTATTCAGTGGACGTTTTCAGGGTGATTTTAAAGTCAACTTAAGGGGCTACATCTACCTAAAGAGCCAAAAAAGGCCACATTCCGATTTTTTTTCTCGACATAGGTTGGTGAAAAAGAAACGCATTTTTTTTAACACGAAGGTTTAAATTTTGGTCGATCAAAGCTACGATAAACTTTTCTTAAAGATCCTCATTAGAGACCTACAACTGCGTTTCATATATCACAGGCTCACTGCAATTTTCATATACATATGAACACCTCGGGAAACATTAAAGTTCGTCGAATTCTCTCGCACAGAAAATTACCTTTTCCGTATTGAACGATTTGCAACGAGACGAAACGGACGATGAAAATTCCGAAAGTTTCTCGCAGTCGGTGTCGATCGCAGGCGGTACGGATGTGTCCGCCGGATCGCAAGAGCTTGACGCCTCCGTGGGGACCGTCGGTCAAACGGAAAGTAAGACACACTCGTTTATTCGTTATCATCTTTGCAAGAAAGCTTTAGATCATAGAGAAAAAAAGATTAATTAAAACTCGGCTGTTTTGGATTTTCAGACGATTCCTGAAGCTATACATGCCTCTCGTGCCGCTCTGACTTCGAGAATATTGATGATAACGATGACACCGATAAGGAGCAACGACTCTACGAAGTTTCGCTAAGTCTTAGCGGGCCTCGTTCTTCCTGACATTTAAAAACTATTGTAGTCGCAGTGATGAGGGCAAAAAACGTTATTTTAATAAACAAAAATATCGATAAAGCATCGACTAATTTTTTATTCGTTTTTAATTATCAGACAATCGCGGTTCTCCGACAATTTCTCCGTGTCCGTGGGAGACGCTCTGGTTGCCTGTGGAATTGAACGAAGGAATGACTCGCGCGATCTCGATTTTATTTATTACTTTTTTTTATCATTTTCAGATATTGATTTACTTATAATATTATCTCTGAAGTATCATTGGATTTGTTTGGATTTATTCGCTGGCTTTTGAGGACATGTAGAGGTCGACATAACTGCACACATTTTCGGACAGTTTTCTCATGGATGATTAAACTTTGTTTTGTTGTAAGATCTTTGTTTGAGGTTTGTATCGTAACGTTACGGAAGCGAAGACGGACATTTTTGGAATTTCATTCATGGCACTCAGTTTTTGGCCCATGAAAACGGGTCGATATTCAATTTTTCTAATGAGAGTATTGGAGTGACGAGGCCCGGATTTGACACAATTGATACATAGTCTTACCAAGTATGGATTTTTTAAATTGTAAAATATTGATAAACAATGAAGTTATTATTGCCGAAAGAAAATGCCACCAAAAAACAAATTTGCGACAAAAAATGCATCGCGGTGACCACTGCTGCTCGGAAACAGATCATCCGAAATAATAGAAATCAAACGCATTTAGGTTTTGCATGAAATTATCTAGTGCTTGGAGGAAGGATTTAATAAAATATTGATGTTTCAAAAAATGGCCGCAGTCGAAAGTGAAAGTATCGATTTTCAGTTAAAAAAACGTTCTATTTTCGTTGATAAAAAAAACTTTGCATGGAAAAAAATTTCTACCTTCAAGCACTACTTTTTCATACCTATGTAAAAGAAGCTTGTAAAATTTGAATTTGATCAGTACCGTTATTTTCGAGGTATCGTGCTCACCGATTCTGAAAAAGTTAATTTGAGAAAACCTCCTTAAAGCTCGCGGGTTTGCGAAGCCTAACTATAAACGCCTATAACTTCCTCAATTTTGAACGGATCGATATGAAATTTTCATCAAATATTTTTGAAATATTCAATTTTACGAATCCGTCAAAAACCGAAAATCGATATTTTGAAAATTTTAAACAATTTGAGCCCGTAGTGGCATACGCTATAAAACTGCAATGAATAATTTGTTTTCTTCAAAATTTCGATCTTGTGCTCACTCGTCAGTTCCCACGTCCCGCTTCATACCGTTTTTGTTTGGGACACCCGCTATACCACAGCAGACGAAACATCGTCGCCCGAGCCGAAAAATTCAAAGCCTTCGTCGCGCGCGCGCACACACACATACATACATGTGTCGCTGAAACGTGTTGAAAAAAACACTTTTTACCGCGAATTTGTGTTTTCCCCGCGGGGCAACATATCCACGCGAGGGCGAGAGAGACGGAAGCAGGTAACGTATTGCGAGCTGAGTGCAATATAAATTGAGATGCGACCTGTGCGCCGTTTGCTCTCTCAAACGCGACTGATACGTGCTACTGCGTGACAATATCTTCATTAGTAAGCTCGCGATGGTGAAAAGGACATCCGCGATATTCGTCTCTCGGGGAATCTCAAGAAGGTTTCGAGCGCGAGAGATTCGCACTCGCTGAGGAAAAACGAGGAGGCCCCCGCGAGTGCCGCCTCGAATTGGCGGGGTCGACGAGTGCGTGTGTTGTTCCGTGTCTCTCTTCTTTTCACGAGGGAAATAAAGCCGTTCGTCTGTTCTCACGGTCAACCATCTTGTCTTCTACCACGCCAATCAAAAATATTTTACTTAACCTCACAAATGATCGATCCCATCGTAAACGAAAAAGACGTGACCGCGGGGAAAAATGAGGCGGCAGAAAACGCGAAAGGCGAATACGATGCTCGTTCGAACAACCGAAATAATTACATTTTTATCTGCCGCTCTTAAAATCACGTTCTTCAAAATTCGACGATAAGATGCGAAAAATCGTTATCGACGATAATAATTATTTTCGTTTACTCTTAGCCCTTGAAACGTCGTTGTTTTTTTTCTTATCGGCACGTCGTCGGAACGTATTTTTGAAATTAGAATAATCTCGATTGAAAAAAGAAAACGATTAAAATGTTTTTCTCTCAAGAACGATATCGCATTCTCATCGATGAAATCCAAACAAGCACAAACAGAAATTCACGTGCTATTTCTAAACGAAACCCAAACAAACGCGTACATTATTTCTAAAAACAAACCTAAACAAACAAATGCACGGTTTATTTCCAAAAATAGATCGAAGCAAAGATATACACGCATTGTTTCCACAATCAAAGCACGCATTCTTTGCAACAACAAATCTAAACAAACATACGTACGCATTATGTCCAAAAACCCAAACAAACTTGTGTATGTGCTATTGCCAAAAGCAAACAGAAACAAACCTACGCAAGCATTATTTCCAACAACAAACCTGTGCACACATTATTTCCAAAAACAAACCTATGTTCGTGTTATTTCCAAAAACAAACCCAAACAAACTTGTGAACATGTTATTGCCAAAAACAAACCGCAGCAAACCTACATACACAGTATTTTCAAAAACAAACCCAAACAAACGTACGCAATCATTATTTCCACAAATGTGTTGTTAAAAAAAAATGTCCTTTCGCTTGCTTAATTTCGAAAACCTTCTAAAAGTTTGGTCACTTCGGCCTTTTTTTTTTACTAGCCTTTTTTACTTGCTTTGTTTGCCTATCTCAGCTTTGTCAAGTTATTTGGCACCGATCACTGAAAAAAAAATCCCTCTAATAGATCGTCCCCTCCGGGCTTGATTCGCGATGGCCACAAGCGCACCCGAGGAAGACGCGTCCTTTCGTCTCGGAGAGCTGTTCGACAGTTACGAAGATCTGGAGCGCAAGCTGGAGCGTTTCTCCAAGCAGAGTCTCGTTCACTACTGGCGACGAGACAGCAGAACGGTCAGCGGCGCTCACATGAAAACCGCCAGGCCCATCAGCGAAAGATTGAAGTATTATTCTGTCAAGTACGCCTGTATCTACGGAGGGCAAAAGTTCCTGCCTAGAGGAGCTGGACGGAGACAGTCGCAGTAAATATAAAACTTGATTTCATCCAAATTAATTCATGGAAATTCTTACCCACGGTAATCTCCAGCTCGCTCCCTCCCTCCTCCTTGTAGGGTTCCATTTGATCTAGTTGATACGAATGATCTTTAACGAAATTTTATTAAAGTCCTAAATGACAGACGAAACACATTTTAAAGTTTTATTATGAGTAGAGATAGAGGTTCACATACTTACAGGCAAAGCATGCCACGTTTTTCGTATATTTTTGTTGAGGGCTGACACCCAGGTGTCATATAACTATAACTTAACTTAAAATAAATTAAAATATAACTTTTAAAAAATCAGTCAATCCGTTGAAAATTGAGCAATATATGGGCGTTTATAGGTAGGTTCCGGGAACCAACGAACTTTCAATGTGCTTTGCTCAAAATGACTTTTTCAAAATTGGTGACCACAATATCTCTAAAATCCCTGCACCGATCAACTTCAAATTTGACGAGCTTTTGAGGTCCACAAAAATAGAAAGTTTTCTTTACCGAAAATCAATACTTTCACTTTGGACTGCAGCCTTTTTTTTACATCAATATTTTAATAAATCCTTCCTCCAAGTGCTAGATAATTTCATGCAAAAACTATATACGCTAGATTTTCTTTATTTCGAATGATTTGTTTCCAAGCAGCAGCGGTCACTGCGAAGAACGTTTTTCAAACAATGTTGTGCACAAACCATTATATTCACCACATTTAGGGATATTTTTCAAAACATAAATTGTAAAAGATACTTGAAGTGATACTCTTTAATGTAAAAAAAAAATCGGAAACCTGCTCAAGTTTTCACACCAAAACTTTCCGAAAATTCCTTTTTTTTCCAGCGACGAGCTAGGTGTTAACGCCTCAATTACTTTATTTCCTTTTGTGTGTTGGAGTTTTTCATTTTCAATATATATTACCTATTGAAAATAATAAACTGGCGAAGATCATTGAAGAAAACGAAAAAATTACACAGAACTCATGATTATTCATGAGATTCATGATAACTCTAACGAACTACATAGTGTAATGTTCTGAAGCCTATTCGACATCGATCGAAATCGATTCAGTAGTCGTCGAGTTATGAACGAACACCCGGACCCTACACTTTTCTTATATGGTAGAGAAGACATATTATATCGAACCATGTCTGATTTTTTCGGATCCGTTTGCAGATCGATACGAACCAATTGTCCGGCTCACATAATGCTCAGGGCTTCCAAGGACGGCAACAAACTCGAAGTGACCAGCGTCAATAACGAGCACAACCACGAAATTTCCGAGGTACATTCGTCTCTCTCTCTCTCTCTCTCTCTCTCTCTCTCTCTCTCTCTCTCTCTCTCTCTCTCTCTCTCTCCATCCCTTTGCCGAGTCTCTACTTCACTTTGCAATTTTTATTTCTGATTTATATCGCCCTTCTGCTCATGTTTCGCTATGATTATATTATGATATTATTATTTCGTGATTTTTCATTATATAATTTTTCCACATATGGGTCGTTATCTTATTTTTAAAAGTTTTATTTATTTTGCTTTTCTGCTTATGTTTTGTTATGTCATTTTTTATGTGGCTTCTTTTTCCAGGCATTGTGATCCTTTCTTATTTACTTCAGTCCAATTATTGTCTACTTCAATATCTTCAGTCTTGTTCTTCATATGTATCTTGTTGCCTCAAGGTTTATACCAAGGCGTACAATAAGCCATCGATCAATCCATCAATTCCTTGGCTCTCCTTGACTCTGCCACGGCCTAGCCGAACGGACCTTAAAAATGATCACTAAATACCGGACAACGACGGCTCCATCGTTACATATGAGATTCGTTTGTCTTGCACAGGAATTGTTCAAAAAATTGCCCCAGGAGCGAAAGCTCTGCGGCGAGATAAAGCAGGAGGTGCAGGATCTGATGCAGCTGCACATCGATCGCAAGAGGCTGAAGGAATACGTGCGGCTGCGAACGAACAAGGTGTTGCGTTCGAAGGATCTGTTCAACATCGCGGCGGCGAACAAGCTCAAGCGCGACATCACGCCCGAGCGAGCTTACCAGCTCTTCAAGAGGATCCACGACTTGGAGAAGCTGCAGCGTCGCGAGGGCGGGAGGCGTTACTCCGGCGAGTCGGAGGACGAGATAGCTCAGACGATCAAGCGCATCAAGGAGGAGCAGGAGTCGCCCTGGGGCCAAGACGTCAGTGAACGAATTCGTATACGTAAAAATCGCAACGAAGTCTCTTGAACTCCGTCGAACGTGATGCGATTCTTTTTGATGTCCCTTGTCGCATCCAGAGATTATCGGCGGAGCTGGAGGTGAACGAGGTGAACGAGTGCGAGGACGCGTACGGCGCTCATCAGCTGCACCAGGACGAGGAGGAGGAAGAGGAGGAGGAGGGGGTCGTCGACGACATGGACACCACCCAGGGACAATTGCTCGGCGCAAACACCGAAGGCGACCTCATTACCGCAACCGGCGAAATTGTCGGTGACTTGGTGATGGAGGACGGAGATCCCTCGGTCATTGTCGAATCGATCGTCAACGCGGACGGTTCGGTCTTCGTTGACGAGACGGACTTCAACAATTATTGCAACAATCATCTGACGCGAGACGGCGAATCGCCCGGAACGCAAGGTAACGAACTCAATGGAAATTGGCGAACCTGTGAACACACTGAAACATCTCAATTTGATCCTAATGGACAGCATTCCTATCGAAGCGAAAATAAAATCTAAACCAAATCCGAACAAAGTACGACCTGGGAGGCGAAAAAAACCAAACAAACTCGAGAACACGTCAGAAGAACAAAAACAAACCCGAACAAACTAGGACACGTCAAACGAACCCAAAAAAATCCAAACACGTCAGAAGAACAAAAACAACACCCGAATAAACTCGAGCACACGTCAAACGGACCCAAAGAAACGCGAGCAAACGTGAATGCACGTCAGAATTACGTCATTTCCATAACGCATTCCCAATTATTATTCAAACTTGTTATTCGGTTGGATAGTGTTTTTTAATATTTTGCATTTCATTGGATTTGTTTGGGTTAAGGCGAAGTAGATGTACCACGTGACATACGAGTGCGAGAGAGATAGGTAAAATTTTCGAACAGATATTCCTCAGAGATGAATAATATTAAGGGCAACAGGAAATCATCAAGCTCAGCGTCAGGAAATACTCCAGAGCCTAATGCTATGTTTTTCCTAAAAAATTAAACCATCTATGAGAAAATTGGGTTACAAAATATGTGAGGTTATGTTGACCTTGTACATGCCCTTAATATTGGGTTAACTATATTAATGATCGCCGTCATTTTCATCCTTGAGATTTTTTTCGCTACATTTTCAATCGGCCCGAGTAAAAAAATCGGTTTTTTGCGTTTGTTTGGGTTTGCGGCTTTTTTTCGTTATTTCCGCGCGCTCGCAATTCCCACTATTTGGATTTTTCGCTGAATTTTGAGTTTGGTCGAGCAAAAAATCGGTTCGTTTGTGTCTGTTTGGGTGCACGACTTACTTTTTGTTTCGCTGCTATTCTTCTGCTATTCTCAACTAAATGAATTATCGGTTTTCGTTCAATAAAGTCTTGGAGATCGAGTCGATAGCGCCCCAAGCTGTGGAGATCGATAAGATCTCACGAGTACACGGGAGCGCGCCATCGAGTCCGACGGATCATCATCATCATGACAACGATGGTCGAGGCTCGTCGCAGGGCTCGCAGTCGAACGAAAAACCGACTTGCGTACTGAGCAACGATGTCGCGGACTCGAGGATATGGATAATGAAGGAGGCGGCAGTGATCGAGACGGACGGCGAGAGCGGGCCGGACAGCGAAACGAACCGGCCGAGAAAGAAAAAGAAGAATCCAAACGAAGCCGAGGTCTCGGAAGTCGTGCTCTCCGAGGAGGCGAGCCATCAACTGTTGCAGGAACAATTGGCGGTTTTACGAGCCGAGCAGAGAAAACTCTTCCACGAGACCGACATGCTCAAGCTCAAAAAGGACAAGCTCAGATTGCAGATGAATTGCTACAGTAACGAGATTAGGAAGCAAGAGATGGAGAAGGAAAAGTTGAGGCTCGAGATCAAATTGCTACAGTCGAAGGTGGTCGAGGACGCCAATGATGTTTCCCATTACATCTTCGTGCCTTGAGCTCGAAGAAGTAAATCGTGCGACACGTGTGTGTCGTCACGATTCGCATGTAAATAGCACACACACACGCACATGCACAGACAAGTACACACACACAGAGTTACCCCGATTATATTCGTTTTGAGTGGAAAAAATGAGAAGAGGGAGGAAAAACAAGGCCTCGCGTTGACCACGGCGACTCTGTCCTATCGAGGGTCGGGGTGGAATAAATTATTTTGTGAACCTACGCATCGTGTACACGTGCTGCTTTCAACCTTGTTCTACCGAGTTTCGTTGGGCCCAGGGCATTTATTATTTTTGGATTGTCGAAGATTTTTGGGCAGATCGTTCCGAGCTTTAAAAAAAGCGCGGGCGCAACCCGATCGGTAGAAGCGGTAGAGAGAGCGTCCGCGAAAATAAAAGTTCAGGTACAACATTTCACCACCAGGGTCGCTGCGATAACCAGGGACCGAGGATAGCGGGAAAACTTATTTATTCAATTTAAATGATGTAATTGAAAGCTTAAAAATTAATAATTAAATAAAAATGAGTCACCTGAAATCTTAAAACTCAATAATTTAATTAAAAGCCGAAAGCTTAATAATTTAATTTTCATAATTCCATCGGATGTTAATTGGCCGGTCGATTAAATAAAACTAGCGATTGGCTGGATCTTATTAAATGATTAATTTAGTTAAAAATGTACAGATTAATAATTTAACTTAAATGATTTCATTGAAAACTTAAAATTGAATAATTTATTCAAAAACATCCAATCGTTCCAGATTACTGCACCAGCACGTCGGACGTTCTCAATTGGGCAGTGGATCAATTTGCAACATCCAATTGGCTAAATATCTTTAATTGATTCGTTTAATTGAAAGCTTCCTACATACCAATGTAATACAAATTTCGTAACGTAATTGCTGTCATACCGGAAACAGGAGCACGAAAATCGTAAGTATTTAAAGAACAAAGAAAACAGTTCACAGATGTAAACAATTAGTATTGAGATCGATACCTTTTTTAATTGTCAATTATTTGGATCATACATATGCCGATAATGAGAGACGCTAGAAAAGTATTACAAATTCACATACATTCCATTATACCCGTACTTATATCGCATACTGTTCGATTCGTATGGAAAACAAATTGCGGTTATGTTTCTATCAAAATAGCATGCGCATAAAAATAACATACCGCTCCCGATTCACACCAGCGCCACTTGTTTCTTGTAATTTTACGAACCCTCGTGTAGACGGCGTTTGAACCTCTGCTCTTCAGTGCTCCCATGACTGATTCAACGTCAACTTATCTGTTCACAGACTCGTGACGTTTTGTTTTTCTTTGTCCATTGTTATGTGTGAAATTCTCATTGCCACTGTACTCCAAGAGCTCCACGAAATTTCACAAACCCTTTTCCGTCCGTCTGTCCTATCACCCCGAAGATCATATTTTCCATTTAAAAAAACATACACCATTGAAAATAGACGAGTGTGGCAATTAAAGTGTGGCGGACTATTTTCGTTTTTCGAAGTGCCGCGACGGGACAAATTGTCATCAGCACGAGCGTAATAAAGACAAATTGTTCCCTCGTGTATTTGCGAGCGCGCATATATATATATATTTATATTTATATCACTAATTGATGCACATCTGGGCGGAAATGTAGGCGCGCATTGACGACTTGCAATGACGAGGGACGAGCGTTTCTAACGAACGATCGTCACCCAATAAATTGGACGAAAAAAATTCAATAATTTTTTTAATTAATTAGAACAAAAAGGGCAATTGTCTCCGTCGAAAGGCCAAGTACCCGTCATGCCTGTGCCCGATTTAAAAGTCGTTTTGCTCGGTGACAATTCAGTGGGAAAGTCATGTCTGTCGCACCGATTTGCCAATGACAGATTCATGTCGTCACTGGTTTTGAACGCAGTAAGACTTTCTCCTTATTTTTAAACTTGCTTGTGTTCGTTTGATTTTGTCAGCCTCACGCATGATGTACAAATTAAATTCAAGGAATTTGTTTGGGATAGATTGGGTTCGTCAGCCTTAAGCATGATGTAAAAATCGAATATAACAAATTTCTTTGGATTTGGATGAGTGTGGATTTGTCTAGAACTGCTTGGCTTTACTTGGAGTCGTTTGGTTTGTTTTGCCATTGCGAGCATGATGTATGAATTAAACTTTAGGAATTTGTTTGGGTTTGTTCGCACCTATTTAGATCAGTGTATCCATCATGTCTCTAGCATCATGGATAAATTCAATTTCACAAATTTGTTTACGTTAGTTTGGGTTTGTTTGGATCAGTGTGGATTTATTTGAAATTTTGGGCTTTGCTTGGAATCGTTTTGGTTTATTTTTCCACCTGGCGACGGATCTACGAATCAAACTCTGGGAATTATTTTAGCTTTACCCGGGGCTCCTTTGGCTCACTTAAAAATTCTTCCGTTTTTTCTCCCCCCTCATGTATGACGTACAAATCCCATAAGTTGTTTGCGTTTGCTTGTCCATCTCACGTGTGTCGTATCAAAAAATGAACTCTAGACATTTTTAACGTTACCATAGACTATCGGTGCGGCCTACGTCGCCAAAGGACTTCCGTTTGGCAACAAAAAGATCATCCTTGGAATATGGGACACCGCCGGCAGCGAAAGGTAATTCGAAGCCTTTGTACACACCAGCGTGCTCTTTTCCTTCGCCCTAACAAAAAGACCAAATTTTATTCGTCAGGTACGACGCAATGACAAAGATGTATTACAGAGGCGCCAATGCCGCCATAGTCTGTTACGACGTGACGAACCCCAAGACTTTCAACAAAGTCAAGTATTGGATCGACGAGTTGAGAAGCGTCGAGGAGTCTTGCAAGATATACGTCTGCGCTACCAAAAAGGATTTGCTGGATGGTGGCAACGTCGCAGCCGAACATCTCGACAAAGTGGAGAGATACGCGCACGGTGTGCCGGCCAAGTTTTATGTAACCTCGAGCAAAACTGGAGAAAACGTCGGTGAGTCGAGCATTTTCGAATCGATAATAAACTTTCACAGGGAATATGAAAAATCGGGATTAGAGTGTAATAAAAATAACGCAGTGGTTTTATTTCGTTGAGTCAAAAATAATGCGAACGACGTGCTGAAGTACTTTTCTTCCACATCCACTTTTCGTAATATTTGGTTCTCAAGTACAAAATGAGAAGACTTTTTCCATTTTTGAAGAGTTGAATATAAAAACATAAAATATAGAGAAAAAAAAACATTGTGGGACGGGAAAAGTTGAACATTGTTAAAATAATGATTAGAAACAAATGGTAAAGCATTTAAGTATCCTGCCAAATACAAATCAAAAAGCCGTCCTTTAAATTAACTTCATCGATATGAATATTTTTAGATATTTGCATAAAAACAAAAAAATATGTTTGGATTTGCTTGGGTTGAATAAAATATTTAAAAATAAAACAATAAACATTGCAGCACCATGATGGTTTTCAAATTTTATGATGATAGACATTAAAAGTTGAATAGTCAATTATTTTGCAAAAATATTTTAATATGCTACCGAGCAAAAATACCGGTGGAAAAACCGTTGATTTTTAATATTTTTTTTCTGATAAATGTATTGGGACGACGAAATCGGGATTTTACACACGATTGATATATAGTCTTGCCGAGTTCGAGTTTCTTTTAATTGAAAAATATCGATGACTACAAAGTTATTATTTAAAGAAAGGTTGATCAACTTATCAAGCCCAAAATAAAATCAAGTACTCCAACATGTTTCACTCCATTCTCGAAACGATCGTTCGGGTCAAAAGTAAATATGGGTTGGTTTATTTCAATATTTTTATTTCTTATATCTTCAAACCCCAAGCAGTAACGAGAAAAACTGCGGAATTACAAACGAACTTGAAATACTTTTTTCACTTTTCATTTTATTCCCGCATCGGAGTAAATCTTTTGTACATTCGATTGATCGATTGCTCGTTTTTGCGCCGCGAACAGCGGAACTATTTCAGGACATAGCCGTCGATTGCGCACCGATGATAAAGAATAAGGAGAATGGACGAAAAACGGGCGACGAGTTCATCAGATTGTCGACGGACTCGAGGAGATCGAACTGCTGTTATTTGGGCCGCAACAATTAGTGCTAAATATATTTATATGTGAATCCGCTCGCACTCATCCGCTCGTGAACAATGCTTTTGGCTCGTGAAACAAATAACGAAAGATACCGCGAACAGGATTCGCAAGTACACATTTCGTGCGCAGGATTATCACTTATTTTTCTTTTACTTTGTCTCTGACAAATGGCGATTGAAAGAATGAAAGCAGGCGGAGCATTCGTCGCGTTCGGGCTGTTGAGAGTTAGAATTATATATATCGCAAAGTGCGTACAAGCTGTATAAGATTTTTATAACAAACACGAATGAATATATACATATATTTTTTTTTCTTTTTCTACGGCAAAGTACGCGTCGCCTCATTGAACTGTGATAAACCGCACGTTTTTTATACACTTTCCTCGGGCAACGAAAATTTGATAAATGTTCTTGCAGGCGAAATGATACGCGCCGAGAAATAAACAAAACACTCGAATTTCGTTACCCGCCCGTGTGTCATTTCGCCTCGATTAATTATATCGATGATACTAATGCCGTTAATACCTCGAAAAAACTATGACGACCACATGTGCCCGCATTCGTCGCGAATTCAAGACGTAAATAAATAACTTATATTAATTCAAGAATTATAGGAGTATAACTTTCACAACCCTTCGCGAGCTAATACAATTCTTTGGTGCACGCGATCAGCGAATCGATAAGAGACTTACACACATTCGATCAATTTTTAATATTCTAGTCTTTAATTCTACAATTGAAAATTTATTTAATATAAATTTTTGAATATTAAATAGAAATTCGTTCACTTTTTTTGTGGTGGTTATCGTAGACGTTTGATTGACGAGTTCGACTCATTTTTCTTATACATTAATAAGAACACTATCTACGCTTTATGGTGAATATTGCACTCCGCGTGACGATAGAGTACGTATATTTGGTTTGCAAAGCTGAGGTCCCGCCACACGTACGTTTCCAGTCAAAAGTTTGATCTCATCTGAATATCAGTATTTCGCGAGTCGAACGAAAAATCGGAAAAAATTTCGAGGGGTTTAAAATGTAACGGACATTGATTTTGAATAATAATGAGGTTCAAACTTATTGAAAAGTTGTTCAACGAATGGTCAGTATAAAAATTCTCGTAAAATCAATTAATTGCATTTTGTGGATACTTTTTTTAAATTCCTTTTCGAGTTTTTTTAAAGGTCATATTCTTGAGCGTATCCGTTAAATTACTCGGAAGCTTAAGGGTGGTATGTTTCTACGAAAAGTATAAGAAGTACGCAATTATTTGTCCATTTTTGAATAAAAATAATTGATTTTTTAATGAAAATTATTTCCATTTAAAAAATCTATTATTAAAAAAAAACATCTTGAAAAAAAAACTTAGTTTCATCAAATATTGATAAATAATTGAGAACTCTTAATATTTTTTGTAGTAAGACTCCACGTCACCCTTAAAACTGAACGTTCGCTCACTCGGAATCTTTTTAAGGGTGACGTGGCATCCCCATTCGAAAAATATAAAAAGCCGGCAATTATTTACAAATTGTTTAACGAAAATAATTGATTTATTTATAATGGAAATTATTTTTGAGAAAAAAAAGAATATTTTTTCAAACAATAATTATTCAGAAAAATCAACGAAGCATTTTTCACCGATTATTCGTGGAACAATTATTTCCTCAAGCAATTTCGTGACGGTTTTCCGGCGCTGTTATTATCTGAGATTAATGATCGTAAAAACTTCGTGACGATGGAATTTTTTTCCGTTTTCCATCGGATCGCGGTGGAAATTCCGATCGAAGTTCCGCTTGGGATCCTTTATCTTCCCAATTTTGTTTCCGAGTTTCTTTCCATCTCCTCTCGAAGCAGATGGAGAGAAGACGAGATGAAGATTTGCATCGATGCGATAAAAATGGATTCTTCGATATATTTCGAATATTCTAGAGACATATAAGTGTCATTGTCACTCCGATATTCACAGGAGGAGATTGTACGATTCGAAATGAGACACGATAACGAAATGCAGTTTTCGAGGTAGGCGTATAAAAAATACGCTCCGTTATCACAAGCGCCGCAACGGCCAAAAATTAATTATTTTCGTTATCGGGCTCTCTCTTTCTCGACACCTAATTGGCAGTCAATTGAGATATCTATACTTCGTAGTTGATATGTTTCGTTGGTGCCGCCGGGCTCCGCTCAATGCGTTGAGTACTTCACTACGTAGTCTGGGTTATGGTGCAGGGCAAATAGGGCAAGCACATGGCTCGGACTTGTTCGTAAACGCCGAAAAATACGAAACCGCCCATCGTGAAACCTCCGACTCTCGGGGAGAAGCCAGCGAACAATCTGTAACAATGAGAACACCGTGGTGAAAAATAAGTACAAAATTCTAATTCTAAATAAATGAATCAACGAAAAAATCGGGAAAAAATCTAATTCTAAATTTAAAAGTTCTATATCAAAATTATCGGCAACATTTCAGAGCGATAATGATGTCGAAAAGCGATGAACAAATAATTGTGCAATAGACGCTGAATTCCGATTTTCCAACAAATTTAAACTCTTCCCTACGAATAAATATAAAATTAAAAATAAATGGGTTGACCGACCCTCGAGGCCCGTTTTCCCGGTAGACTTCCTTCAGCATCGCGCTAATCTTGACTTCCGCTTTATCGGCCGCCGTGCTCGACAGCATGATCCTCGTTTTTGCGACGTCGAGAGGTGTCGTCAGGCCCGCAGCGATGGCGACTGCACAAATTGATCGAAGAAATAAATTAAGGATTGAATTAAGAGAATTCGGCAATGAGAAAAGAGGAGCGCATCGATAATTCGCGTATACCGGAACCGGCGCCGCACATCGCCCCCTCGAAGGGCGTACAGTCTCGACCGACGCGTCTCTTCCAGCAGAGTTTGAGGTACTCCCACATAGGCATCTGCATGAGTCCGAACGGCATGTCCCTGAGGACGGTGCTGCCGTATCCTCGGTAGAGCATTCTCAGCGCGAGTCTGTGCGTGTCCTGGAGCAGAGCCTGCTTCCGTTGCTTCACCACCTCGACGGGCACTCTGACCAGACAGGCCATCTGGAGCAAAAGTAAAAAAACGTGGCTTGAAACACTTTTGAAGGGATAATCTCGTTAATGAGGATTCTACTTGACAGGGGACCCATCAAACCCATCAAACACAAGCAAAGTGAAAAGACAATGTCTGAATGCAATGTGAGCAATGCAAACAATGTAAAAAGACTGGAGGATGCGGACAGAGTGCGCAAACTCACCGCTTCGCCCATACACGCAGCGGTCATGTGAATAAGCGAGTGATACTGCACGGGAAGCAGAGGTTGCGTGAACTCTTTGAAACCCTCGTAAGTCACGAAGAACAGGGAGGCTGGAAAACAAATTCGAACTTGTCAAATCCACCGCGTCAAGAGGGGTTTCCAAAGGCTCATAGTTGGAAGTCTACCGGAGGGTGCAGATCCGATGATGACAGGCGCGACACCCTGGTACATTTTTTTAAAGCCGCCCGACTGTACGAAACCATGCTGGCTCTGGAGTCTCGTCTTGAGGGTGTCGAGAGGAAAGAATACCACATCGCAGACGAGACCAGCGGCCGCTCCTGACTGTACGTCCAAAAACAAATAAACATCCTTGTTAAGTGTCTGAGAAAAATGAGAACTTTTCAGTTCACGATCAACGTACGATCATGGACAGCAAAAAAACGTTCTTCACGTCCCGAACTTCCGTGGACTTGCCCGATTCACCGTGATACATTTTTTCGTTTTTTTAAAAGATTTTTAATTTTACGCAGAAAGTTAGGAGTTTTCGAGGAAGAGTCGAAACGCACTGGCGCCCGGTGACCCGAGAGGCGCACAGTCCTCGAAACTTAATTCAGAACGAACGCTCCGGATACTCGGAAACGGTGAGTAAATTCGAGCCGGTCTTGGCGAATTTGGAGGTTAGGTTTTGTAGGCAAGAAGACGAGGGATCAATATCACTGTACATGCGGTCACGAGGATGGCAGTGCGGCATTATATTGCGTCAGTGCGCGATCAGCTGATGATGTGCCGGAAAATTAATTCCGCGGACATGCGGCGTTGGTTTTTAACCTAACCTCGCTAGTGTGGAGGTTAGAGTGGGTCAACTTCGGCAGTTCAAACTCCGTGGGGGGCGGGGCGGAAAAAGCCCGCGCGAAAATGTACAAAGTTTAGGTACAAAATTTCTCCACCGGCGTAGCACCGATAACGAGGGACCGATATGATATAGAGATAGCCAGGGGACTTCGATTGCAGTGCCACCTCTCGGATCTCCGTGTAACCAAAAAAGATGCCTCACCAACGCGCGCTTGCTTCATCCGCGCCTTTTCTCTTCACCCCGCGGCGCCGTACTACACGCACACACTCGCGCGAGGCAATTGGCAAGTGCAAAAAGCGCGTCATCCCTTTTGGTATCGCGCGCGCGCCGCCGCGTGTACCGACATAAAAGATAACGGTGTTAAGCGTCGAAGAGGGGGACTCGCTGATTGGACGTTGTCCTCGCGGCGAATGGGCTGGGTCCCCTTGCGTCTTTATAACATCGCGCTCTTCTCGCTCTCGCGCGAGACCTTGGCTCCTTTCCCCCCGTCGGTGACAGCACCGCGTTTGTGTGCCTTTTTTAAATTCGCGACAGTGGCCGTGGCGCGTTTGACCCGAATTCTCTCGCGCTCCGATTTCGACGCGAACCGTTCCCGAAAAATCATTTCTCATTTCCTCCTCGCATTTCCGGTGCCCGTCTCCGTGACACATCTTCTCGCGATCTCCGATACCAAATCGAAACAATAATTATCTCCGGCGAGCGAAAACTTCTCCAATCGTCCGATCATGGCAGCCCTTAAGAGGATGACGCGGCTGCCCGGTGGCCTTGGAGCAGCCCTTAACGTGTCCAACGCTCGCAGACTCGTCCAGCCCCACAAGACGTTCTACACATATGTCAACGAGCCTTCAATGCGCATTCCTGACAAGGAACCCACCTGGGTTAACAGCGCCGAGGAGGCTTTGGAACGCGCCGGACTGGCATCCGGTAACAAGAACAATTTATTCGACCCGCTTAAAGTTTTACCCTCGTCTCTTGACTCTAATAGCCAGCTTGGCGACACAAATTCCCCGGCGTGTTGCGTACGATCGTCCTTCGGATAGTGACAATGCACTTTAGCCCAAAGAATGTACAATAATGAAATGCAAGTGTTCAAGAAGATCCTAAGATAGAGGACGGATCTGAATACAAATTCACGAATATGTAATAATTATGACGATAATTATTATTACAATGATGATGGTGATTATTATTATTGTTTGATTTTATTGCTACAGGCAAGACAGTTCCTTAATTTGTGTTTATTATTATTATGATGATGATGAATATTACTATCCCATTTTATTGCTCTGGGTAATATACTTTCTCAGTTTGCACTTATTATATTCGTTATTGCATTGTTAGTTTAATTATGTACTATATTATAGTGAAACCTCGTTTATACTCTTTTATACATCAAATTTCTCTAGCCCTGGCAGATTCCGTTCATAAAGATGATAATAATATTTCATTTCTTTCACTTATACTTTTTTTGTGCTTATACGTTTTTTGCGCTTATATGTTATTAATTTAATTCCCCAGTGTCGGTCTAGAGGTTTGGTTTTTTCTCAGTTATACGTTAATCACAGGTGATGTTTTATCACTGGAGAAAATTTAATGTAAATGCGTTTTGAAATTTCGATGTTTTGATGTTTCTGACCTCGACTATGTATGCATGTACTGTGATTACATATCTCTTATCATTGCAAACCTGTCTGTTATTTACTAGCCTAAAACTGCAAAGCTAAGAGTTACGACCTTGCATTAAATAAAAATTCAAAATGGAAATTCGCAAACTTGAGTTGGCTCATTACACAATACTTACGAATCAAATTTTCAATTGGAAAACCAAACATCAACATAACAGAGGTATTGCTATCGAAAAACGTAGGGAATTATGCACTAATCGCCATTTGCAAATGTTAAAGTGTTTCAGATACATACTGTATTTCACTGCTATGTTATTCTCACTTGAAAAACGTATAACTGAGGTTTCACTGTATAATAATGATTTTATATATATATCATCTTTTACTTTAAGATCCAAAGTACATATCTATATATATGGTGTGTCTACTAGAGTACCAAAATTAACAAAAAAATTCCTGCCTCATGTAAAAGAGGCTGTTTTTTTGTTCTCTTTCTTTTATTTCTTCATTGTATATTATTATCCAAAAGTTTTTTGTTGGCAGATTGAGGTGGTCAAGCTCTAATACGAATAGAGAAAAACGTTAGGGACATTTTCATTGGCTACATCAGAAAAAAGAAATTTGTGCAATCAAAAATGAAAAATTGTTTCCGTTCATCTGCAACAATGACTTCAAGATCGTAATTTTCTTGCTCAGTTGCTTTACATGGAGAACTTGCTCTTGGAGTTTGAGAAGCGTCATAATCGGTCAATATTTGCGCGAATCGAAAACTTTTTTCTCTAGATTTCTAGAATCATTTTCTAAAATTAGATTTGGTTATTTTGTAGAATTGATTAGTTTCTAGAATCTGTAGAATTATCTAATAGGAAACACAGCTGCTGAATGATGCATGGGATTCATGGGAAATTTTTAAACAACTGTTCCCCGTGAACACATTATCAGTTCATATATTTCATGTACCCAATATTTGCGCAAAAAAAGATATATGCATAGATCTCTATATGCCTTCAAATCTTTATTCTCCCACAAATCTCCAGGTTCGTTCTTACTCGAGTTTGTTTGATTTTGAAATTTGCAAAGCTACACCGAAGTTCAAAGTTGTTCTCTTTTTCTCGTTCCCAAATTCCCAAAGTGGATTCGGACTTTGCACGTTGATAATAACTGTCATTTCGTAATTCAGTGGAGAACCAGGCTACGATACAATTTTGGTATTTCAAGGACACCGATCAGCTTTATAAATATATCCGGTGATCAAAATCTTGAGAAACGTTTCACTCGCGTATCCTCCTAATTCGAGCGCACTTTGTTCGAGGAGCTTGGATAGTAATCATTTTTTTTAAGTTGCATTCCAATGATATAAATTTCAACGCCATATATGTATAACTCAATTTTAATGATTTATTTTCTAATATATTGCGTATTTACAGTAATGATAAATATATCAATAATAAAAATTATTATTATTGATTTTATTATATTCTAATTATTATCACTCTAATAATAATTGAAATAATAATAACAATTAGATTTTCCAAATAATAATAATGGAAATGTTTCGCAACAAAAGTTATACTTATGAAATTATTTCGAGCGCTCACGATAAGAATTTTCGAAATACAAAACGGATATACAATTGCAATTGCGTAATTTCTTTATTGACAAACTTATCACGGAGATAAGTAAAATAACCGGCGACATTGTACAACACTAAGCCGGGTATCGAAACCCGCTTTTATTGAGTCTTACGTAATCTGACGGTGAAAAAAATTCACTTCCGAGACTCAGCATCTCGAACAAAAAATAACCGGTACTCCAATATTCGTTTTTTTTTCTCGTTTTGCCAAACTCATAAATTGCAGTCATCTTTACGTAATGTGGAGTTCGAGTTGACTTTTATTTATTTTTTTATTACAGTTGACGTTTAAGAAATAATCGAGGGCGTGTGTGCTGAAAATTACTCGAGAAATACGCGATTCTTTGCTTTAAATATAGTATCGGCGCGCGCGTCACAGACTTTGCCCACGCGATTATAATGCGGAATTCATGCAGCTTTGCATTGTAAATTCGTACGGTATTCTTGTGAGAATCGCTGCTCTCTGTTCATGAGGAAATAAATGTTTTATTATTATTTGCCAATTGAACGACTTTTTTTATAATATCATGACGAAAAAAGAGACTGGTCAACGGTAAAGAAAATTATAAAAATCATTTATCCCAGCCTCGTAGAAATTCCGTTTTTTTAATGATAATTCATTATTTTTCGTTATTAACAAAAAGCGATTGTTCGAATTCGTCCGGGTTTATTTTAGTTCGAAATTACATCGTTAAATTTGCACAAATAAATAAATAAAATTTAGATAAAAAAAATAATCTGGATGACGATAAAGGTTTGGCCAACTCGATAATTCGTTACGTTGTCCTCGAACGTGCACTTAGCATTAGTTTAAATGTTATCACTCCAAAAACACAATTTCTCAGTATTATCGAATTTCTCGACCTTGTACGTGTTTCTGCCAAGAATAATCTTACCGTTAATAATTTAGCAACGATTGATTGCCGCACATATAATGTGTGTGCAAACCCGTATTGTATTTGCGCAGCTATAGGACTAGATTGAGAAATGTATTTTTCGAACTCGGGCCAATTGCACAAATGAATAATCGTGGAAATGAATATCGGAGAAATTGGACTTTGAACTCTGCGCGAGTGAACTCGTTCTCTCTCTTTTTCTTTCTCTCTCTCTGCTCCCTTTAAATGTACATATATGTTTACACATGCGTGAATATACAGGGTGTTTGGCGCATGGACCGGCACTATTTTTTGGAGGATCGGGGGCAACTTCCCAATTTTTTCACCCTTAGATCCTTTGTCCTAAGTGTGATGGTGATTGAGATGTCATTTTTTTTTAATTATCCGAAATGTTGCCTTTCAATTGTCAAAACGTTTTTGTTTATGGTTGTAATAGCACGACATATCTTTTGTTGTATTCTGCAATGTATGTTGATTGTAAATAAATCATTATTTGATACAATTGGTAGAAGATGACTCTTGAGCTTCCAAAGTATTGAAAATGTGTGAATGTATGAAAAATTTTTACTTCTAAATTCATTATAAAAAAAACTTATTCTCGTTATTTTGACCACATAATAAATTATTTCTACGACATGTAGCATACCTTCTAGCATGTAGCAGGAAAGGGTATAAACTAGAGAACTTTTTAAAACAAAGCTAAGTTCAAAATAGCGTTCAGTATTTTACGGTTTTTAGGGAATATTGAATTACAAATTCAATAAAAAAAATTTCATGGGGGTTCATACATGAAAAAGAAGCAGAATATTTTTCTTACCCTGGCATGTGGGGTGTCATTTTTGAAAGCTCATTGAGCAGAGTACAGATATATTTTTTTCTTTTTTATCTTCAAAAATAAAAAAATGGCGGTCCATCCAAGTTGTCAGTTTTAGACAATTTTTGTTACGGGGTCTATCTCAAAAACTAAACTAGTTAGGAATTTTTGTATGTTATGTACTATATACTGTATTTAAACAACTAAAAACAATTCGGAAGTTATTTTGTCACATGCACGGAACCCTACACGGAGAGAATTAAATGTTAAAAATTACCGTGCAGTAACGGTAACCAGATGACAACCCTGAAACTTCGCTTGTTATTGCTGAGTAAAACACAGATTTTCACGAAAATAAAATAAAATTTCGTCTTCAGATAGAAAATTTTACCAGATTTTCTCGTAAATTTTGATGTGTAACAAAATACGCAAAACTCAAATTTAAAAAATATATAATATCAGCGAAATTTTACTGTGCATTTTACTATTGTATGCCTTTTAAAAATCTCTATAAAAACGTATCGTCTTTATAACAGTTATTTTAAGATTTATTATAAAACTTAATGAGTGTTATAGGAAAATGTATTGTGCTCTCGGTAAAAATTATCATGCGGTACGGTACGGTAATTTGGAGGCACTGCATGGTAAAAATTCCCCTTCATACCAAGTAGGGGTGCGCGGTCTCGTTTCAGTGGTCTATCTATTCCTTATATGGCGCGATGGGAGTTCCCAAAAAAATTTCGTCTAAACTGCGTACATAAACTGCTTATGAAATTTTTAAGAGTGAATACGATTTTACGATTTCAAATGTTGACAAAATAATATGTGCGTAAATTAGTCACATCACTCGAGCCTACAATGGTACGAAAAGTATTGTAAAAAAATAGTAGTGTTAAATGAAAAATAAATTCTAATAATTAAATTTCTCTCCTTATCCGTTTGTTGAGTATACCAATTTATATGAAAGAAAAAGAAATCCCAACAAAAAACAAACAGCGTTAATTTGTACCAATTTTTCAATAATAAATAATATTTATTATTATTATTATGGTTATTATTATTTCGGTTATTATTATGATTATTATAGCACCGATCTTTGAAGAAAAAATACATTTTACTAAAGAATCGGAGCGATGGTCTAGTGGTTAGCGTGCTCGCCTTCAAACCGGGAGTCCCGGGTTTGAAACCCAGTTTCGTACATTTCGTCGTGAAATGTTTTTCTTCGGCATGTCACGGCTAAATAAGAGACAGAGGGGGAAGTCGGCTGGGCCGCAAAGAGGGAACAGCGAGAAAGGTGGAGAGAGAAAAAAGGTAAACAAAAACAGTAGAGGAAATAAACGGTCACAATGAGGGGAAGATATCTAAATTTTACCAGCCTTTTAGGACATTTTTCTTCTGAGGTTGACGTAGGTAAATTTTACTGTGCAGTATCGTAAAGATACCGCGTACGGTGCGGTTGGTAATTTTTAACCGACAGTAGGTAAATTTTCGAATAAACATGCTAAATTTTACTGTCTCCAATTTCTACCCTTTTTGTATAGTCAAATTTTTTCTACGTATTTGGAATTTTCTGTAACGTGAGTTAAAAAAAACTTGTCGCATACGAATTATTATGTTTTTCTCACTTGTCACCACATCGAAATATATCACGGTAATTTTTACCGTGAAATTCACGACGAAAATTACTTTTTAATTCTCTCCGTGTAATAGTGCGAGGCCCGACTCGCACTTAACCGAATTTGTTTATAATGCATTGAGAGGTTGACCTTTTTCATAAATTTCCGAATTTTTAGGACTTTGGAAGCTCATGAGTCATTTGCTCGAAACCAATAATATCAAATAATGACTTATTTGTAATAAACGTACATTGCAGAATATAACTAAAGTTATTTCGTGCTAATACAACTACAAACAAAAAAAGTTGTGACGATTAGGAAGCGAAATTTCGGGTATTCTAATCTAAGGGTGAAAAAACTAGCAAATGACCTCCCCAATCCCCTAAAAAATTGTGTCCTTCCATGTGCCAAACAACCTATATATGTATATATGTATTTGTTAAATAAAATATTTTTTATTATGATTCAAAGCATTTTTTTACTTTAAAAATATTGTTTTTTATTTTTTGTAATTTTTTTGTTATTGTAAGAACATTTTTTCAATTTAATGTTTGGTTTGTAATATTTCGGAATTTACTTTGTTAGTAGAAAGAACAATCAAACGAAATTACAAGAAAATTAGTTTTATTGTAATGTTTTTATAAGTAAATATTTTTATTGTTTATGTAATTTTCAACAAACATTTTGTAATCTAATTTTTTCGTAATTCTTTTGTAACTATAGCAAAGTTCTTTTTCTTATTTAATTTTCTTTGTAATATTTTATAATTTGATTTTGTCGCAATTGGTTCGTATCTAAAGTTTTTTTTTAATCAAATTTTTCAGATGAAGGACCCATTGAACAAAATTGCAAATAATTTTTTTGTAATTATTTTGTCACTGTCCCAGTTGCCAAATAAATTGAAATTGCATTTGTCCAATTTCAACTTTTTAGTTGAAAGAATAATCAAACTCTGAATCGTGAATTTTGTTCCAGATCAAATCGTATTCGTTCAAGGAGCAGCCGCAACCCCGTCCGAATTGCTCCGAGGACTGACGGAGGTCGGCGTGAAAAAGGACGTCCGGAACGTGCGACTGTGCCACATGCACCTCGAGGGGCCCGCGCCCTTCGCGAACAAGGAAAATGCGAGTACGCGAATTAATTGAATCGAACTCATTTACTTCCAATTGTCACCATTTTTATCCCGCGTCAATTCAAGGCCACGAGATTTTATGGGATTCGTTTGCTTTTAATTTTCGTGAAAATCCCAATCTTCAGAGCACTTCGAGTCCATCAGTTTTTTCATCGGTGGCAACGTGAGGCCCGCCGTGAACGCGGGAACCGCCGATTGCATACCGATATTCCTGAGCGAGATCCCGAAGATCTTCGACTACGGTTACATGAAGCCGGATATCGCGCTCATCCAGGTGACACCACCGGACAGCCAGGGATACTGCTCCCTCGGAACCAGCGTCGATTGCGTGAGGTCAGCCCTCATCAAGTCCAAGAAAATCGTCGGTAAGCGCAACAGTTGGATTCCATTCTAAATCTGAACGCGTTTGGAATGGCACGCGACTCTTTGAGTGAAGAAATCCATCACGAGTTTTCGGACTTTCTCTTCAAAACACGGCACTAAAAGTAAAGTGAAAGAAAAATTAGTGACGATTCTGCGCGCGAAATGTATACTTGCGAATTCCGTTCGCAGTATCTTTTTTTTGTTTCACGAGCCCAAAGCTTGTTTTGTTCACCAGCAAATTTGTATATATATATATTAGGGTGGCCCAATTTTGAGCTCTATTTTTTCCTTTTTCTCACTATCCAATTATCTTCTTTGAAGAAAAAAAAATTGTCGCGAAAACTGCGAGCGGTCAAAAAATATTTAGAGGTCGCTCAAGCCTCCCAAAAATTCAAGTTTTCATTGGAAAATCGATTTTTTTTTCGTTCACTTTTCACCCATGAATTTTACACTTTATAATTTTCAAATTAAACTCGCGACAGCTCTAGCCGGCCAATGAATATTTAGTGGTCGCTCAAGAGCTTCGAAATTTCCAATCGTCGCGATTTTTTTTCTCTTCTCACTCATAAACTTAACGCTTTGTAAAATTTTCAAAACAATGAATACTTTTTTCTTTTAGAAACGGCTTTTTTTTATTTACTCCACAAGTACTCCACAAGAGTTAAAGAGTTAAAGAAGTATTTTATGAGAACAAAGACTATAATTCTTGGGTTAGTAGTGTGAGGTAACTTTGAGCGTCAAATTTATGAGATGAGTAAAAAAAATTGGCGAAAATTGAAAATTTTGAAGCTTTTAAGTGACCACTAAATATTCATTTACCGGCTAGAGTTTTCGCGAGCCAAACAAACAAACAAACCCAAACGTTGTTTGAAGAGGATAAAATCAGCTTCATTTTGCTTTTTTATTTTTATTTTGGCGATTTTTTTTGTACCCGGTACGTCATTTTGAAAATGTCGGTTTTTCACGATTTTCGCACTTTGCAAAATCGCGCGCTGGACTTAGAAAAATAGTAATCTCACTATTTGGTTATAAAATCCTTGAAAAGAAAGCTATTGGCTTTAGTCTCATTTAATCAAAAAAAAAATTCGCGATTTTTTTTCGCAGAGTAATTTAGTTTTTTCTTGAGAAAAAAGGCACGTTTCTGAAAGGCCGGCATCGTGCGGCGTTACTTGAAAACTATGAGATTTGAAATATTTAGTCTAAGGAGTAAAAAGTTGTATTTTGTTATTTTGGAGTCAAGTATTTTGGCTACAAGTTTTAGGCACCCCCATAAAATATTGATATTTTATAAAGTACATAAAGCTATTACATTTGCGTTGAACTAAAGCTAAGATGGCATCATCAAATATAAAATCAAACAATAGATAACCTCTTTTGGTGAATTGTAAAACATCTGGATCGTAAGAACGATAAACATGTGGTTTTTTTAAATTGCGACAAAAACTTTTACCAGTCTTCAATTGCTAATCTCAGAGTGGAGGAGCCCTTTTCTCCGATTTCATTAGCAATATTCGACTCTGCCGAAGAGTGGTGACTTTATTTTTCCTGATCATTTTCGATTTGACTGACTATCAGTTTTTATTCGTTTAACTCCATATAAGTTCAGAACGTCAATTGTTTCGTACGACCTACAAGTTAAATTATGTATCTTTTCTCCTCTCGATATTTTCATTAAAACAACTTTGTCTCGAAGTAACGGCAATAATTGAATCAAACGACTATCAACGAAAACCAGCGATATGAAGAAATTGTGGCAAAAAATCTAAACAAAATTTAGTGACTTCCAAAAATCAAAATACAACTTTTTCTCGTTAAACTAAATATTCCAAAGCTCGAAGCTTTCAAGTTACACCACACGATGCCGACTTTTCGGAAATCTGCCGTTTTTTCACGAAAAAAAAAAAAACAAATTACTCGGCGAAAAAAAATCGCATTTTTTTTTCAAACGAAACTAAAATTAACGGATTTCTTTTTAAAGATCTTATCACTAAATGGCGAGATTGCTATTTTTTCTAAGTTCAGTACGCGGTTCTGCAAAGTGCGAAAATCGTGAAAAATCGGCATTTTCAAAATGACGTACCAGGTGCAAAGAAATCGCATAAATAAAAATAACAAAGCAAAGTGAAGCTGGCTTCATCCTCTTCGAAACGCCGTTTGGTAAATTAGTTAACGATTTTTTTTCGCCGAGATATTCGATCTTTTGTCCGCATAGAAAAATTACAGGGTGCTTTATACTTTTGGCCAAGGGGATATATACATACACACGAATCTAAGGCTCGAAATTCGAAAACTTGCAGCTCAGGTGAACAAACACTTGCCGAGAACCTTCGGCGACGCTCTCGTGCACAAGAGCCACCTGGATTTCGCCACTGAATTCCATCAGCCCTTGCCCACCCACGCGGTAAAGGCACCCTCCGAGAACGAGCAAAAGATAGGAAAAAATATAGCGGAAAATTTGGTCTCGGACGGTGCAACGTTGCAGCTTGGAATAGGAAGCATACCAGACGCGGTTCTCTCTCTTCTCACGACTCACAAGAACCTCGGTATACACAGCGAGATGTTCAGCGACGGTGTAGTTGACCTCGTCAACAAGGGTTGCATTACGAACAACATGAAGACGATGCATCGCGGCAGAATCGTCGGATCGTTTTGCGTCGGATCCCAAAAACTCTACGACTTTATGAACAATAATCCGTTCATTGGTAAGAATCTTGCTTCCTTTTTTGGGGTCAATACGCCAGAGGTCCTGGTTGGTCGGCAGATTTTTTTTGTCCATCATTCAAGAACAACGAAGTAAATCGACAAAACCCGAGACACGTATCGAGTAGATTCAAACTAAGAGTAAAAAACACGAAACAACTTTGTGCGTAACGATGTAGGCTAGTTTCGTCAAGATTCGGTAAAGAACACAATGGGTACTGTCGTTTGATCTACTTCGCCGTTTTTTGGGTCACTTCGACGAATCAAAATAAACGGGACATCCTGTACATACGATTTGGGGATTTGAGACAAAACGGGGTGCAATTCTTAATATTCTTACGAACAATGATTCTTCATAGAAATGTTGGCGGTCGATTACGTGAACGATCCGAGGATAATAGCGAAGCAGCCTCAAATGACGTGCATCAATTCGTGCATCGAGGTCGACCTTACCGGGCAAATATGCTCGGACAGTATCGGCACCAGGATGTATTCCGGGTTCGGTGGTCAAGTTGATTTTCTCACGGGTGCAGCAATGAGCGAGGACGGTCTCGGTAAACCGATCGTCGCGCTCAATTCCACGACCGCCGACGGCAAAACGAGCAAAATTTCGCCGGTCCTCAAAGAAGGTACGACCGGCTGTTTTCTATTTTTCCCCGAACTGTCAAGGTTCTTCGAGTCACCGTGATAAATGTTGACGTTCACAGGCGCGGGTGTCGTGACCAGCAGAGCCCTCGTGAATTACGTAGTGACGGAACACGGTATCGCGAGTCTCTTCGGAAAAACTCTCAAGCAACGAGCCCACGCGCTCATACAAATCGCCCATCCGAATCACCGAGAAACACTCGAGAAGGCCGCCTTCGCGCGCCTCAAAGGAATGCCGCATCCTTGAACTACATAGACACATACACGTGTGTCCATAGCCTCGAACACCAGCCACGTTCGGATCAATACGAGAAGTCTCGCGTGACTCGTTTTACGTAAAACTTCCCGTGTTTCTTTAGCGCGATCTTCCGACACTTTGCGTCCGAAGCTTGGAAAAAGAACATAAGTGTCAATCTTGATCTTGGAGCCTGATGCTCGGTAAACGTAAAAATGTAAACAGATATCTTCATTCCACTGATTTTTCTTGCCGATAGCGTTCGATCAGCGACTACATGTACATACAGGGCGTCCCGGTTGTCTTGAGACATCGAAGCAAATGGAAAAATCCCCGATCGAGTAGACTCGAACGAGGAGACGAGTAGCGAGACTTTTCAGTCGTTTTTTTTTTCCAAGGTGATATCAAGGTCAAAATTATCTCGCCATTTGTATCTACTCGGGATTTTTCCATTTGCACCGCTGTTCCTGAGTTATTTCGATATCTCAAGATAAATGGGACACTTGTCTATACAAAAATATAGATTTGATTGCACGGTAGATCGAGCCTCGACGAAACGAGAAATCTTTAAAAAAGATATTGAGTCGTTCGTAGAAAGAAAGCCAAAAAACAAAAATGTTTAAAATGTTATAATATCGGTAGCGAGTGGTTTTTTCAATGTACACACGCATTGTTGCTAGAGCCTTTACAGTTTCCATAGCCGCGCGACGTATGCGAGGTGCTTTTGATCGATCCATGCAAGGAATGATGATGCAACCGCAGAGGTCTAATCAACACAACAATAAACCCGACGGATTTTATGTTTTACATGATACAGTGAAAGAACAAAAAATAGGGAGAGGAAACAACAAGCGACGATTTTTATATGCCAGCAACCGATGCCAGTTTTGTATGTGCCATGTAGCGAAAGAAAAACGGCGGCGACCACGGAATACTCATCGATCGAATGCGCAATAATGAGATTTTGTTTGGAGAACAATAAATAATATATATGATAATAACAATAATAATAATATTGCGTAGCAAACGAACGTTTCGAGCAGGAATTTTGACGGAAATTGCGAAATTTTTACTACTCACACACGGAAACACGAAAAAGCATCTTAATTATGCAAATCTTCAAATTCTTTCTTTTTCTTGATTTTTTGGAGCAAAAAAGAATAAAAATTTCAAAATAAGCGTCGAAAAAAATTGCAATTACGGCATTTCATCGTTGTGTTCAACATGGAACACCCTGTATGAGTGGCACGTGAATTTACGAACCGTGCGAAACATTGCACCTCTCTGAACTTACGCGCGATTCGCCTTGTGGGAACCATACGCTTACGCGCACGTTACCATTGTGTTCGCAAACTTCAACAATGTCTACGATGACGACGACGAGGAGCTTGTTTTTCACCGCTGCCAAGGTAAATCCATAATTTCTCACATTAAACTTATTACGCATTCTTTGAGTTTGTTTTATCCCTGATCTGTGATATGCGTCGCGCGGTGAAAAATGATATTGCGCATCGTCCACGAATCTTGCAGCGAATGAAGAGCTGCCAGTGAACGAGCGCCCCCTGCGCACTGCGGATTTTTGGTCGCCCTACTACGCAAACCACGATTTACGCGCCAAATTTGAAAAATGGCCACCGATATCTCAGCTTGACTTAGCACTAAGCATTACTGACCATTTTTCTTGCATGCCAGCAGCTCGGGCGATCCATGGCGTTGAGAAACTACGCGGCGAACACGACAGTGGAGTACGAGAAATATATACAGGCGACGGACGAAAACGGGGTATTGTTTAATTTATTGTATTTTCGAACAATAGTTGAGGAAAGTTGTTCCAACCTTTGGGAAGATGTTTCATGCATGTTGAGAAGCATTGACCCAACAAAAAAATACTCAGACATTCGAATAACTGGAAGTTATCGATAAACCTACATAATGATAATAATGATAATCCATATACTTCCTTTTTTATTTAGGAAAACAATCGGCAGTATTGTTTAAAAAATTATTTACCTACTATTTATTATTATTGCTCTTGTCTTGTCATTCAAAAGGTAAAAACGATAAAGCTATGTCACGCCTCGACGCGAAATTCCCTGTCCCTCGAGATGATGAAGATTCTTCTGTGGAATTTGATAAGAGACAAGGACAACGAATCTTTGAGATCGATTGTCATTAGCGCTGAAGCCGGCAAAGTCTTTTCGGCTGGTCACAATTTGAAAGAGTTGGTTGGTATTGAAAGGCGTATATCGAGGAGAAAATTTTTACACAGTTTCATTGAAAATAAGTTATTACGGGTTTCAGACTAGCGAGCAGGGCGGAAAGTATCACCGAGAAATTTTTGCGACGGCGACGGAGCTCATGACGGCGATTGCCGATTCGCCGGTTCCTGTAATCGCCGCCGTTGACGGCTTGGCTGCGGCTGCCGGGTGCCAATTGGTCAGTGCATGCGACATGGCAGTTTGCACCGAGAGGAGCACTTTTTCCACTCCCGGGTAAATACGTTTGTTAGCGTTGCAGTTTATATTTACATTTTGCATTGTCATTTATTGGCTGCGCTGGCATTTTAAAGTTTGTAGCAGGTGAATAAAGCTTTCGGGACGTTTCTCCTTTCAGAGCCAACTTCGGAGTGTTCTGCTCGACGCCGGGGATTCCCCTGGTTCGAAACGTTCCCCGGAAAGTCGCTTGCCACATGCTGTTCACGGGTCTCCCGATTACGGCGAGAGAGGCTTACGCGGTTGGCCTCGTGAGCAAAGTCGCGGAAAACGACAAACTCGGTAAAGCGCTTTTCACTTTAAATTATACTCGTATTTATGTTACATATTTTCGATTAATATCGGAAACCAATTCAGGTTATGATCCTGTCAAAACTAACATACGAATATACATAACATGTCCGTCGCGAGCTACACCAGCGCCGCCTGAGTAGAACACTTATTTTTCACAACTTCGCGGACACTTTTAGGGACATTTTCCTTCAACCTCCATATTCTCCATCTGGAAAATACTGGTGGGCGTGGTTCTTTTTCGAAAACCAAATTTAGTACACTCGATGCTCACATGCGGCGCTGCTATGGCTCAGTGCTTCCTTTGGGGCGGGGTTTGGAAAATGCTGGTTCTCCAGCACCGAATCAAGCCTTCGTTTCTGGACCATACAAGAAGAACGAATTTGGTAAGAACAGGACGTCGCATTAATCGCCTGTACTTTTTTCGTGGGATCAACAAAGGTGCCGAGGTCAGAACGATAACCGACGCGATAGGCTCGAAAAGCCGGGCGGTCGTTTATCTGGGAAAGAAGTTCTTGCACGAGCAACTCGACCTCGATGTGTCTTCGGCGTACGAACTCGGTGCTGAAATAATGGTGAGAAATCTCGAGCTCAAGGACGCGCAAGAGGGCATCCGAGGCTTCGTCGAGAAGAGGAAACCCGTGTGGGGACACACCTTCGAGAAGGATGATTGAACTTTGGAGTTACGTCCTTTTTAGGTTCGAATATAATACACGGACTGTGATAATTGTGGTTACGCAATGGCAAGATGCAGGGAAAAATAGATTTTTTCAATGAGGCGTCGTACGTTCAGGTGATATGTATTCTGTGCTATTTTTTGTAACCCCCTGTATTCTGTTACACCCGCAAAATCACGACCAACGGGTGGCGCTGATGGAGATTTGAGCCGATGAACTTTCGCACACTGTTGAGCATACTGGTTTGGAGGTTAGAGTACCGGAGTCGAAGGTCGAAACGCTAGAGGGCAAGCGGTAGAAAAAATGCCGCGAAAGTGTAAATAATTCAGGTACAAAATTTCCTCACCAGGGTCGCTCGGATAACGAGGAACCGACGTTAATAGTCCGACGATAACGAAATACTTTTTTTCATTGAAATGTTTAAATTAAATACCTCAATCTTAATAATAAAATTCAAAATATCCCATCTATTTTTTTAAATTGACTAGCTGGACAATTAAATATTTCAAATATAATAAATTGCCTAAAATTATTAAATTGAAAACTTAATAGTTCAATTAAAATTATGTAACTAGAATATTAAAACTTAATAATGTAATTAAAAACATCCCATGGTTCCAGATCACTGCACCAGCCAATCGGATGCTTTTAATTGATTCATTTCATTTAAAAGAAAAATCAAAACTTAATGATTCAATTGAAAAGGTAAAACCTAATAATCGAATTCAAATGATTTAATCGAAAAATTTAAACTCGATACTTAAATTAATATTATTCAATTGAGAACTTCAAACCTTATGATTCAATTCAAATGATTTATTTAAAAACTTTAACCAATACAGTCATAGCAACAAACCAAAACAGATCACAGAGTGAAAGCGACCGCGACACGAGGATTAACCCTAAAAAAGTAAAAATTGAAAAAAGCAATGAAAGAAAAATTCATTTAGAAAAATAATCCTGAAACTTTTTTTTCGTAACGTAGTTGCTATAATTCCGGAAATACGAGCACGAAAATCGTAAGTATTTGAAAAACTAGTATTTAAAAAAAATCATTCACAGATGTAGACAATTAGCATTCAGATTGTTAATTTAAAAAATTATAGAACATTTTGTACTATTTATTATTATATCGATAATATTAATTCGGTAGCAGTGCCGCCAGCGGCGAAATTCAACCCTACCAAATCTCTCACCCACACGCTCTGCTTGCGCCATCTTCCACAAGAATGCGGAACCCTGTGCCTTGCCCTCTCTGCCCACAAGTTTCGACTCGTCATTCTGTCATAACCCATGTCATGCTTGGAGGTTAGGGTCGATCAGGACTGCGACGTTATCAGTTGAAATTAAAATATGGCGACGAAAACACGTCCAGCCACGCCGATAAAATATTATACGTCTCTAGTCTGACTGACGAGACGAGTTGCTGTCTCTTCGGTCCCGTAATTCTATAGTATCAATATGGCACAGAACATTCTAAAGAGCAGCTTGGAAAATGCCTCGTTCAACATTGTCTTTCAGGTTAGTCGAAGCCGTCGATAACCAATCGTCACTTTGAATTTTACTTTTTCCATTATCGTCAATTTTCCTCGATCACATTTGTCCCAGAGATTTGGGTTTGTTTGGGCTTAATCTTGCCCCTCGTATTTAGGTTTAATATAACTGCCCGATATTTGGGTTTGATCCAACTCGCCGATATTTGGGAATTAAAATCTCAACTGTCACAATCTTTGAATTCCTTCCGGCAATTTTACCCTAGCTTCAATCTTTGATGTTTTTTAGTAGCATCATAATCATTGAGATAGCGCCGCTTGACTACATATTGCCTAAAAAAAATTGCTCCCTTTTTTTGGTCCACAGATATTATGTCGCTGCGTGACGTTCGTCCTTAACGCGTTTGTCGTTCGGCACGTCGGTCAGGCGGTGCTGGGCGTGATGAACGTCAGGCTATTGCTGCTGGAATCGATGATACTGTTCTTGTCGCGAGAACCGTTCATGAAAGCTTGCCTGACAAACACGGCCGATCACAATTGGGCGCAGGTCGTCAATCTCTTGTGGCTCACGTTAGTTGGGGTACAATTGAGCGGGCGGCGCCACCGCGCCATAACGTAAAGGCGCGCTTACTCCTCTCGAGGGCTTTAAAGGAGTACCAAGAATATTTTCGCAGGCTACCCATATGTGTCGTAATGTCACTGATTTTCGGGTACATATGGCTGTACGCGCTCTCAACCGCCGAGGCTCTGCCGTCTTACTACGCGTTCGCCGTTGTCGCTGTGGCGATCTCGTGTATCCTTGAACTCACGTCCCTCGTCGTACAGCTCGTATCCAGCGCCTTCCTCTTCGTCAGACTCAAAGTGCGTACCAGCTCTGCCGATTGCGTAAACGAAAGCGTATCGATCGCAATGACCGAGCGCTTTGCACCGGAAAAGTTCTTTATTCATTTTGGTTGAGGAATTCGAGAATATTTTTACCTTGTCCAATTTATATGAGGAGCATTTTTCGAATTTCAACACACCTCATTTTCATTTCCATCGCTACTTTTCCCATTTTTCTACTTCTAATGCCGCCAACCAACAGATCCGTTGAAACGTTTCAGATCATTCTTGACACGGCGATGATCGCTTTCCGAACACTCACGTTTGTTCCGCTGATTCTCTATCGACCGGAGAACGCTCTCCTCGCTTTTGGCATCGCCCAGCTAGTCGCTGCGATATTTTACACGACCAGTCATTACGCCTATTTCCATTATTACATAAAAGCGCTGAACAAATCGTCGAAAAAGAGGAAACTGTCGATGCGCGACAGTTCGGGTGAGGACCTGGTGGCCAAAGAATTTCCCTTCAATTCCGTGAGGGACTTTTTGCCGGGACAATTGCCAAATAACGTACGTAACGAATATCATCATTGAAATCCGTTTTCAGATTAAACGCGTTTCCCCTAGTCAAAACTAATTCTCACTGAACGCTTATGTTACAACTATTTTATTCTAGTAAAAACTAGTAGTAAAAACCAAACAAAACGAGAAAAATGTGTTTTGTTTAGGTTTCACTATCAGTGAAACAGTCTTAATGATTCATTTCGTTAGAACTAGTTTTAACTATCATTCAAATTTATTTGTCAGTGAATTCTAATTTCACTAAGAACTAGTTTTCGCCTTCGTTGCAACTAGTTTTTCACTTTAAACGTGTTAAAACGCTTAGTAAGAACTAGTTCTCATGTTACGCCTTTCGTTATAGCTAGTTTTTCCTAGTACAAAAGAAAAAATTCACTGATAAACAAATTTAAATGTTATTTAAAACTTACCATAACGAGGAAAAACTAGTTATACCGAAATGGATTAGTTGAAACCGTTTCCGAATGAGGTCAAAGTTTGGGTTGTTTGGGTTTGTTCCAAAAACTAGTTCTGACCAAATGCATCAGTTAAACTATTACCGAATGAGGTCAAGCTTTGGAATTGTTTGGGTTTCTAAACATAAATACTAGTTTTCACTAAAAGAAACTAGTTCTAACGAAGGTATTCAGTAAGAACAAGTTTTTACTGGTTAAAACGCGTTTAAACTGAAAGCGACTTTAAACTGTAACATATACACTACCGGCGAAAAGTTTCCGGACAAAAATTAGAAAAAGTTCCAGAACGATTTTTTATGCCACTTCGCCGATAGTTGATATAAATTAATTTAATAAGCGGCATTTTAAAGGGGAGGAATTCACCTTCATCTCGTTTTGTTAAAAAAACATTTTACTATTTTTTTACGACTCGTACCCTTTTTTGAAAACGAGCATTTGTCCTCTTTTTTTTGTTCCTGTTCTGGTGGACCCCGTTTACAGACAATTTTCGTTAAGCATTTCTTTGACCGGTATCATACCCGGGAATCTCAAGCTTCAATTTTTTTTTAAAGCGTTGTATGATTTTTTTTCTAAAGATATGGTTTTCTTTTTTAAAGACAATTTAAAAAATAACGTGTAACGCGAAAATGACAAAAATTAAAGGAAAACCTCAAGATAGCAAAAAGTTCGATCGGTTTTCGTTGACTTCGCGAGAATTTTTTCAGATTTTTCTTCGAAATTTTTGTTTCACCTATTTATGGTAAAAAAATCAGATCATTTAATTACTGTAACTCGAGAACTAAGGGGTTTGTGGTAAATATTCAAGAGAGGAAAAAATGTTATATTCCTATTTTCAACGCAATAGAATTATTGCAGATTTTTTTTCGAATTTTCTTTCCCCTTAAAAATTTTATAGCTTTTTAGTCACGTCAATCGATTGATTTCGACCGATGTTTAACAATCAATTCTGACGAACTTATTTTTACTACTGTTAGTTTTTGTTAATTTTAAATCAATTTATTCGTTATCGATAGAAGATTTGAGTAATATAGTTAATTCGTTGCATTGCATATTAAACGTTGGTCTCGTCAAAAGAACCACCTCTCGCGGACAGCATTCTATTGCATTGAAAATAGAAAAATACATTTTTTCCTCTCTTGAAATTTTACCACAAACCCCTTAGTTTTCCAGTTACGGTAATTGAATGATCTGATTTTTTTACCGAAAATAGGTGGAAAAAAATATCTAAAAAAATTCTTGCGAGCTCAACGAAAACCCATTCAACTTTTTACTATCTTGAGGATTTCCTCGAATCCATGTCGTTTTCGCGTTACACGTTATTTTTCAAATCGTCTCTTTTTTACAAAAAAATTAAAATATCTTTAAAAAAAAAGAAGCTGTAAAAAAAAACAAAATTGAAGCTTGAGCTTCCCCCTTTATGATTCCGGTCAAAGAAATGCATACCATTTTTTTTGTCTGCAAACGGGGTGCACCAGAAAAGGAACAACAACGGCGAAAAATAGTCATTGTCGAAAATGAGTACAGTCGTAAAAAAAAGTAAATTAAAGAAAACGAATGAATGTAAATTCGTCCCCTTCAAAATTCCGTTTATTAAATTTATTTATGTCAACTATCGGCGAAATGACATAAGAAATATTTCCGTAACATTTTTGAATTTGTGTCTGGAAACTTTTCGCCGATAGTGTGTGTGTGTGTGTGTATGTGTAAATATATATATATATATATATACATATAACAAAAATCAACAATAATTAGCACGAAATTGATAGGATGCGTATTTCGACGAAAAATTGACCGTCCTGACGTGGAGCTTCTTCCGACAAGGCATACTCAAGCAGATCCTGACGGAAGGCGAGAGACTGATAATGACGATACTTCCGGTATTGACGTTCACCGAACAGGTGAGGAACAAAAGATGCACAATTGTTTGAAAATCTCAACGCTGGAAGCTTCGAATAAACAAAATGTATTATCTTTTCGCAGGGCACTTACGAAGTGGTGAACAATCTGGGCTCGCTGGCAGCGAGATTCATCTTCCGACCGATAGAGGACAGCGGCTATTTTTACTTCACCCAGATGGTCAAACGCGATCAATCGATTTCGGATCAAAACCCGGCAAGTTCATCCGACTCCGCATTCCGATAAAAATACTTTTTTCTCTTTTATTTCTCGCGTTCCAATCTTACGTGATTTTCTATTGTTTTATGTTCGTTGGGCATGACAGACAAAAATTCGCGAGAGCGTGAGTGTTTTGACGCACCTGTGCTCGACGGTCGCCTCGATTGGTCTGGTCGTTTTCGTGTTCGGCCAATCGTACGCGTCGATGCTGCTGTGGCTTTACGGAGGCGCCAAGTTGACCACCCACCTGCCCGTGCTCCTGTTGCGCGCTCATTGTCTCGCGGTCCTACTGCTTGGCATAAACGGCGTCACGGAGTGCTACACGAACGCCACGGCTGACAGTGCGACCATCAACAAGAGCAATCTCGTTATGATCTACGAGTCCGTAGCTTTTCTCTGCGCCTCGTATCTACTCGCCACCTGGTTCGGACCGGTTGGCTTCATATTCGGCAATTGCGTCAATATGGGCCTCAGGATAATACACTCAACGATCTTCATCAACAAGCGACATCGCGATACGATTTATCGACCGCTGCGCGGTATTTTACCCACACCAGTATTCACGGCGACCCTCGTTGCCTCGGGTCTAGTCACCAGCTTGTCCCAAGTAAGAATTTATCTTCTCGTCACTTGGCTGAGGCTTGGCGAAAGTATAAAGTGGAAAAGTACCGGGAGAGCGGAATATTTTCAGTTTTCACGTTTTTAGTTTGAAGGCTTTCACGGCTCGCAATGTTATTACACAAGTTTGTGGCTTCCGAATGGAGGCCGTGGTGAAAATCAGCGGTGTGCCGAAGTTTTGCGAACGGTACAGTCTGCACCATCAGGCCTGAGAGCTCCGATACTAAAACTCTCGTGTCTCAGGTTTTCCATATGTGGTTGCAGTCATCATTCCAGATCACTATACCAGTCAGTAGGACATTTTTAATCGACCAACTGATCAATCAACAACATCCGATTGGCTGAATTTTTAAAATTGATTTATTTAATTAAAAACTTTAGACTTAATAACTAATTAAATTTATTCAATTATCAACCTCAAACTTAGCAGTTTAATTAAAATGATTGAGTTTTGATTAACGTTATTAAAGTATTGAGTTTTTGAAATTAAATTGATAATTTAAAAACACCCTATTCGCTGGATGCTGTAAACGACGAATCAAATTAAAAACTTAAAACTTAATAGTTTACTCGACATTGTATAATTGAAAAAATTAAGCCAAATAATTTACTTACCATCATTCAAATCAAAATTGTAAAGTTAATCACTTGATAAAAATTATTTAATTAGAAACATGAAACAATAATTTATTTCAAATTATTGAATTCGAAACTTACACATATCAATGATTTTATTGAAAACATCTCATCTAATGTTTTTCATTGATCAGCTGATCAATTCAAAATATCCGATCGACTGGTGAAGTGATCAAGAATGATGATTCTCAACACGGCCTCCTTACGAAAGCCACAAAGTTTTGTAATAAATTTCCACTTTTTTAAACTCCAACCTCTTTGTGTCAATCGAACTTTTTTGATACTCGATATTTTATTTTAAAACCCTTTGGATCTGGGGTCACGGCGCATATTCCAAAAACCCGCGTTACTGCGAAAAGCTGAATAATCTTGCGGCAAAATTAAGAACTTTTGTTGAAGATGAATTGGAGATAAATTTAAGCCGTTTTGGGTCCTACGAAAGAAAATAAGTAATTTCTAGAATTCTAAAAACAAAGTTTTTCTTGTAAATTGCTGTTCAACGATTTATCCCGCGTCTTTCTCAATTCTTTCCATTTTTTTTCTTCGTGAATCTCGATTTGATCAACTAAATCGATTAATTCGATGCGCGTGATTTTGATTCAACAATTTTTTCTGGCTTCCCTCACAGGCTTACCTCTTTCCCGACGAGAAACTGCTCCATCTTCTGGTCGGCGCGTCAATGTTTGTTGTGGTTTTGCTCTCCTGGGTCTACGAGCACGACGAGCTCATAAAGATCGCCGTGAGCAAATGGTACGAGAGACGAAACCAGAGCAGCGCAGCAGCCGGCAGCAGAAAAAATGATTGACCCTGAACGAGAACTCGATAGGAACGTAAGAGAGAGAGACAGCGAGAGGTCACGGAAATTCCAATCGCGAGGAGCGTGCGGTAGTCGTGTGCAAAGAAAAAAACAATCCATCCGAAGTGTTTACGGAGCCAGTGAATGAACTCCCGCAACCGTCGTATTTATTTAACAAAGTTGCACAATTTTTTTTCCGCATCGTCGATTTCTGCCTGCTCCTGAGAATTATTTTTTCCTCTTGCTCCTGAGAATTCTCTTTTCTTTTCTTTTGCAATCAGCACAGTTTGCCGGAAGTTTGCTAATTTGCAATATTCGATGAACTCAAGTGGGGGCGGGTTAAAAAAATCGTTCAGTGAGTGATGTTTTTGTACACAGCGCCGACCACCGGCCCTTGGCGTTGTATCAGGCACTGTCTGTCGAGATAATTTCGAGGTTTTAGTATTTGCCACTCCCTGGTGCGGATAATTTTAACTTTAACTATAGACCGCGAAAATTGTTGACGTAATAAATTATTTGTTTCAATATAAGCGTTCCGTTACTGCACGACCGTTGCATCATTTGCAGGTGTCATTTGCGAGAACTAATGAGTTCATCACTTTTTTTCGTATTTAGGAGTTCTTCTTTTTAGAAGTAAATCGAAACAAAGATCTTAATTTCTCAAAGAGAAGTTTCTTCTGAATATTTTGACTTCTTAATTCTAAAATCTACCAAAACGTCTAAAATTCTTCATTCTTTGAGATTTTAGAGTTCTAAAATTTAAAACGTCTTAAAGTTTAGTCTTCTAAATTCTAAAAAAACTTGTACAAATTAAAGCCTCGTCTAGATTGTAAAATAAAAAATCTTCAAATTTTTCATTTCCATTCTCTAATCTAACAAATTTCTAAATTCCATAAATTTTGATTCCTAACTGCTAGAACCTAAAGAACTTCTCAAAATGTACACTTTTGAATTCTAAAATCTAAAAAAAGATCTAAAAATTCTGGACCAACTTCTCTTTAGAAGTAAATCGTACCTTGTGTCACTTTGCAAACAAATGATCGGAGGCTCGGCTCCCGGCTGGAGCTTACCAGCCTGATCCGCTATGGCTGCGATCAAGCCTGCACTGTCGGCGGAGGCGCTTCCCTTGACTGGAAATAAAAAGGCACGTAGAGCATGAATTTCTTCAAATAAACTTAACGATGTTGAAAAAAAAAAAGAATTGAATTTGTCAGAATACTGCTGGTAATTTTGGGACCAAGATGTGGAAAGAAATTGGATATCGGAATAACGTACCTCCGAGACAGAGACCTGCCTGATCTGCCAATATGCAGCCGGTGACGCCCTCGGTGCTGCTTCTGTCAACGCGAATGTTAGTCATCCAAGTCATAAACAAATGCATTTCGGATAACCGTAACCTAAAAGCTTGTTTACAAAATCTTACACGTTTTCCATCGTTTTTTCGAGATTTCGCTCCATTTTTAAGGCACCTCGCCGTCACGCGGGTACAATTGGACGAAAGAACTGATCGCTGCTCGTGAGCGGATGATTAGCTAATTGTGACGTGTGTTGTCAAAACTACGACGAGGCGATGACGGTCGAACAGCTGACTAGTACCGGAGTAAAGTTTTCGCAGCGCTGGAACTCGTACGGATAATGCGGCTGTTTACCGCTAGATGCCACGAACACCCGGCGAGCTTTTCTCAACTATTTTTACGAACGTTGGAGTAGAAGAAAAAGAAAGGTTCCATTCGAGCGGCGCTCGTGTAGATCGCATCCGATTTACTATAGATTGTTATCTATGTTCACAAATTTGGAAGAAACGGACACATTCCGGCGGCATGTTTTTTTAAATAAAACATTTTTTTAGAATATCGGAAAATTATAAAAAATTTTGATTGATTTTAGATTATGGTACACACACAGTAGATTTGATACACACTTTTCCTTTCATGCGGATGAATTTTTTACTCGGACCGATATTCATTGTTGACAGCTCCTAGGGCCAATTTTGAGGTTATGCACGGGGCGCGTATGTCTAACTTTGCGACACTTCTTCCAACCCGACCATTATCATATACCACGATTTACGACGTTGTCAATTGATGGAAAACTTTGAGAAAATAATTATACAACGTATTCAAAACATTTCGTGCTATAATTAAATGTTCAAAAATGCGTATTTTGATTTTAAAAAATTGTTCGGAAACCTACGTTTAATGTGACGATTATTTTATAGCCAGCAGTTGGTAACAGTCAATCGGCCTCATGCATGAGCATAGGGCGCTTCCCTCGTTCAACCTCACGACCTTAACTCCGCATATTTCCATAGAAATAAAATATTTCGAGGAAGTGACGTAACGGAAGTCGCGCGTAGCCTCGCAAATATAAATATTCGTTTATTCAATGCTTTGCAAAAATTTTGGAAAGTAACGATCTGTTCGTAATCGTCCATTTAAAATTGCACAAACACCTTTTCATTCTTGTCACAGATAAAATACCGGAAAAAAAATACACAGATGCGTCAAACCGATGATAACTCCGGTCCAGCGCGCGATTCCCGCGTCCATCACCCTGCATTCTTCCGTGCAGACTTGAACTTGAGCTACATTCGTCCGTTAGTTTCTTGTTGTCATCGACTCGTGTTATTTACTTCACGCTTTTCACAAAGCTATTGTTTTCATTTGCTATAAAATCGTTTATATGCGTCTACGTTTTACTCGCGACAATAATCCAAGAAAATAATCAAAGGTAAAGACAATTGCGATTACGAGCATCCTGTCGTTGCGACAATTTTGTACAAACAACACGAGACACTCGATTTTTTTTCCTCGAAACAATCGCAATAGAATGTTAACTCTTCCCATTGTCGTTACAATTTTCCGGATATTCAACAAATTCGTAACGTCCAACAATCCAATAACTCAAACGCTTCGTACTTCCCAGAGAGTACATCAATTCCATAACCTCAACATTTCTTTTGCTCCCGACAATGCACACGCAAATTTCTCATCCAATTTATTTCTCCTTACTACCTCGACAGATTGACAAAAAATGTTAGAAATCACGTGCAACGATCGTCTCGGGAAGAAAGTCAGGGTCAAATGCAACCCAGATGACACGATCGGCGATTTGAAGAAATTGATAGCCGCACAGACCGGAACACATTGGGAAAAGATTGTCCTGAAAAAATGGTACATCATCTACAAGGATCACATAAAACTTCAAGACTGTATCCTTTCCGAAAGAGTCGGTATACGCAATAATTTCATTTTTCCACGAGGCTCCAAGGCCGCTTCGTTCTCGTAAAGTCGCCATTCTCATGGCCAACATTTTTTATTCTCTTCTTCCAAGAAAAACTTTAAGTTACATTTTTAGCTAATATTTCCATCGGCCGTATCGCGGATAAGACGCACGGTATTGGGGACTCGTCTAATCGGTGATGAAAGCTTGCTGTAGAATACCTATTTTCGACTGACTGAGCATCCTTGTCTGTCCACGCAATTACGCGGCTCTCGAAATGGCCCAAAAGAGTTAAAATGTACGATGGATCGGTTTCAGCCGATACGAAGCGTAGATTGAGAATTTTTTCCTTGACAGAAGTATTCAGATGAAATTCACGACGGTATGAATATAGAATTGTATTATCAGTAAGAGTATTTAAAATACACACGAAAATATGGCGGTTCGAGCTCTCAGGATTTTTCCAAACCACCTCATCACTTTTTCATCATTTACTGACACATTTTCTACTCCGTGTACGCTATTTCAAGCATAAAGAAACATTAGGCCACGCATTGCGCGTAATTTCCTATTACGGAGGTGTCTCTAAAACAAAAAAATTCGGCATACGCCAAAAGCGCAAATTTTGCATAATTTCAATAACGCAGCATTTTCATTCTCAACTAGGATTAGTAAAACTATGAAATAAATATTGTCGTAGAAATACGTTAAATTCTTAAAGGAACATTTTTAAAAAATTGTCCAAGTTAAACGTAAAGATAGATCGTAATCGAGTGATCGACGAAATAAACGAATTAAAGTGTTCTAGGTGAGAGGGGATCGTTTCTCGCCCGCGGAAACGCCCCGGTCTTTGTAGATATAAGTGTTACGACGCCGTGTTTACCAGCAATCCATATATCCTCTCTCGGAGAGAGGGCTCTTTGAGGAAAAAAACAAGAAAAAAAGAAAATCAAAGAGCTAATGAGGTCTCTTGAAAACTCCTTCCGCATGGCTAATCGGACATTCCGCCTCGACGTTAACTCTACCCCGGTTGCTTAGCAAATCTCTTATGTGCTGGACTATCAACTCTATGGCCACTGTAACACAAAGACAAAGTATTCGTATATAATTAAACACGGGACACGGTGAGATTTTTACCTATGGAAAAAGAATCAGTATATCGTCAAATGTGTGTTGATGGACCGACAAAGATGAATTTATTAATTTCTCGATGTCTTCGTACATTTATCCATTATCACCTATATTATAATATTATGCTTTTAAATATCGTTACGTCACGTTCTTACGGGCCCTAACCTGCTTATTTACTCAACAATTGTATACGCTTGTTGCGCTTGAAAATTCATGCACGTGAAATCGTACTTGGCAGCAGCCTCGATATTGGCACATTTTGTGACCGTTACTTATTTCACCGAATATCCGATCCTTTGTACGAGCGATATTTGTTTGAAAAGAAAAAAGAAGATGAATCCATCGTCGTACGTACAAAAAGAACGTATTCCACAAAGACACACATACGCGCGCATACCATTTCGCGTGTTATATTAATCACGAAAAATCCCACTTGTAAAATATTTTAATATGTTAAATGAAGATTCATTTGCGCATGCTTAATCATGGAATATGTCGCCGCCGTGGCATCGTCGTCGCAGTCGTGGTGAAAACTTAAGGAATTCATGGATAATACTTTTCGTCTCGACTCTCACATTAAAAAGTTTGACACTAATTGAACGCTGGTGAGGTGCGCGAGGAACACCGAATGTCGATTCATTCGTATAGGTAGAAGATTGTTTTTTTTTTAAGTACGATATTATCGTGAAAAAAGAATGCGCGATACAGCCGTGTCGTATTCGTAGCCGTTGTACAAATATGCAGAAAGATCAAAAGAAGAAAGGTTTGTATGCGGTGGATAGGATGTGTAGACATGCATGGTTCGGTTTCCCTCTATTTGCTTTTTTTCTGTCCTTTGTTTTTTTTTTCTCATTTTAATTGAGTCATCTGCTGAGGGTGTCGGATGAAGCCGAAGTGCGCCTACGCTGGTAGATGTATGGATGCTGCCCGGTCGCAGGCTCGGCCTTTTTCGAACGCAAAATGTCCCGGATGTGGTGCACTATAAGGTCTATCGCCACTGCAAACATACAACAACCAAACTAATGTATGCTGTTCTCATCTCTCATCTCTTTGCAATCTACTCGCCATCCCTGCTATATATAACTTTCGGCCAAAAACGTCTTGAAGCCTCGCCGAGAACAAAGACGGCTGATTGGAAAAGTATAATTTCGAAGCACCGGGCAGCACCCATTGCAAATATATATATACATATTGTCTGGCGTACACGCGACGAGACAGACGGTAGAAATTTTATCCCACTGCTCGAACGAATTGCTCCGTTCTTTATCTTCTATTCTAATCTTCGTTAGCTAACGTTATTTTTTTCACTTGGTTCGAAATTTTTGAAATAATCTTCCACGCGGTCTGGGTTAGGTCGCATTTTTTCCTCTGCATTATCATCGCAGATATATTTCTACCGTTTGTTGGGCCCAGTTGCGCTCTTTCACGGATATGTACACGCTCGGTGAATTCGCTTCGTATATTAATATGAAAATGAATCAATGATATGAAGTCAAAACGATCGTAGAATAAACGCTGTAACGTTGGCGAGAAAAAATGCATGTTCTCGACGTGAACGAGAGGAAACGAAGGGGAAGAAAAATGACTTGATTCACTTACCTGCGTTGTCGGCTCCCCTCGGTATTATAACGTCGGCAAACTTTTTCGTTGGCAAGCAAAACTCCTCGAACGCTGGCTTTACGAAATTCATGTACTGATTTAGCACGTAGTCCAGGTCACGGCCGCGCTCCTTTATGTCTCTGGGAACTACGGGTTTGCACGTTTATTCAACTCGGAAAACATTGGGCAAAATTGTACGCAAAATCAACGAGAATTTCAAATGCTCTCAACGTGCCGAAAATACATCGCAGAGATAATTTTAAAAAATTTTAAAGACTTTAGTTTCTTTCAAGAAATTTTTTTTTCCATCAAGAGCGTAAGTGCAGGCTATTTGAAAAATGATTTACTCAAAAACGTAATCTTTCTATTATCTTCGAAACGTTGTTTTCTTATAGAGGAAAAATTACCTCTCCGTGCCAATCTTGTATCGGAATCCGTATCGACGAAGAGCTTCATGTGAAAGAGTTCTCTTATCTTTGGAAAGTAAAAAACGAGGATTCCCTCGAACAGTACGACATCCACGGGATATATCGTCGTTATTTGGTCCTTAACTCTGAAACACGCAAATTCGTCACACTTCCTATATTATTGTTTCGACATTGCGGGATATCGGCGTATTTTTTGTTTTGCCCTCGAGAGACAATACGTTTGAGTGATGCTTGAAAATAATAATTATCGAGAAGGTATTGCGAAATGGTGCGTATCCGTTGCGGATTCTGTTTTTGTCAAACAAACTTTTCTCCAACACTGTACGTATTTCTTCCGTACGAGGCGGAAGCAATGCCTGTTGTTGATATATACAGAACGGCCGCCACAATATCCGTTACTCGCGAAGCCCGTAAAACGGCGAGTACACCGTTCTCTCTTCTGGTATAAAAGCAGCCTGAAATCTGACGACTGATATCAAATCCAAGAAACATCCAGCCGTGAAAGCTACGAAATCGTCAAAGTATCGAAACTGTTTGGTGGTTCAGCGACGACTAGGGACAAGACAAGATGCGAGGACAGTTTCTGATTGCTTTGATCGCGGTGGTTCTTCTCGTGGCGGTAGAATCGACCGGCGGTTGCAAAAAATGCGGAAGTCCTTGGTGCTCCGCCGAAGAGGGACAGGAGCGTGTCGAGCTGACTCTATTCGAGCCACGTGACAAGAAGCATCATCGGTGCGTGGAACACGACAATTCGGATCATTGCAGCGTCTGCGGTGCGCCCAAATGTTTGCATCGCGGTTACAACACGGAAAGTCGGCCTCCGGCCGCAGGACACAGGCTTCACCTTCATCTGGGAGTAAGTTTGCCACCGAGCAGAAAAATTCCCCCCGTTATCGGACAAAACATTTGAAACGTTTTTATTTCTATTCTTTCTAGGAAAAAGACCATCATTGGCCTTCGAAAAAACTCGAGTGCAAATGCAAGACCAAGAAAAATCATCGCTGCGAATGCTGAAATCACGCGGAACGACGTAGCCTAAATGTAATTGTTAAAATATATCACAGAATTAATTAAATCTTGTTTTGGTACTTTCTTTCACCCGACCTTCGCCTTCTCAAAGTATAATATTTCAAAAATATTCTCCGTAAATTTTAAGTTGATCCGCTCAAAATTAAGGGAGTCTTTTAAATCACATTTTATACGCTTATAAACCTGACATAAAAGTTTAAACGCGTTTTTCTCAAACTTACTTTCTCAAAATAGACCACGATATCTAAAAATATTACAGCACCGATCAACTTAAAATTTTATGAGCTTCTTTTACACATTGAAAAGCAGTCCTTGTACAAAGGAGTTTTTTTTCAATGCATAGTTTTTTTAACCAACGAAATTAGATTGTTTTTTAACAAAAATCGATACTTTCACTTTAGACCGCAGCCATTTTTAAAATTTCCAAAAAATGTTTGGAACATTCACAGATTTGTGTTATAAAAATCACGTGATCATTTTTGAGGCTCTTTTTTTTAAGCCGTCAAAGTCGATGGTTTCCATTTTCAAGCCGTCAAAGTAGACTAATATCAGAATCGCTTCGACATTGGAACATAGTCGAGATTGCGAGGTGATGGCGCTATACTCACAGGCTATTGGTTCTGTAGTCGTAGGCTGGAATCTCGCACTTAACTCCGGCCAAAATGTCCTGCAGCGTTTGAAGAATGAGGTCGTTGTCGAAAGCGTCCGGATGGTCAAAATTGTACTGTCCCTTTTCGGCCTTCAGTTTCTCGGCTGGAGTCAAGTCTCTGTAGAAACTGTCCTGCGATATGCAAACAACTTGTCTCTCCGCATGGTCCATATCGGCCTGACCCAGTTTCTCCATTATTCGCTTGCACACCGTCGACTGAAACAGTCCATTTAAAAGAAACGTCTCTGACGGAGCAAGCTCAGGCTCGATACATATATAGATACGTGCAAAGCTAAATCTCCGAATTTCTCATAGCGCGCGGTAAAAAAAAAAATATTTTAAAAAATATTCGTTGAAATTTCATTTTCGATATTTGCGCACGTGTTTCACGTTCTCTCGAAAATATTACACCCGAGCAGGGTGATCGTGCAACGTCAGCGAGTTTCACGTGCGCATTCAAAAAATTTCACAACATTGCCCAATAATTGTGTAAAGAAAATAAACAGGCGATTATTACCTTGCCACTCGCCGTGCCACCCGAGACACCGATGAGGAAAGGTGTCTTACCCTCGATTCCATTAGCCTTTCCATTCACGCCGAATAATGACATTTTACGCGACATACCCGTACCGTTTGAGTTCGTTGCATTGTTCATCGGAACGTCTGCCATAACACTTTTCGAGCCACGTCGAAGAAACAGCTGATCGGACAAGCGCAAATCGAGGCAAATGTTTTCGCCGACTGACGATGGAAAATGATTCAGGAATAATGGCGATTGGCACAAGCGCCACAAGACTCGACGCATATCCAATTCGGAAAATGCATATAAATATACATATGTTTTTGCTATATATATATGCGGCACAATCGCGTCGAGTCGCGCCGACGCGTGAGATCACAAATGAAACGCGGCAAACTTGACTATGCTCAATAATTTTCACTATTATCATTTGCCCGCTATAATTGCCGCGCTACAGCGTAAGTACAATTTTAAAAAAACTCTATGTGTGAAAGAAATGCCAATGAGGGTCACGTGTATCGTAACCGTCACAGAGCGCGTTAAAAGAGCGTACTTTTAATTTCTAGAACTGAGTAAAAAAAACTCGAGATATACGCAGTGTGCGCGTCCGTGTGACGCAATACGAGAGCGTGAATCAACCGCGCGCGCTTCTCTCCATTCACGCAATCATGTTTACCACGGTAAATCAATGGAATAACATTATTTGTAATAGAAAAAAAAAAAGAAACAATGGCACGTCGGTGCAATGATGATAAATATCGTTGAAACGAAAATTCAAATTGCCGGCGGCGAATTCCAACCTAATTTCGGTGGCGAAACATTAATCACGTTGCGTGCGTGAAACTCATAGACACACGCGGTACATAGCTTGACCCCCCCGCGGGATATCACGAATTTGTAACCTTTGACACGCGGCATGGAAGTTCAATATTTACTTCTTACCGCTGAAGCCGCTTTATCAACTATTTTGCCTCACTGCGCAATGAATTCCTTCAGATACTCGCTCCATCGAGGAGAATGATGCGAAGCTCCTCCATCAAGGGATATGCCTTGGACGCGTTTGGCACGTACGAGGTAGGAAAAGGAATGATTTTTATAAATTAAATGTTTCACCGCAGTGTACGCCACGTGCTCTTGTTATAACAAACATTTTGCCTTATCCAGGATGCCGTGAAGGCTTTGAACGGCCTTCAGAGCAATGCTACCTATCTTCGCGAGGCCACCAAGCATAAGCCAAAGACTAACGACACGCTGGACCAGACGAGAAAGTACCTCCAACGGTAAACAATCATTGATAGCAAGGAAGATATGGTACGCGCGGCTGTCCCATAGGAAACTTTGAACTTGAAGCGTTCCACCCAGCTCATGACAGGAAAAATAATTGACGTGACTTTTTTCTGGGAAAATGTGGGCGCGTTTTGAAATGTTATTTTTGCATCGAAGTGTTTGATTTGGAGTGTCTTTTACAATTTTTGTATCGACAAATATTTGTAAATGTGGTAGATACAATGGTTTGGGCAGAGCGCTGTTTGAAAAACGTCCCTCACCGTGACTACTCCTGCTCGGACACGAATCATCCAAAATAAAACAAATCAAACGCATTTAGTTTTATGCGCTGCAAGTTAGCCGCGCTGGAATGGAGGTTTTTTTTTTAAATTCCTTATTTTAATTATAAACGAAAATCATATTTTATCGATTTGGGCTGCATATTGTTAAACTAGGAGCCGAAAACTTATCGCGTGATTTTTATAGCTCAAATATGTCAAAGGAAAGATTGGGACTAAAAAAAAATATTCCATTGCATTCCAAGGATGCAAACTTCAACATCATTTAGTTTTTGCATAAAATTATCTAGTGCTTGGATGAAAGTAAAATATTGATTTTTAAGAAATGGCTGCAGTCCAAAGTTAAAATGTCGATTTTCAGTAAAAAAACGTCCTAAGTTGATTAAAAAAACAGCATTGGAAAAGAAACGTTAGTTCAAGCTCTGCCCTCTCATACGTAAAAGAAGCTCGTAAAATTTCAACTTGATCGGTGCAGTGATTTTCGAGGTATCGTGCTCACCGAATAAAACAGTATAATTTCAACAAAAACGCCTTTAAAGTTGTACATCGGGTTTATACGTGGATAAAATGTAATTTCAGACACGTCCATGACTGTCTCAATTTTCATAATGGCCTCGAAATTTTCAGAGTATTTTTAAAATAAAATATTTTGAGAATCCGTCGAAAACCATGTATTTTCAAAAGTTTCAACTAGGCGTAACCCTTAACGTAAACTCAAATGAAGCTTGGTAGTAGAATTAGAAAATTGTGGACAACGCGATAATAAGGGCAATAACAAAAAGTTGAGAAGGTGCCGATAAAAGGATGTTACTGTTCCAGATCAGGACTGAGTTTGGAAAAACTGGACAAGCTCTCCGTTATTCACGTGGCAGGAACAAAGGGAAAGGGCTCAGCGTGTGCGTTCACGGAATGTCTTCTGCGGGCGCACGGGATGAGAACGGGCCTCTACACGTCGCCCCATCTGATAAGCGTCCGCGAGAGGCTGCGAATAAACGGCAAGCCCATAGACGAGTACAAGTTCACCCGTTACTTTTGGAAATTGTACAAGAGTCTCGAGAAGACGCGCGAGTACGAGGCCGATATGCCGCCGTATTTCAAGTTTCTCACGATCTTGATGTTTCACGTTTTCACGCAAGAGCCGATAGACGTTGCGATAATCGAAGTGGGTATCGGCGGTGAGCACGACTGTACGAACGTCGTGAGAAATCCCGTATGCGTAGGCGTAACGAGTCTCGGCCTCGATCACACCCATCTCCTTGGCGATACGTTGCAAGAGATTGCTCATCAAAAATCGGGTATCTTCAAAAGTGGCACGATGGCGTTTAGCGTGCCGCAGGTGCCGGAAGCGATGAAGGTACTGGAGAGGCGAGCCATCGACAAGCAGTGCAGTCTGATCATCGTTCCTCCGTTCGAGAATTACGCGTGGTTCGGCGGCGTGCCACCTGTACTCGGCATTTCCGCCGATTTTCAGTCCTACAACGCTTCGATCGCGATCAGCATGGCATCCGCGTGGATGAGTCTCAATTCGTTGAAAAAACTGCAGGCCTTCTGGTTCGATACCGCGGCCGTTGCTCTCTCGCGTTGCCGCTGGCCCGGAAGAACTCAGATACTGCGCGGCGAACGGATGGACTACTATCTCGACGGGGCCCACACCCTCGAGAGTCTCGAGTCCGGTGCCACGTGGTTCGACGAATCCACCCGAGATTCCACCGGTAAACGAATTCTTATTTTCAATACAACCGGAAATCGCGATTCCTTCCGGCTATTGAGCGTTCTTCGTCCTCTGCGATTCGACGCTGTATACTTCGTGCCAAACGTCGCTGGTAAAGTTGTCGCTGTTGATCAGATCAATTATAACTACACGAGCGAGGAACAGATGCAGAGATGCCAGCGACATCGAACGATATGGGGGGATGATGCAATTTGCGCGGCTAGCGTCAGCGAAGCACTGAACGATATCAGCGGCAACGAAAGTTATTTCGCAAACGGAAGAATCCGTATACTCGTTACCGGATCTCTCCATTTGGTGGGCGCTGCCCTCGGTATCTTGGATCCGAATCTCTCAGAAAGTACAAAAATGTGATCAACATTCTTCGAACTCGATGCGCAATCTCTACACCCAAGTTATACAAGATTTGTAGCGTAAGCCTCTCCTACTTTGAAAAATGGCTCCGCTAAGCGAAGGCTCATCTTTTATACCGTTTATATCCAATATACAGTGTAAATCAACGAATCTCTAGGAGAGAAATAATAAAATGCCATTTCTCTTGGTACAAATAGTAAAATTTTCATTCATTATATATAGTTTACAATTCGTGTCTAAAGTGCGTAATAAAGCGACAATATATATAAACGTTAAGGGTAACTGGTATCAGTCCTGTTGTACAGCTGCACGCGCGACATTCCCTTCGCTCTTCTCCTTCATCTTTGTACACCCGTCGCGCGACCCTGACTGACTTAGCGGCCTTTGATTCGTTTTCTTCTCATTATTTTTGTACTTGGGTGAATACGTGCGCGAAAAACGTTCGATGTTCCTCCAATCGTGTACGTTGGTAATTCGACATGGGAATCTGTCCCATCGGTTGATTCGAGTCAGAAAATTTTCGGATGGTACTTGAGCTCGGACTCGGCCTCGGTGTCGGAAAGACTGAGCGACACACCGGCCCTTCGTCTCAATCGAGTGTCCTCGGGGCTCTGTAAATCGTAGAATGTTCAGAGATTGGACGAACGGGGTGCTCGGAGAAAAACAAAACGTCTGTTAAACCTGATCCAATATGCCGGCGCTCGGTTCGGACGCGTAGCCTACTTCCTGGGCATCCTCCTCGAGATCGGCCTCGTACTCTTCCATCTCGTCCGAGTCCGTGTCCATATCGGCATCGTAACGATTACCCCGTGAGACCTTGCACACCATTTGCGCGAGATCGGTAAAGGTGTAGGAAGATGCAACGTGCTGCTCCTGATTGACCGCTTGATTCTTCGCCCTTAGCGCTCTGGCGTTCTCGCGATCGGCGTTGAATCTTGGCAAAACGCCGGCTTTCGATTGTCCCTCGAAGTAAGTTTTGCCTGAAAGGAAGCAGAAGCTTGATGCTGGGGGGGGGGGGGGGGGGGGGCAAGCCGTTCGACGCAAATAACGCCACACTCACCGTGATTATAACCGACGTCTTTGATCTCGTCGAAATTGGCGAATTGCAGAGTCTTGTACTTGTCGATCGGAGGCCTTATGTACTCGCAGTAATCCGACGACTTGACTTCCTCCAATTGACGAACGCAACTTACGTAAGCAAGCCGCGATTGAATGTCCGGCAAATTTGGCACTTTAACGGGCGTAGCGAAAGGATTCAATCGCTTCCAGAGGAGCCACCAACCGGAGAGGGAATCACCGTAATTCGTGAGATCTGTGTCGTCCTGAGATCCAACGTCGATCGCCAAAATGTGATGTGCACCTTGCCTCAACATTTCGTCAGCTTGTATGTAACGAGCAAACGTATCGGTATTAAAAAAAGCGTTTACAAATAAACGAGTATATTTCTAGCTACGTACACGCGGCGTTGCTCGCACCTAACAATGAAGCGTGTTTCGTGGACAATCATCATCACCACCACCACAACCGCAAACCGCGTTTTCGTGCGTCAATCTTTTATTTTGCTTTTACGATTTATTTGACGAAAGAAGAAAGAACAAAAACAATTCATAGAGATAAAACTGAATACCTGGGACATTGTTAACATAACACCCGTCGACCAAAAGATGCCCATCGAGAGGATCGCAAACGGGAGGAAAAACACCCGCTATGGTCATACTCGAGCGAATGTATCTCCATAGTAAGCCTATGATAGTGTGAAACAAGTGGTAAACTAGACCGTTCGGTATTCTCAACGATGCATCTTTTTTCATCAACGGGAGCAAGTTTTTCTTCATTGTTTGCCGTGGAAAAGTGGAAATGCGACACGGCGCGGCCGGCTTTGCAAACAAGTACTCGCATGGGAAATATAATGCGATCGCGCTCTATCGAAGCCAAGCTACGTACAAATGTGCGGTGCGATATCATTTTTTACAAAGATATATTTCAATCCGAGTACTCGTTCGTAGCCGGTTCAGCTTTATGGCTTTTGTTTTAGCCCCGTGTACGCCATGTTCACACAGACGCGGTAATGTGATTCGAACGTATGTCTAGCTTCGTTATTCGACAAGCACTTTTTTAGAATAAAAAAAAATCCCGGTGATATACACGACGTAAAGCGCTTTCTGCTATTTATGACTTTTTCCACTTTGTACCAATTCAAATTACCTGGAAGGTTATTGACGTACCCGCCGTCGAGGAGAAGATGGCCATCGGTCGGGTCGCACAAGGGTGGCATATAACCAGACAATGACATCGAACCCCGAATGTACCGCCACAGCGATCCTAAACAGCGACGAATCACAAGTTTTTTTATATCCTCCATACTCGTATACATCCAACCCAACAATCAAATGTTACACCCGTTACTTTCGTGTCTTTGCCGCTTCTCTTTCGACTACATGTCCAAAATTTGTACTAACGAGCATCCTGCTCCTCTTTCACCTATTCCTACGTTCTTCCGCGCAATTTATACTTTGTCGCTCAAAAAATACGATTTTTCGCCCTTAAACGATTTCTTTTTCTTCTCCAAGCTTCTATCTCCGTCAGCCGGAGAGTACGTCAACAACGATCGTTCGCAAAGAAAACTCGCTCCCGCAGTGTAATTAAACAAATTATTGTTAAGCAGTGACGCTTCAACCACAGTGTATCTCTGATCGCCAGCCAAACTTTACATTGTAATGCAAATGTGGCCAAGTGAACGGAATCAACGAGAGGAAGAGGAGGAGGAATGAATATGAAGATTGGGGAAAGGACAGAGAGAGAGAGAGAGAGAGAGAGTAGGGGAGAGGGAGAGAACCATTGCAAAATCTGGCTCGATTTACGTTAGTACTGTTACGAGAAAAAGTAGTGTGCGATCGAACGAGTGCTCATTTTGTCCGGCCGATCGCGTTGAATCGATCAATAAATTCAAGACACGAACAGCACGTGAAAAAGTGATCTGACACATCGACGCTTGTGAAACTTTACAAAGGACAACATTTTAGCGACAACGATTACGTATACGATTGCTTTGTTATCTTGGACTTTTTGTTGTTGTAATTGCAAGAAAAAAAAATGAAACATCATAGTTAATCGGATATATGATAGTCCGGATATACAGACCATGTGTGTGCGTGCGCATACACGAAGCTGTGATGTCAGTGGTTATTATAAAATATGGAAGCCACAAATCCTCGATGTATGTATCGCCGAAAGTAGCCTGTATGGTTTTGTTAAAGTCTCGGCCGGAAAACATCGACGTCATTGGATACGTGAGATCCAATATTTGGCGCCACCACTGGGTCATTTTCTGCGAGACGGAAAAAAAAGAAGTATTATGGCGTTCGAACGATCCAAGACACGAGCCTCTATCCGTGTATCGCGAGCGCGAGGCAACAACTATCAGCAGTAGAAACATTTTCTAACCAATCAGACTTAGGGGAAAACTTGTCCTACACAAGTTCCATAGTTCGAAGCGGGTCATCGAGTGGTGGCTACGAAGGTCATCCAGCTAGACGCGCGTCTAAGATTTCAATGTTACCTCCACTTTTTTCAAATGGGGCCACAGTTTTTCACGAATTTTATGAACGAACTGAATATTCACACACTAAATTTCAATCTGATTGATCAAGATTTAGTGTTGCATTTTTGTGACATTCTTCGTAAATTGAGATCACGTGAACTCACTTTCGATAAGAAAACATTTTGCGGAAAATTTAATTCTGTACTGACAGAAGGAAATTCGGGCGTAGTACTTTTTCATTGAAGAGACCACATATTATCATGGAAATCACTAACCTCTCACTGCTTTCTAAAACAAGTTGAACGTCAGTTGATAAGATTCTTAGTTGCGAACGATGTGAGCAAAGCCCTACAACTTACCTGAGTTTTGCTTAGTATTGAACGGCTGAAACTTCAATTAAAGCCCGTTCGTTAATACAGACTGACGTGATTAATCAGACAATATTGATTATATACTTATAATAATGCTTATTAATAAGACAATACAATAAATGGGAATCAGATTCCGGGTGTGTATTGAACGTGGTGGCCATCTCTTTGAGCACCATTTATAGAAGTAAGCGTTCACGCGTTTTTAGTCGATTTTAGCCTAAAAAAAGAAATGTCTGTTTTCCCGAAATATAAATCTTGTTCGACCGCCTTGAAATTTAGTGTGAGAATTTATTTTTAATCCCTTGATAAAATTATGACACAAAAATAATGGTCCTATTAACAAAAATTACGGTGACCTTGAAATCTCCGAAGAGCCTCTATCTGAATGAACCTTATGCCACCACTCGATGATCCCCTTTGAACGATGCAACTTTTGTAGGGAAAGATTTCTCCTAAGGCTGATAGTTTAGAAAATATTTCAGATAATAGCTAGATACCGAGATGCGAAATATTCATTATTACTTTTGTCCTACTCCATCCAAGTTCAAAAATTGATTCTCCAACTTTGAATGGTGTAATAATGAATAAATGATATTTGGGACTATACACATGAACATCGGTTCACACGGGAATAAAACTTTGTTTCACCGTACCTTCGACCATTCCCGCGCTTTTTGCGTTACGGTTGTTATATTTTTTTCCATGCACCAGAGCGCGCCCATAAAGGCTCCGATACTAACACCGCCGATCATATCGATCGGTATTCCAGCCTCGAGGATGGCTTTGAGCATTCCAATGTGAGCGGCTCCTCTCGCTCCCCCACCGCCAAGTACGAGGCCAACCGAGGTGCCGGTTAACCACCTCGCGAGCCTACTAAAATCACTGTGCACGTTTGGCTCCGACATCAGAACCTTGGAGTACAATTCGTTCTGCGGAAAGCAACATTTGATTTCGTGTCAAAAGCTTAAGCGAAAGAAAGCCAAATAACGAATAATGCGTATACTGACAATCCTATACTGCGATCGGCGGGTGAACATTCTTTTGGGGCACTGTATATGATGATGACTCGATACCCAAGACCTCATGTTCAGCCATTGTACGGTATTCGAAGGTCGTTGTCCGCTCTGCTCCTTGTGCAAAAGCACCAATTCCTTCTGAGTTCGCATTGCGAGGCGTTCGACCTCGCGTTCGGTACGTCCGAGACTCGGAGGACGATCTCCAAGACCGACGATCAATATACAATCGGCCTGTCTGACGCAACGCTGTGTCCACAGGGTGTAATTCGAATCGCACTGATAAAGCGAAATTCGATGCTGGTCCTCTTGCTGGGCGAGCCAAGACGTCAGGCGATACTCGTTGAGGGGCTCCATTATGCTCGTACCCAAAGTCTGTGTTACGCGTGCATGATGAGAATAAAGAAAAACTAGAGTATCGTCTGCCACGAAATTAACCCTTCGTTCACACACTTTGGCCATGGTTTTGACACACTGGGTCAATTCGAACCGGATAGTACTTCATCCACCTGCCATTAACAACTTTTCGGTCGGTTTTCATTGAAAAAAAAATAATAAAAAATCAGGGATACACTTTAAACATTTTTCAATATGGCGACATGATAAAAATTCGGAAAATATCAGATTAAATCGTTAAAAAAAATGATAGAACATTTTCAATTTTGGGCAAGTGAGTTTTACTAAAAATTCATCCGTGTCGAAATGACCCAGTGTGTCAGCGTAGGGTTGAGCGGATCTTTGATCAACCAGGTCACGGCACCTTTCTCACAACGTCCGAGGTTAGACGCAAACAAGGACCGATAGCGCACAAAGAATGATAGAGCTCGTAGGTGAATGCCGTAAGAGGAACGTCCTCGGAGACCGGAACAATGGCAACCGTTGAAAAATTAACTTGCGAGGGTCTCGCGTCGACGGTAGCCGCCGCGGGACGTCTGTAGGAAAGATGTATTATTTGAGGGATATTGAAAGGAGAGACAGAGTCAGATCGCGCTCGAGGACTCTCTCCAACTCACTGTCTGCTGGTGCAAGTATTGACGGTCGCTTGCTGCCAACTCCCGAGTATCCGATGTCCCAAAAGATTGATGAGCCTCGTCACGACGATCGGATATCTCAGCTTGATGACGTTGAAGAGTCCTTCGGGCAATTTGGCCAGCTCGGAATCTCTCACGGCCATGACGGTCGTCGAACGCTTAGTTTGCGTAACCATTTCGACTATTCCTACCAAATCGCCTTTGCCGTATTCAGCGACCAATTCTTTCTTTCCATCAGCGTGAGTAATGACCGACCTGAGACGACCGCTGAGAACGATAAAAGTCGAATCGGACTCGTCGCCTTGACGATACACCGCGCGACCGCTCTCGAGAAACAACCAATCGAGAGCAAAATCGACCTGTCTTACGAAGGGACTCAATCTTCGCACGACGGTGTTAGCAACGTGGAGAACGACGGTCGGCTTCTCCCGCATTATAGCGAAAAAGGTTTGTTTCGTCAAGAGGGCTATGCGACTCGCGTGTTTCGCGCGAATCGTATAGAACGATGGTTCACCGGTCAATACCGCGAGCCCTCCGACAATTTCGCCCTGATGGGCGCTGAACATGTGAACGTCTTGTCCGGGATCTCGTTCTTCCGGTTCCTTTTGGCTTATCGTCAACGATCCCGAGACCACGTACACGAGCGCCACATCCTGAAAAATCCATTTTACTTTGTATCATTATTCCATATACTTGATATCTTTGTATCCATGTACTTGTGTCACTGTGGGGTGAAAAAAGACCTTGGAATTTGCCATTTGTAGGCCACGGAGTGTTGTTTCCGATTAATAATAATCGTTGGGGATATTTATTACCTTGTGAGATTCCTCCTTCATGAGATACGCTCCAGCGGGTACTTCTCTGATCTGAACTTTTCCACCTCGAAGTATCGAGTCATCCTCGAGGCCGAGTTCTCGGACAAACGCCTCGGTGGCTATTTGAATGAGTTGAGCCTCGTCGAGCGGTGGCGGAGGAGCCGGTGCCTCGTTAGTCGAGCGTTTTCTACCCGCGTTGCCGGGACAAACTCCCAACGAGTGCATTATGTCGGGCGCACCGGAGGACGCGTTCGCGCTAGTGTTGCTCGATTGCTGGAAGTTCGGCCCAGCACCGGCCGATGCCCAATGAGAATCCGACTCGGGCACCATATCCGGTGTATTCTGGCCAATCTGCGGACTTCCCGTGCCCAATTTCCAGTCAAGACTCGATTTCCCTCTGGCGACACAACGAGCCATGAAAATCTCGCCGCGGCGGGAAAGAACGATTATTGTCAAATACGATGAAGAAGGATCGCGACGTACTTGCGACTGGAAGTGATCGGGACCGGCTGGGAAGCGCCTGCGACGCTCAACGACGCCGGCAGCTCCGAACTTTCGTTCTGATCGGGAATTCCGGTGTAAGAACCCGACATAACGTCGAAACCCTGAGTACTGAAGTTGTCTCGTGTTTTCGAGCGCACAGGCGAACCCGAGAACGGACTCTGTTTCTTCTTGTGCGTTCCCTGATTTACCAACTCGGCCGAGAGACCGAGATACTGATGAAGCGCGGTGAACGTCACCCGCTGCAGTCGTACCATTATGACCTGGATAACTCGAATGAAGGCGTCCGGATGGTCTTGAAAGACTTCTTGAAAGGCTTGCATCGGTAATTTGACAACGACACTGTCCTCGACCGCCTTTGCAGAGACCGTTTTGTAGGTACTCGTGTGACCGGTAAGTACGTCCGTGAAACTCAAAAGACTCGTCACCGATTCACCGGTCTTAACCAATTTCAGCGCTATCTGAGAACCGTCCGATCCTGTTATGTACACGTTCACCAGACCCTGCTGAACGATGAACACGTTCTCGTCCGGATCGCCGATTTTGAACAAAGCCGTTCCAGCCGCCAAATTCATTATCTCCGTGTGTTTGCAGAGCTTGAGAAAAACGGGCTTTTCGAAGTGTCCGAAAACGCGGATACTCTGGAGTATGTAGAGCGCATCCGGCGGCACTCTGTCTCCGGGACCCAAATCTTCTTCCAAATATTCCGCCGGCGGCTCCAGAACCTTGAGGGAAAGTTCTCAACGTGTAACTCTTTTGCTCGTTTTTCGACGAGAGCACGGCCGACGGAGCGACGAGAAAATTACCTTGAGTTGTTGAGGAACAGTTTCTTTCTTCAGTTGCAAGAGACGCCGGGCGAATCTCATGACGGCTCGTCGCTTTTTACCCTGTCCCGTCGGATGCACCTGACCACCTATGGACTTCACCTGCCTCAGCATCTTTCTACCGTAAAAGAGAACTTTGTCGCGTTTTCTGAATCTCGGCTTCGTCGAACCCACACCTACGAATTCCTTGACCTCCGGCAGGAATTCTTTGTTCTTCCATTTTCTGAGCACGCCCAGGGAGACGGCGAGAACGGCGAGAAAAACGAGAATGATACTCGTGACGAGCACCTTTGACGTTTGATACTGCTCCAAGAGGGGCACGATCCATTGTGAATAAGTATAGGAGCCTATACCCTCGTTCATGTGATTAAACAATTCCACAACCTGAATTTACGAACGATCAATTGAATTATGCAAACTGGAAGGAACAAGGGCTGAAGGACGAGTGAAAAAAAAAAAGAAACTATTCAGCCCTACAAATTACCTCCATCATGAAGGACTGGGTTACTCATTTCTTTCGCGTAACGTTACGCTTGAACCGTCCAATCGAATCTCGATGGAGCAATCGTGTGATATCGTCGAACAAGGTGGATTAACTATTCGAGATGTTGTCGAATGGTGGAAAAAATTCAACGATGAAGAGACGACCTTTGACACCTCACTCGAGTCATCCAGCGCCATATTGCAGTTGCCGTTTCAGCCGAAACCCCCTCCCCCTCGATCTTGCTCGTTTTAGACGCTCTTACGTGCACTACGCACACGCGTACTAGTCGCTTTGTTTTTCTTTGCTGCCGAATACGTGCTGCTTGCAATAAGACGGTCACCTTGCCTACTACAATATTACGCTAGATGCCGTTCAATCGAGATGATAGGGACATTCGTACGCGGAAAGGTAGTCGGATTTGAGGTTATGTTTTCCGCGATTTTCATATATTTCATATTTTTGTGGATTTTCCGTATAGCCGTGATATAGATTTTGTTACGTGACACATTGCGACAAAATAGAATACACTTGCGCATATCGAGGGTTTTTTCTCCCCGGAAATATATACACATTCGTTTGGGAGAACAAACGCATTTGAGAGGCTCAACAGCCATATGTCGTTTGGATGAACTTTCGAATAGCTGTTAGCTCCGGTTTTAGGTGGAATTTTGCACAGATTTACTTTTTGGCAATATCGTTGTCGAAGGTTTTTTGTCGCATCGTCATTTTCGACACATCGAATTTTGAAAATGAATCAGTTAACGGGCGTGTACATCTATATCTATCATAGCGGACTATTGCTATCTCTACTTTGTCGACATGATCGACCCAACAAAACCACAAAATTCATATAAGCTCAACCGAGCCTGAACAATTCCGAACAAAGCCCAAACAAACACAACCAAAGCCAAACAAGCCACAGTGTTGAATTTATCATCGTTGGAATGTAGCGGAAATTCTTTTTATTGCCCTTTTCTCCATTTTTATTGTTATCCGAAATATTTTTCGATACAGTTGGGTTGTAGGTCTTTAGTGAAGATGTTAAAAAAACGTTTATCGTAGCTTTGATCTGGCAAAAAAAATCTTTCAATTAGACGAAAAAAAGTGGTTGCATCTTAATGATGCAAACCTCAATATAATAATAATTGCAAGCTAACTCTACAAGGCCCAAACAAACATAGCCAAACACCACAAAACCACAAAACGCACACACAATACGAGCGACGAACGATTCCGGTCTAATCGATAAAGCGTTCATTTATCAATTTTCAAAATTCGATATTTCTCGATATGACAAATATCGATATATCTCGATATTTATCAAAAAGATCTGTGAAAGATTTCATTTCATTTGGTCGCTTTGATCCAGTCAATTTCGAGAACCGCGACCCCGTTTTGATTGTCCGATAAGTAGGGGCCTTTGTCAATCTTGAGGCCGATACTCGTGATTGCAGTGGTGTCCAATGGATTAGAGTCTATCGGCAGTTCCTGGCCCCGGAAATACGCTTTGAAAGCGTTCAGGGGCAATTTTATCGTCGCAAACTCGCTCGTAGGAGCCTTTAGAGAAAAACATAACACCGAACTATAAAACAGATTATAACGGCCGACAATAATAAAGATGCCGTAGCTCACACCAACAGGGAAGTACAATTGTTGCTTGTCGTTATTACCGCAAAAACTTGGCCGTAGATAACGGAGTCCCGATCGAGGTTTTTGTGTCGCAATAGCATTTTGTAACGAACGTTGACTCCTTGGGCTCGGCAGCGCACAGAAATATTGTTGAAATCGCCGATATCAAAGGTGGCATCGCATCGCACGGCTGCGTATTCGGTACCATTTTTCTTCGGATTCAATAATGTAAATAGGAGCGCTCTCTGAAACACCTGACTTCTCTGGATAACCAGAGCCGCCTTGGACGTTCCCGTGTTTTTCGTCGTGTCGGAATTTTCCGTCCACGATGCCAGCGCGGTGTCCGAACCCGCGCGCGTAAAGTCGAAAAGTGTTTGGCCGCTTGTGTTACTGGAGGACAAAGAAAGTCGAGTCGACAACTGCGTAGACACGAGTGTGCATTAGCGAACAAAGAAAATCGCGCAATGTTAAGCTCACCCGCAGGCTATGCTCGAAGCTACCATGTCACGTCTCTTCGTTGAGCATCGCGAAGAGATGAAACGAAAATGTAAAGGTCCCGCGGGATTCGCGAAACTACTACGCCCATCGTATCCGTGGACTATCGAGTTTCGTCGTTTCTGTACATTCGGCTGTACGATGGACATATCTAAAAATCGATCGTCTTCAGATTTTACCTCTCGGTCGTATTACTCAGCCTTATATATTCGCGGGTGTCATATTTATTAGTCAACAAAGGTTGACCCGGGACGGCTTGCGGTACCGCCGCGTGTCATCTCGCAAAGAAGAATCTCTGCTTCGCGTGATACATTCACGTTCCATTTCTATTATTACACTCGTGTCAGTATATACCGATACTACAATTGGTGAATAAGTTTTTCGTGTGGAAATAGGTTCTTCGTTCGGAAAGAATTGCAGAAATGAATTATTTTACTTTAAATTGGAATTTCGCGAACTTGACTCAAATTCCCACATTTCGCGACTCTGCAGATGAATAATATTGAAGTTTGCATCCTTGGAACGTGGCGACAATTTTTTTTCTCATTGCCATTTTTTTTTGACAGAATGAATCTACAGCAAGCTTACCCTAGCAGATTGGGTGCCTATCAATTTACTATAAGAATGCCCAAGGCACTTTGGTAGGCATATTAGTTCAAAAAGTGCCGGTAAATGCCGATGAATGACGAACGTTAAATTTTGAGCGCACAGAGAATGCCTTTCGAGTGCCTGTTAAAATGTCTATGGAAATACTGATGCGAATGCCGGTCAGAATGTCTATGAAAATACTGGTGCGAGTGGCTGTTGAGTCTCGGCAAGAATGTTTTGCACTTACATTCCTAACCAAAATACATTTCGGTAAAATTTTCAAGTACTTCGTGTGGCGAAGTACTTGAGTATACAAGTCTGGAAAAAACCAATCATATTCAAGATTATCATGATATCAATTTGATTGATTTTTTTCAAAAAAATTTATTTTGTGACGAAGGCCTTAAGTTGTAACTGGAACTCAATTTTGGTTGGGATGGAATGAGCATACATCTTGGATACTACAACCAGTATATTACCATATGAAGTGCTCCTTCTTAGTTGGCTGGTTATTTATTCGTACTTTCGGCTTTGGGTATACCGCAGCTGTCAGAAGAAATTGTAATGCCGGTGAATATCGAAAATTGCCGGTGAATGCCTAAAAAAATGTAATGTCAGTGAGTGCCTAACAAAGCCGGTGAATGACCAAAAAAATGCCGGTACTTCGGATACAAAATTCTGGTTTGGTCACTCTTCAGCACTTACCGTCACTATTTGAAATAGAATGCCTGCCAAAGTAACTATTAATGCCTACAATAGGCACGGCATTCAGCCAGACACTTCAATAGGCATATCAAACGACTTTCATTGGCATTTATCAAGGCACCTAATCTGCTAGGGTATTTTAAGATTCTCATTAGACACAACCTCAACCTATCGAGAATTATTTTAGATAACGATAAAAATGGGGAATAAAAGTAACGTGGCCTTCCAATGATGCACACCTCGACAACATGGAAACCAGTGTTCGGCAAAATTTAATTTCTAGGGTAACTAAAAATGAATGATTAATTAATTGTTAATTGCTGTAGTCACAATTAACAATTGATCATTTGTTAATCGTGCCTTTCCACAACGAGAAACATCCATTTTCAATCTTTTTAAGGGACTAAACCAGTGTGACCCTTTTAAAAAATCGGTAGTTAAATCTTTAAACGCGTTTTTCTCGAAATGAGATTTATCAATTTTTCTGGAATTGTAACTCGAAGAGCAATTATCTGATTGACTTGAAATTTGAACTGAGTACTCTTGAATATGTTTACTCTAGAATGACGTAGGATTTTTTTAATTGGATGAAAATTGACGATTTGGCATTGAAAAAAAATTTCCATTTTATAGGCAAAAAAACAGAGTTTTTTCATAACTACGCCATTTTGTTAGATTTTGATATTTTTCGAAAATGCTACGTCATTGTACAGGAAATATCTTCCAGTTTAACGACATTTTTTCGGTTTCAGCTAGTCAATCGGCCGGAATCATGTCAGCAGTGAAGGAACTTTTTTTTTGCGCCTCCGAAGGAACCGCATAAGTCGCTTGGATCTCAATACTTTTCTATGAAAAAATTATGTAATATAGGCCAAATATAATCTTAATTTTCTGAAACATTTTATTGAGTACTTTTCTTCCAAAAAATTCCCGATAATCACCTAAATTTTTAGCGTTCACATTGGTATAGCCCCTTAATGTATTAGATTAAAAACGAACAATTAAAACTGATTATTGTGTAGGGCGCGGAGTGGCTTCAGAACAAATGTGTAAGTTATTAAAATACGTATATGAGTAGCAAATAAAAGACTGATATTAATCATCAATAATATATATATATATATATATATATATATATATATATATATATATATATATATATATATATATATATATATATATATATATATATATATATATATATAATCAATAATAATATCTAAATGTTTTTTATCTGATATCTGTAAAGTTATATATAGTTAAATAGGTTAATTATTAGTTTTCATTGTTTCTTAGAACAGTTAATAAAGTGAATTGTTTTAATTACGAGCTGCAATTAACATAGATTAATCCAAAAAAATTAATTGCAACGTGCAATTAACAGTATAATTGCATTTAATGTTAATTGCAATTAAATTCAATGCAATAACTTTTTTAGTCAATTAATGAATTGATTGAAAATTTAATTGATTAACGCCTACTGATGAAAACGAATACGTTATTTTTATTTCGATCGCCACGCATTACAATTTTACGTTCATATCTGGAATGTTCTGTGCACTAGTGCAATTAATTCTGGACCATTTTAATAAACACATTTAATGTTGAACGTGCCGAGAATTAATTCCACAAGTGTATATGATTCACAAGGAAAAAAATGATTCTTCAGTGATCCACCGAGTACATGATTTCTAAAAGCGTGTATTGTATCATATAATCTTTAACATCTTATGTACATACAGAATATATATAAACGGCTTGATTAATTATAAACATTTGATAACCCCAATGAATTTCACGAGAGATTTTTTTTTAACAGGTCGCAACGATTGTTTCGATTTCCAGCGAAGAGACACCTTTTTGTTTAACTTGTGAATAAACACCACCGTAAATTTGGATACCAAACATGGTGATGTTGGCAACGTCGAGAGGTTCCTCATCCGGTACCTCACGACCGCGGAAGTACGGCTTGAAATTCGACAAGTCCAACCGAACAATTCCAAAGTCACCGTTCGACGTTGATACCTATAATGAAAATGCTGCTCTCAAGTATATTCTTACTAAACAAAATCGCCAGGAAAAAATCACATTACATTGGTAAAACGTCATTAGATTTTCGATTTGTCGATGCGTTTTTGCGCGACGTCGAACTTCAAAAAGAACCAGCAAAAGGCCATCTTACTACGTTCGCGGCGTGTTCGTCAGTGGAGTCGATTTTTTTTTATTACTTTTCGAGACGCTAGCACAATCCTTACGCGAATGAGATTAGGGGGCATCCATTAATTACGTGAGGTGATTTTGGCGATTTTTCGACCCCCCCTCTCCCCCAGGTGAGATGTCGTGAGATTTTGCTTGACCCCCTCCCCCCTCCCCTAATCTCACGTGAGATTTTTCAAAATGCTTACGTTCACGGAAAATAAATTGTAGTAGAAGTAACTGCGGTTGTAGTACCATTTCCTCCACCATGTAAAGTAATAGGGGGACTCTACCTACGTGATAAAAATTACGTGATTACTAAAATGACTAAGACTACTAAAATTACTAAAATTACGTGATATTTGCCGAAGCCCCCCTCCCCCCCACGTGAGATTGGGTGAGATTTTGCTCGACCCCCTCCCCCCCCCTAAACACCTCACGTAATTAATGGACGCCCCCTTATGACAAACGGAAGATAATTTGTAATGCATTACTCGACCACACGAGCGCCACTGTCGACATCTGCACGAATCGTAACATCCGGCAGTTTTCACAAAATTTATGGAAAAGTCCCCAAAGGGCGCGTCCATTTTTCCGTACCCAATATGTGACCTTGATTCGTTTCTTACCGAAAAAAATTGTTCGTACGATACTTCCGAGTCGGCGCTCATGCCCTTGTGTCGAAGTACAATCTTGTAATTTTCATTAGCGCCCTGAGCGCGACAAGACATTTCGATGCTTTTGCAACCTGTCAGATTGAGATGCGTCACAGTCCTCACTCCAGCAAAGCCCGCGCCGTTTTCTTGCGGATTCAGAAGCGTGAAAAATATCGCCCTCTGGAATAATCTTGTTTTTTGCAGAGTCAAAACTGCCTTCGACTTTCCGACCTCGCGAACAGTGTCCGATATTTCCAGCCAGTTGTCGACGTTCGACGCCGTTTTAAAGTTGAATAGCATCTTGATATTTTCTCTGTATGAAAAGTAATGAAAAAAAAAAATTTGGGAAAAATGCGTTCTTTTAGATCACGAAGATTTTGGAAAATCGATGTTGCGCATGTGCGGTTACAACTTACCCAGTTGCTTCTGTAATCAACTGCGATTTAGTCAGTGCCACGCCTATCATAGCAGTTACGAAAGTACGAGGAATCCACATATTTAAAAGTTTTTTTTCCCTTCCAAGCGCCCTTTGGAATATCTGAATGATAAAATGTACGCTCATCATTATTTACCGTATATAAACGCGTACGAATTAATATTTCAAGGATTTTCGCACACCTTGCAGGGCAACGGCTAATGCTTACTTTCTCGTATATTTTCTTGCAAAAATCAAATTCACTTGTAATCTCAAAAATTTTATCGGCGTTCTTGCGGATCAAAGTCGCGAAGAATAACGCGCGTTTCAGCAGCTATTGAGCGAGTGTAAGGTCACAACGGTACAGGCATCGCGCTACCATTGCCACACCAATCGGCGTATAATGAGCTAGGCGCATGATTTCGTTAATCAACCGAAACGTCACAGAACACAGAATAGTTTCTGCTTGGAAGAAAATTCGAGGGGTAATCCCTTGCGCCGCTCTGTATCGTGAGAATATTTTCATAACAAGTGCTCGTTTGATCATTGGCTCACTTTATCTTCGGATCTCGATGTGGAACAAAGTGACAACGGAAAATAGCGGAAAAACAGCGCTGCGCGCCAGAGATGTATCACACTAGAAATTGATGACGCTGCGCGAAGTCGGCTGATTTCTTTCGTGTTTGGTACATGCGGTTGCGCTGATTTTTAAGGTCGTATGCGGCCGCCTCAAAATGTTACCGAGGAGATGATTTTTTTTCTAAAAGTATATAACCCCTGCTCATTAACCTGTGCAGTTTTGATACGATCCGGACTGTTTTCTACAGAAAAAAAAAATTCGGAACCTACGCGTACTTCGTGGGCTAATCACATTACGCTTATGGAAAGCCTCCCGATCATTTTTCAGTATATTATTTATATCCGATGAAAAATGCTACAACGGAAGTAAAAAAAATATGTACGGTACGATGAATTATGTAATTCTTAATGTCTTTGATCGCGAATTTGTGCGAGTTTGATACGAATGCTACTCGTACCTACCTTATCCGCATCCGGTAATTATACCCGGGGACCTCAAAGTACTTGGTCAGGATAAACAACGAGGAATATTATTGGTTCTTATCCTCTTAGTAATAATTACTTAATATTAATTTAAGAAATTTCTAGAAAAAGACAAAATCCAGCGTTATTTTTCCAAACAAATTTTTTTTTCAGAATATCGTAAAATTATTAAACGTTTTTTATTTATTTTAGATTATAGACAGCTTCGGTACACTTTCCCTTTCCAGCGAAAGAATTTTTTACTCGGATCAATATTCAGTGTTGACAGCTCCTCGGGCCGATTTTGAGGTTATGCACGGGGCGCGTAGTTGCTAAGTTCGCGACACTTCTGCCAACTTGATATACCACGATTTACGACGTTGCCAACTCATCTCGCGTTAAAAAGCGAAAAAAAAGTTATTGAAAGTAATGAAAACATTTAATGTAATCATTGATTTTTAAAAATGCGTATTTTTACAAGTGTCAAAAAATTGTAAAACGTACGTTTCATATGGCAATTATTTTACAACCAACAGTTGGTAACAGTCAATTGGCCCTATAAGCACATGACGCTCCCCCCTCGAAGTGCGACGCCGACGGCTAGACCACATCAACCTCAAATAAATATCCGTCGCAAAACAACACCGATTTGTAATTAGCGGAAACTTTGTAATTACGTAGGATAGCTCGTCTCGCCGAGCGAAACATGTCGGCTAAACTGCTACATCGCCCGAGTCAACAGTCGGCCAAAGTTCTCTAGTCAGCAGCGACGCGTCGCGCCACTCACACCTCCCGTACAGACACTTTTCAGTCTACGTTTCTCGGTCGAGTCTCCGTTTCGTGATCGACGGGATAACTAAAAGTTTCGCCAGCACCAGTGTTTTTTTCATACACGATACATTTTTACAACTCATTGTTTAAATGGAGATGGTCCTCGTACTAACGAACGAAAACGTATGACGACGGAGTAGCGGCCGTCCGAGGGAACTCCATTCAAGGCTATTTATCCTTACCACGTGGTACGCATCGCTGGGTAAAAATGTTCACATCTGATCAGGGAACAAAACAAACAAACAAAAAGCACATCACCAGAGTTGACAAGGGCGCGGAAACAAACGAGTTTTTCAGAAACAATTGAATAAAGTGAACAAAGCGCGTTACCGAATAAAGGAATATTTTGAGGGTTCGAACGTACTAAGTTTTTATATTTTATATTCAGAAAGTCTCGTAACTTTTTTATGTTGATGAGAGAATAATAGAAGATCCAGATGAACCGCGCTTACATACAAATTGGCTTCCGTTTTCAGTCATCAATTTCATTGATAGAATCTAACAAATTCTCATAAATATTTATTTCGCACGGGTTTTGAAGACTTTCTCTAATAGAAATAATAGTAGTAGATAATTTTTTTATTCCATAAGATAGGCGTGTTTTTTCAACATCTGACGAGTGAATCTTTACGCACTCCAATTTTATTCTTAAGGGCATGTAGAAAGTCAACATAACCTCACAAAATTTCCTACCCAGTTTTCTCATAGATGGTCGAGTTTTTTTAAAGAAAAAAACAAAGCAGTATATATCAATGTCAGAGAAATCTCTATTGAAAAATTTATGCTATCTCACTTGCACTCGTGTATCACGTGGTACATCAACTTGGCCGTAAAGATTTTCAAATTAGACACAATAATCAAAGTCTCAATCGAGCCGGACCCCAAAATTTCTTTGGTATCCGTACTATCTTTTATAAAAAAAAGAAATATTTTAATATCAAATATGCACGACAGTTGTAGGTCGAGAAATTTGTTTTCCCAACAGAAAGAATCTTGCCGTAAGTCAGCTGCAGCAAGAACGCTTTTGATTTTTTAACTATTACAATTACACAATAAGTAATAGTTTTAGCGATGATAATTACACATTATTTATTTACAGTGTACTTATTATCGGAAATATTCACCGTTAACTTGAAATAATTGTGGTAAGGTGTTTTTGAAAGAGTTGAAATAATTTTTGTTCAACATCACTTCGAAATTGCATTGGATGACTTTCGCCGAGTCTGGAAGTCCACCGATAGCTGTATGCTCCTTCCGTAACGGTATTAATAAAAGTTGTAGATCGAGCTTTAGAAAACTGGCCAATGGCCACTCTCCGGTGAATAATATTTTGCCCGTAGCCCAAAATTGGATTAGTCAGAACCCAGAGCTATTTTCCAAACGGCAAAGTAGTACCGTTACCGACAGATGAAACATTTTTTGTTCGCAGAAACAGAAAAAATGTCGGGAAAAGGAAAATTGAGTACAAAGAAGACACCGGTGAAGGTGCGCGAGGGTGGAAAAACGGCGCAGTCGTCTCTGCAAAGTTCGGACACGAGTTCGGAGGGTGCAGAAACGTCAACGAGTCTTCCAGTGTTGAAGAGCATCGACAGCGTGCGTCAGTTGCCGCGCTACTCGATGATACTGCAGAGAAACAGCGAGGATGGCGTAGGAATGGAGGATCTCGATACGCTGCAGTTGGAGCTGGAAACGCTACTGTCCGCGGTGGTGGTGAGAACGAGAATTCTACAGGAGGAGATGGCGAGTCTCTCGTCGGCCGAGGAGCGCCGCGACAAAAGGTCAAAGAGCGGCAAAGGTTTGTCCTCGTTTGACAAAAAAATCCGCGACGACAAGGCACGCACGAAGGACGTTAGCGCGAAAACGCAATCACCCCTGACGACGAAGCTCCTGAAGCAAAAAAGTTCGGTGGTTGCCGTAGGGGGCATCGGCAGTGGTGGAGGTGGTAGCGGGAGCGGCAGCAGCGGCAGCGGAGGCGGTGCTGGTGGCGGCGGCAGCAGTGGAGTCATCAGCAGCATCGGCGGAAATGATCGCGCGATAGCCAATCCCCACGAGATCGTTCGCATCGAGGGCTCAAAATCCGACGTACCCAAGCTGTTGCTACCGAAGAACGACACGACGAATAAATTTTGGGCCTCGGTCGATCCCTATTGTACCGACATAATGCCCGACGATATTAAGCTATTGGAGGAATTGATCGGGAGCCACAGCGATCTCGGTGAATTCAAGAAAATTCCACCCCTCGGCAGGCACTACAGTCTCACGTGGTCGCACAACGATCTTCTTCAGGAGGAAGAAGCGGCGGCGAATCCCAACAGAGATAAGAAAAAATCACGCCCCGAGGTGTCCGTGTTGGTAGGGAACAAGGCTGAGAACAAGAGAGCCAACGGGATTGCCGGACCGTTGACTCAACGACTCGTCTCGGCGTTGCTCGAGGAAAACGTTTACGTCGCCAACAATAATACGGAAAATAAATTATTCCGGGACGGCGATCCGCCGGGACCCCTTCGGGATCTGAGTATACAAAATTCCATGAATTTGGAGCTGAGGGTACACAAGGAATTGGTAGAGCAGGGAATTCTCGAGCCCGACGCTCACCGAAAGAACCAAGAGGACGACGAAATCCTGGCCGAGATCAAGAGATGCCAGCAGGATCTCACCTCACTGTCTAGTCATAACGTAACCCAACTCAAGAGGCTACTGAGCCTCGCCCAAGAGGAGAGCAAACGACAAGCGCTTAAGAGAAAAATATCCACCGCCGACAACGAGGTCGTCGAACATTACAACAAATTGATCGCCTCCAAACAGCGCAAAGTTCCACTCACGAGGAAAGAACAGGAAAGAGCGTGGACGTGCTTGAGAGAGCGCGAAGGATTGCTCGAACAATTGAACATGTTGCCGTCCAACAGTATCGGCGAACCGCTCGCCTCGAATAACAGCCTTGGCATGTAAAATAATATCACTTGGATCTCAATTACACATTTCGTTAACCCCTTTCGTTCATCTTGCCTTGAGATGCGGCGCCCAAAGTTAGTTTTCCGTTCAACTGCAAATATCGTTGCAACACGACGGTTTTGTGCACGTGTGCTTGATCTAATTGATTTTCGGGCGGTGGCGTCTTCACATGCGTATCGATGCGGTTTGTGTGAAAATGAGAAGCGCTGGAATAATTTCATCCATCTTTTTGTTTGTAAGCAGGGAACTGGCTGAAGACGCCTTACCGATGAGGATCCTAGCTATCTTGTATTCGCTAATTTTTTCCATTGCCTCGGTTGATCTTGGCAATGTTTCGATACGCTCCTAAAACGTCCAGTGGACGTAGAAAAAAATTCTTCGCCTTTGTACTGAGTGAGGCAACAACTATACGCAGAAGAAATATTTTCTGATCTATCAGACAACTTTCCTACAAAAGTTGTCTGATAGGTCAGAAAATATTTTGTCGAAAATAGTTTAAAGGGGGTCATCGAAGACTGGCCACGAGGTTCATCCAAGTGGATGCATCGAAGATTTAAAGGGCACCTCCGTTTTTTGAAATGGCACCACTATTTTTTTAGAAAAATGTTATCAAGCAACTGAAAATAAGCTCACACACCAAATTTTAAGTTTATGGATCACGATTTAGTATGAAAAATCGAGAAAAGAAACTTCAATGTTCTTGCCTATAATGGATTTGAAAAACAGTGCGAAAGCTACCCCCTTGAGAGGTGTTCAAAATTATGGCCACGACTTCAATGCACGCTTGCAATCTGATTCCCATTGATTTTATTGTCTTATTGATCACATCAGTCTATATTAACAAACATGCCCTAATTGGGGATTCATTGAGATCATATAAATTTGCCCTTGGTAAAAAACATTTCGCGGAAAATTTAATTCTGTACCGGCAGAAGGAAATTACGTCGTAGTAGTTTTTATTTTAAAAACCACATTATTATGGAAATCACAAACTTCTCACTGCTTTTCAAAACAAATTGATAAGATTCTTAGTTCCGAACAATGTAAGCAAAGCCGTACAACTTACCTGGATTGACATTGGTATTAAACGGCTGAAACCCCAGTTAGAGCCTGTTCGTCAATACAAACTGACGTGATTGATGAGACAATACCATCAATGCGAATCGGATTTTGCAAGCATGCATTGAAACCATCACTTTGAGCACCTGATATAGGAGTACGTTTTTGCAGTTTTGTAATCGATTCTAGGCTAGACATTGAAATTTGGTGTAAACCCTGGATGAACCTCCGCTCGATGACCCCCTTTGAACTATGCACCTTTTGTAGGAAAAGTTTTCCCCCCAAGTCTTAATAGATTAGAAAATATTTCTACTGCTAATAGGCTTTGCCTGGTATATTTACTTGCTCCTCGATTGGTCCAAAGATGCGTATATACAAAAAGGAACAGAGCAGCTTCGAACAGCAAAATGAGGGGACGTGTAAAAAATTAGCCGCGCCGTTTTCCGCCCCGTAAAGAAATTTAATCTCGCGTTTTCAAGTTTTTCTTTTAACGTTCAGCTCTCTCGCGTATAAAAAATGCCAATTTTTAAACGAGGGTCTTTTACCTTGAGCGGAATAATGAGCCGCAAACAAGCGGTTCGGACGATAGTCTCACGACATGGATGTTTATTCGATATCACTGTACAATATTCTCGCCAAGAGAGTTAAATGTCCCAACAACGTGCACGCGCGACGGCACAATGATCAATCGGCCCCCCGATTCGAAAAATCGACATAGTCAATGTCAAAAACAGCACAGGGTTTCCATAAAGGGAAACGTGAATTGTTGAAAAGTGCCGTGACGAAAAGAAGACAGTGTAGTGTGATGGTGATGGATCATACGAGAGCTCGTGTCTTTTCTAAGTTCATTTTGTTCCTTGCGACGCATGTCGGTGCATACGCGCGTGTTAACATTACTACTACGCGTTGTCATTTGTTTTTCAATGACGAACTAACTTTTATCATGTTGCAACAGTATCCCCTCCTCCCTCTTCCGTCTCTATCCTCAAATGACTTTTCGCGGTTTCTTCATTTTCTCATGTTTGTAATTGATGATTATTCGAGTAACAGCAAGGTGAGTTAGGCTACATGAGGCGGCAGGCCATGAAACGATAAGGAAACGGTGGAAACGTGACGGCAGGATATCGTGATTTTCGGGCGGGATTCGAAGGATTCCCGGTTTATGGTTCGAAATTCATTTGTTCCTTCAACGAAATACAATCCCGCTTGTTCGTTACGTCTTTTTTTCTCTTCGTGTTATTATTTCTTCTCTCGTATCTGCAGTTGTTTGTAACAGTCAATCGTCGCGTCAGCAGCACCCGGCTGACTCGTTCGGGCCCAGTTCTTTCGACGATGATGATAGACTCGGTTCGATGGATTGGTTTTTAGCGATTTTTTTTGTCTTTCTTTTTCTTTCCAATAATATATGCATAACAGAGAGAGAGAGAGAGAGAGAGAGAGAGAGAGTATCGTTTCAATCAAAGGCGTCCTTAATTATTTCATGGGCTCCCGCGAACCAGACAGCCGTAGTTCGTTCTCTCTTTACTATCGAAAGCCAAGATTTGATGGAACGAGCCGCGTTGCCTTGGCAGTGACGCACTATAACTATCGGTAATTCGTTATGGAGGCTGTGTGTGTGTGTGTGTTCGGTTTGAAGTCTCTTCACGCCAACCGACGAGCTGCTTAGAAGGCGAACAGGAGCAGGAAAGCCATCATAAGACAGAAGAGACCCATAGCCTCGGAGAGGGCGAAGCCCAGAATGGCGTACGAGAAAAGCTGCTGCTTCAGGGATGGATTCCTAGCGTAGCCGATGATCAGCGAACCGAATACCGAACCGATTCCAGCACCTGAAACACACGTTGCGTCGATACAATTTCGAATAGTGGGCATTAAGTTTTTTGCAAATTCGTATTTCAATGGAAAAATATTCCCACTGAATGAGAAAGCTCTGCGGAGGTTGCGTATGAACAATTGGAACGTTATGTACGATCTTTTTTTTATCTTTCGTACAGATGAGCTCACATTTGTATCAAAGAGGGTAATTGGAATCAATGACGTTGAAGTTTGCATCGTTGGAATGTAACGATCTTTTTCCTATTTATTAATTTCTATATGATCGGTAACTTTTTTTTGCAACTTGAGGTAGTAAACCTGTAATAAAAATACGTTCAAACGTTCGAATGATTTTCATAGCCTAAATCGGTTGAAGAGTAATTTCATCGATGAAAAAGTAATTAACTTTTCTTGCGTTCCATCGATGCAAACTTTGAGATTGTAGAAAATACTTTTCGTCGGGATCAAAGGATGGAATATGAATGGCGGGTACAACTTTGGTTTTTATGCTGCGTCCTTAACGTCGCAGCGTGCAGTCGCAGGATTCGGAGAAGGGTCTTTGCTCGAGGACAATGTTAGAATGCAAAAAGCATGAGGAACGCTATCATGAGACAAAAGAGCCCCATAGCTTCGGTAAGAGCAAATCCCAGGATAGCGTAAGCGAAACACTGCTGCTTGAGGGAAGGATTTCGGGTGTAGCCTAGAATGAGGGAGCCGAATACCACGCCGATGCCGACACCTGAAAAATGTGATAGGACGCAAAAGCCATTCAGAGAACAGGCGCGAGGATTACACAATCGCCGCGTAAAGTTCTTTGACTTTATTATTACGAGGTAAGACAGGGACCGCCCGTAGGAGAATTAATGGAAATAAGAGCGACGTACCGGATCCGGCGACTCCTACGGTGGCCGCTCCCGCGCCGATGAACTTTGCGGCCGAGTCGATGTCGCGACTGATCGTGGAGGTCTGGAAGTTGCGCACTATGGGCGACTGCAAAAGTCAAAGAATCTTTGGATATAAACCGAACTACGACAATCTATGTTCCCTGTAGAGAACCGGGACACGCCCTTTTTTCGCTTTGCCAATAGCAAATAGGCACAAGGGCCGATCGCCGCTGCAGAATTACCCGGCCATCAATCGCGATCGATTGCGGAAATAAAAATCGTACGTCGTGCTCAAAAAAATACGCGACTTTTTTTTTCATTCACGTCTCGAATAAGATCGAAAATATCGATGTAAAAAGAAAAACATTTTTCCAGTGATATTTTGAAAGTCGCGTGGCTTATGTAACTTCACTTCATTATGCAATGCGCGCGCGCACGCGTGTGCGCGAACTGAATCGCGAATTTTTGGGCCTATATAGATATATGGGTAAACTAGGGGAAAAAGTGCGCGTATTAAATGGCGACGAAAAAAAAAACAGGACTCACACTGACGAAGCTCGTCTGCCTCTGGTTTTCCTGGAAGGACTGACTCTGGTTGATAACCGCGCTGCTCAATGGACGCAGGTAGCTCTTGGTGCCAGCGACCAGCTGACGAAAAAAAATTCAAACAAAAAACGTTGAGAGAAAAATGTCGAATTTCGGTCCGCCGAAAAAACGTTGTTATGTAACGCGAGGACGAGCGTCAACTCTGTCTCGTAATATCCACGATCGTGAGACAGTATCGAGAATTTTATCGTGCGGAAAAAAAAAGATCAGAGAAAACGTCACGACGAGACTTAATTGTACATATGTGTCTACTTACGGTGCTCCTAGCGACCGGCGCGATGAATCGGGTGCAGGCGAACATATTGACGGTTGGTTGGTTTTTTTCTTGGTCTCAAAGACTCGAAAGATACCTAAAAATCGAGACGAGAGAAAAAAGAAACGTCAATGAAGATTGTATAGGTATATACGTATCGAGGGCGGTGAAAAGAGACGAGAGATTCGTTCTTGTTCCCGAGCGCGCTAGTGTCGAAAGCGCGTGCACTTGACGAAAAAAAAAAACTTGGTTACGCGACGACATTGTACAATCGAAGGATCGGCAGCGCGGTGTTTGGTTTTCGCGACAGAAAAAAAAAGTTACGTCAATATTGAGCGAATGAAGAAGATAAAACGATACGATTGAGAAAAGCTAGAGGGAAAAAATCGAACGCCGTCTCGAACCCCCGCACGGGATTATTACGTAATATCGGCGCCTTCGTAAATGGGCGATGAGAGCGAAAGAACATTATTTGACAATAATTCCGCTTCGTTTTCATGATTTTCGCGAAAGCGATCGCGTTTGTGAAAATTCTCGTTGTTTTTTCCGACGAACACGCGAGATTTGTCTTCCGTAGGCGGCACATCGTGATAAATCGGCGAAAAATGGCCGCGCGAGACCTTGTGGATTTCCGTTTTTATTTCACCCGACACCCCGACAAACTTGTCTTCCTCGCTTCGAATGAAAATTAACGGCGACTCGTAGACGAGAAACGAACGACTAATTTATCCGTCGATTCGATATCTGATTGATAATTCGTCGCGATTTATTCACGTTTGAACAATCGTCTTTTTAAACCGGGACGATCCTTACTTGCCAGCACAGCAGGCGCTCGGACTTACCAAAGAACAGTGTCGTGAAAGAGAGGCAAGGCGAGATCCGGCCTTTGGAATGTTGAAATGGTGATTGACCGGGTGAACGGAGGAGCCTGCGCGGTAAGCGCCTCCGACGGAGCCTGCGCGCGTCTTAGGCTCCATTCACATTGGCGAGACTGCCGAGGCTCGCCTGACAAGGCGAGCAAATAAATTGCCTCGCGCCTCGCTCAGGGCCCCATTCGAATGAAAATGAAAATATAATCGAGAAACGTAATTGCTAGGCCGTTAATTTCAATCGCGTATCTATCCGTTACATTCCTCGTGCCGTATTTTTCATTCGGGCATTGTCCGCTCCGTTGTGCATAACTCTTCAAGAAAAGTAATGATTTTCGTTGAGTCTGCGTTTCACCGCTTCTCACCGCCCCACAGCCCTTTATCGACCAACCGAATTTAGCCGAACGTATTTTTCGTTCGTGACTATGCGAGTCAATAGAATTTCAATAATCGCACGATGAGGTATCAGCGACTTTTCACATATTCGAGCCGCAATTTCTTTGCGAAATCGACTTTCCAACAATTTTGCAAGTTTGATCTTCAGGTCCAAGATTTATTTTCGAATAAAAATGTTTCTAGACGGTCGCTTGACCGAACGATAGGCCCCCCCGCGCCGCTGTCTCGTCGACGCTCTTCTCTCAGTCTCCATTGATATTATGGCCGTATTTTTGTTGAACGACTGCAAATTTAACGGTTGCGGCCTCACTTTCAAGAGTCTGGGACACTTGATTCAGCATATCGAAGAAACTCATATCGGTAAAACGAAACGTTGTCCCCTCGAGCTTCGAAGATATTTACGTTTGACCGATAGAAAAATGAGATTATTTTGAGGACAGAGGGGGCCGGGGGAGGGGCTTTTGAATACTCGGATTGAGGTTATGTGCGTGAATTTTCGAGCAAAGAGGTTATCTGGGCTCCGTAGTCCGAGACTGTGCTTCACAAATCTCGTTATTCCGAGAGAAGGATCGCGTGACAGCGATCACAATTGACGCTATCCTCTTCCTTGTTTTTCGACCTTTCGTACGATACCCGCGTCCAACAGCTCGCGCGGTTCCTTCCTTTTCTATTCGAAACTTTCAAATTGTTGATATCTCGAAAATTCGTACTCTCATATTTTCATGTATATTTCCGAGTCAAAGCCGTTCCGCCATTTCTGTGATCAATAAAATGATTTTTCATTGCTCAATATTTGTTCGTTTACTCCTTGAGAGATGTGCCATTTTTGTATTTTTTTTTTTTTTTACTTCGTCTCTAACGAAGCTTAAAGTTTTCTCGCAGACTGCGCCGGCTGGCCAAGATTGCACAGACAGCTTTGCTCGGACGACAGCTTTTGCTTTATCTCCGAATTATACACGCGTACAGCAAGTCCAGACTCCCGTCGTTACTTGTAAAGATCAAATAAGAAGAGCGACGCACCAGAGTCTAGGAGATGAATTTGTTTCGTTTTTTATTTCCATGTAAATAGGTGGAGGAATTTTCCATTAGCATTTGCAATTCGAGAGATGATTTTTCATTCACGCAGTTTTGTTTTTATGTTTTTAGCAGAAAAATTGTTAGCGATGTAAGAAGGTCTTACCTTGTACCAGAACATATTTCGCACCTATAGAAGCCAATCTTCTCAGCCTTGATTGGCTTACGAGCCGTCAATGTTAGCGATCGCATTCAACGGCTTATACCTACCTTGTGGTCGAAAATAATCATTTTCGTGACTTTTTTTCTGGGAAAAATTGTGCAGGTTTTGGAATTGTTTTTTTTTTACATTGAAGAGTATGGTGTTGTATCTTCAAAAATGTTTTTATTGAAAAATATTTATAAATGTGGTAGATACAATGATTTGTGCGGAGCACTGGTTAAGAAATGTCCTTCGCAATGACCACTGCTGCTTGAAAACAACTCATCCGAAATAAGATAAATCAAACGCATTTAGTTTTTGCACGACATTATCTACTGCTCGGACGAAGGTTGTGATAAAATATTATTTTTTTCAAAAAAGGGGCGATCCAAGGTGAAAACTCGATTTGTTGTGAAAAAACCTTTCGTTTTTGTTAATAAAAAAAAGTATGCATAGGAAAAAAAAACTCCTTCGTTCAAGCACTACTTTGTGATATGTAAAAGAAGCTTGTAAAATTTGAAGTTGATCGTTGCAGTGATTTTTGAGATATCACGGGCACTGATTTTATATAAGTCATTTTCAGAAAAACACGTTCAAAGTTCGCCCGTTTGCAGAGCCTACCTATAAGCCCATAACTCATCTTTCAACGAATCAACTTGAAATTCACCAAGAATATTTTGGAAATGTTATATCTGGCGAATTCGTCGAAAGCAAAAAAACGATATTTTCACAAATTTCAACTAGGTGCCCTCAAGCCCTTACAGATGATGTTGAAGTTTGCATCGTTGGAACGTAATGAAAATCAATACTTTTTAATTATTAGATTTTTTTCGGCCCTGCAAATCCCTCAAACGATTTTATGTATTCCTATTAAACATTCACGACCTTAATTCGCAAAAAGAGAAGACTTTGGGCAAGCATAGAAATGGAAAAATGAAAAATGAACAAAATAAATCGTTGCTTTCCAACGATGCAGGCTTCAATGTCATTCTTACAGCGGAATCCAAGTAGTCCAAGAGGTATCGAAGCAATTACTCAAAGAGTGGTGCACCCTTAGAGATTTGTGCGATTCCCATGAATTTACCCAGAAAGATGTAAAAAATAATTAGATACAAAGGTCTCCAGAAGATTTTTACAGCGCTATAGCCAAAAGAATTGACAATAGCAAACATTCCACTGGTCTATTGAGATTCAAATTATAAGAAAAATAGTTGTAAAATGTGGGCATTTCTCAGATTACGAGCCTCACGTGGTGGAACAAATGGAGCTTCAGAAGCCAACCTGTATACCGTTGAGTTATGCGTTGAGATTTCTCACTGACGCGGCGAGAAAAGAGTGCGCCAAGTCGGCCAACAAAAGAAGCCGATTGAATCAAGTTAATATACTTGCGAGAGCAACGAGAAATCGTAACAATGCTGCGACACCAACAGGTAAAAGTTTCTCAGGCAATCGTCGCTTCCCGACTGCACGAGTAATATTTGGCAAATGCTAGGAAGCGACGTCGATGAGGGCGATGAGTTTGCCAGTGAGCCGGACGACAGCAACGACTCGTCCACGACATCCGAAGAATACTCAGCAGATTTTATATTGCGCTGCGGCGCAACGAGGTACTAATGATGACGCATTTAAGGAAACTAACAAAACGCAACTGCATACCCAAAGGAAAATAACGAGTCTCAATTGTCAAACGAAAGATCGATGAACATCCCCTCGTTACATTTTCATTTTACGCATTTTGTTCCACAGGGTAATTAATCAAAGTGTTCCGAGTGCGCCCTGTAACAACGACAACATCATCGTTAATAACATTGACAACGGCAACAACAATTCCATCGACAAACCGTTCGCTTGTCCAGTTCCCGGCTGCAAGAAACGCTACAAGAACGTCAATGGAATAAAGTATCATTCGAAGAACGGTCATAAGAAAGATGGCAAGTACGTGCATGTTATGTGAAAAATAACGGGACGAGGGGTCATTACTCATTCTCATTATCCCCCTCGGAGGGACAATGTTAAAACCACATGGACGTAAATTCGCACAAGATTATTCTCAAATCGTTACTTTTATCTCTTATTCTTTGCTACATATCGTGTCTTGTTTCACTGCAGCGCAATGGACACTGCTGAAACATGGCTGTTACGCATTGTTGACACAAATTCCCCGATTTTTCCAGGTTTTCCAGACAGCTTTCGCAAATATCCCAGGGAGATTTCAGTCAAACAAAGAACAATTTTTTTAGATCAAATATTCGAAAATGTTAAATATTAAAATTAATTGAAAAAAAAAATTGAAATTCGAAAAATAGTTGAAACACTGTAAAGTAAAAATGTATATATTAAAAGGAGATACAGAACCTACTCGTTATTGTCAACAGAATTATTTTTGTCTGTGCCAATAAATAAAATATAAATATAAACACGTATCTACAATAATAATTGTGTAGTCGCGTATCGACAAATCGAATGCAAATATCGCGCTTTAAGGTAAATTAGTTTTTCAAATTCTCAATGTTTGGCACCGGCATAACTTTTTTGTACATAATGAAGAATAATATAAATACTAAAAATACAAAAATATTTATTTGTATACTTTTCAGTTTTTTCAAATGTTGGTTTCATTTTTCGTAATTGCAAAAAGTAAATTCTGGAAAAAATGCAGAGAATTTTCTCCGATTATTCCAGGCAGAAAGAAATTCCCTGTTTCCCATATGCGCAACAGCCATGCAAGACACTTGCGCACGACGCACGCATCTCGTAGCATATTTTCACACGAATAATTCGGCAACGAAGCAAACAAAATGGAGACGTGTTTGAATCGAGGAGAAAAAACGATTTTGATACGATTTTCGGATAATTTGTTCCAGGATACGAAAAGCGTTCAGATGTCCCTGCGGAAAGAGTTACAAGACCCCGTCCGGCCTGAAGAATCACACGATGATACAGCACGCCGGTACGATGCTACAGAACGGCAAAACAGGAGGCTCGATGAAGTACGACAACCGTACGAACAATCATCAGCAGCGGGAAACTTTGTCGAAGCACACAGGAGCCACTGGTGGTTCCGCAATCGCCGTAAAAATTGGCAAGAGCTCTTTCGCCAATAAGGCCAAAGTCGCCGCGATCGAGGACCACGGCTACATAAAATCCGAAAAATCCATGTACACGGATACGATTCGCGATTGCGAGCAGGACGAGGAGCTCGGAATATTGACGCCAGCCTCGACGCCGCCTCTGTCAACGTCGCATCATAGCCCGCCAGCTAAAAATTACGCAACGCTACCTGCTGCCGCTAATCAGGATAGAACGCTACAAAAGTACCTCGCTAATGTCGTCGCCTCTGCAGCGCATTGCAATAATCAACAACCTCGCAACATTGTTGACAACGATAACGCGTACTAGTCACTCGATCCTAAAACATTGAGCAATTAAACATCCACCAAATGTCATTTACAAAGACACGAAAAGAAAAGAGTAACGAACCGCCTCGAACTTTACGCGCGTGTTCGAACGGACCTCGAGCCCTCTCGTCGTTTCATCCGGCGGGAGAAAAAGCTCGGCGCCTTTTTTTTCGCGGCTAGTCGATTTTAAATTGATAATTGAAGAAACCTGCCAAGACGTTTTTGCTAGTCCAAAGGCGCGCGAGAGTCGAGATGTAGGAACAGAGAGAAATTTACCGTGAGAATTTCGCGACATCGAAGATTATTCGCCTCTTTCGATTGGACCGTGATTTAGCGCAAGCGATTATTTACCAAGTGCACTTAAGGATTGCTAAATCTTCCTTTCTCATTCTCTTGTCCTATTGTCGTCGTTAGATTCACGCAACCCGGAATTCATTCATCTTTTCACCCCGAATTTTCACGATATCGAGAAAAGAAAACGAAAAACGATTTAAAAAAAAACTCCCGCGTATCACGATTGACGCCTCGTGTGCCACCGTAGTTCATAATTCGTTATTACATTCGTAATGTAGCACGTTACAATAATAAACTCATTATTCTAGAGAGCGGGAGAGAAAGAGAGAGAGAGAGAGAGGAGGAAAATTGAATTTTGTTACGAGAAAATAAAAATATGAAAGGTGGTGATAATTTTCTTTGCTGGTATGTACAATCTCCCAAAATAATTCTAGCACGGCCAAAGCTGAAACAGCCGAGCTGAAAGTTCACCCAACGGGGCAACAATGGTCCTACGTTTCTTCTTTTTCGTATAGAGCGATGAATTTTGTATATATTTTTTTCTTTGTTTTTTTAAATATACACAAATATAGTTGCACTATAATAATGATTTTTTTTTCTTTTCGAAAAGTGGCGAAGCCACATAGGGGACGTTCTCTTGAGGGGCAACGCAACAAGAGAGGAATCATGGACCAGAGGGACAATTTGTTTTTTTTTTCGTGTAAATACGCTAAATCCGTTCAAGTACACGAAACCTAAGCTCTAAAGCATTCTTGTTGTCTTCTCTTTGTTTAGATGTATGTGTGTATATCCCACGTCGACACTTAAGGCGGGACACCACTGTGACGGGTTAAAAAAATCGATTTTTTTTTCGCATTTTCTCAAAGTATACATATTCAAGAATATGTGAAAAAAGGTTCAAATTAAAATATTGAAAATTGACCTGGCCGGAATCATAACTCTAACCACTATTGTTCGATTTTCAATTTTAAAAAATCAAAATTTCCGTAACTGCAGCTGTCGTTGTACATAGCCGTTTTCTTTCGAATGTCGCATTTTTCAAACCCCCCTTACGAGTAAAAATTGCGCCAAAATTACACTTTTTTCAACAGCCGCTATTTTCTGAAATTGCTTTTTTCCGAATTACAAAACTTTTTTATCTTTCAGACCAGCCACTGTCAAGTTATCAAGCCAGCCGTTCGACCACAATTTTCACACCGAGGCACTATTAGACCTCAATAACGTTGATTATTTTTAGTTTTTTTTTTCCATAAAAATTTACAGAAAATAAGTTCAATGTATGCTTATTAACAGACCTTTTTTGCGAATCCCCAATAAATAATCTAATAGACGAACAAATTCGGAAAAAATGACCTTTTTTGGCCCGTCACATTGGCGTCCTCCCTTAACGAAGGAGTAAGTAATCGGTAATCATTTATAATATATTAAAGATGATGTTACTTTTTAATCGCTTAAACTTACTAATATCAATTTTAATAATTACAAGCATTCGTTACGTCCTTACGTTGAGTCAGCCGAGTGTTTTTTTTTGTATTACAAACGCCGCCGATGATATCCTCGGTGTTTTTGTCTTTTCTTTTAAATAAATTTTCGCTTTTTCCCCTCAAAAAGTGCTAATTTCTCCTCCCCATATAGTTTTCTGCTTTATACGCGTTAACTCTCGATCTCTTCATTTTCACGACAAAACAAGCACTCCCTTCAATATAGTAGATATATATATATATATATATGTATTTAATTCTTTTCTCCGCATTATAGCTATATCCGTTTCACGCGTTATCTCACACTCTATTCATTCTCGCGTCGCGCCCCTCAATCAATTGCCGTAATTTTTCCTCCTCGAATCTCTGCCTCAGGTTTGTATTTGTTTTTTCTTTCTCGCTACGCAAGAATCCTCCGATATTGAGACAGTATATGTTAGAAAAATATGCTATATGCCTAAAATAGGATGTGAAGGCCTGAAGGCAACCTTTCCGTCGATATTATTTCACCAATTGGCTCGGTGGCCATTCTCCTGTACCATCGGTAAGAAAAATGCCTCGTTACACGCCAATTCGGTCATTTTTTTCTCCGCTTATGTTTATTTTTTCGTCATCGCGCTGTCAATTTCTCGTATCCAATGCTCGTCCAAGTTTGCAGGAAAACAAAAGATAAATAATGTGCCGAACGCATTTTGGTAGATCTGAAACACGTTTGGTAGTAAGCTCGTGGAAAGACCGGTCAGACGTTTGAGCTTTCGTTCTACGTGAAGTTGGTCGGAAAAGATGCCGTTTTCTAACTTTCTTAATCCTCCATCGTACATTCAAATTATTTTTTGTCGCAAATATTCGAAGGGCCCATCGATGCGGCATGAGCTTGCGGCTATTTGCGTTTTTTCGTGTTTGGCAATGCCGAGGGAACGTCCGTTGTCTAAATTGAGATGCGAGGCAACATGTCTCCTCCGAAATTGCCAACGGGAGCCGGCAGAGAGCCCCGCAGGACTACGCGGCTAGCTCGAAGCTTTTTCCATCTCAGTACAACCGTTCTAGTTGGCTCGAGTGTTCGTAATAAGGTGCACGGGTTATTTTCGCTTACGAATGTAGAAATATAATGTACATATAGGCGGAAAAATCGAGAGAAAAAAAAGTAACGATTATTGAAGAGACTCGAACGAGAATTGTGGTGAAAGTATTTATAAAGCTCGAAAAAGCTTGAGGGGAGACATCCCTTTAAGCAGCCGAAAATAAGCCAATATTCAAGATTTTTTTGTGAAGCAACTGTTTATTCTAAATAATTGAAAATTTGAGTATATATTATTACAACTTGTACTTTTCCAATTTGTTTTATATTCAAACATGGTGGCTGTACACTTGCGTCAGACGTCTGGTGCATTAAACTGAAACATCAAAGCCAAGAAGTTTAAGATTTCTAAGACCGGCACGCTCCATGTGAACCTAAAAAATCCGAAGAAAAGTAAAAAAATCCAAAATTCAACAGAAATTTTAAAAAAATATAATTTCCGAAGAACTTTAGGTTTACATAGAGCGTGTGGATTTTAGAAATCTAAAACTTCTTGACTGATGTTTCAGATCAATGCACCAGACACTAAGTCGTACGTCGTGGAACAACAAGGTGGCAACCGTCTCTGAAGCGAGTGTCGCCCAGCTATTTTCAAACATTAAAAAATGAAGTGGAAATTTGAAAGACGTGATTATAATCGATTATACATTTTCTTCTTCATAAAAATAGATTAATTTTTTTTCATACAAATTTACACGAAAACAAGTTCGTCATTATGTGCACAAAATTTTAACTATGTAGAATGAATAGCGTCGATAAAAAAGCTAAAAAATTCGCTTATATTTGGCTGCTTAAAGGGATTTCCCCCTTAAAGCAGCGCGGTCACTTTTTTTTTTTCAAGAAAACATTTCGACCATCGTCCGAGCGACGTGAAGCACGTGTTCGCTGTCGGCAAAAAGCGCAGTGCCGTCGCGGTCCCGAAATTTCGAGAAAAAAAATCTCGCTCATAGAATCCCGAAAGAATCCCAAAAAATCGAGATGAATTATTTGAAAAACCTATTCCCTTTTCGAATGGCAACAACGAAGGATAAATTCGAAAAAGACGGAATTACTTTGACCATTATTCGGTTCATCAGTCGTACGTAGTATATCTAGTAGGTACAAAGCGGTTGTTTTCTTCTTGTTGTTTTTTTTTTCCGACGAGCGGAGGATATTGTATTTTAATAACTAATGACGAAAACCGCTGCGTCATGTATTTCTTTCTCTCTCTCCCTCACGCGCTTTCTACAATAATTTCTCTTTGTACACAGTACAACACGACGAGAAACGCACACTCTTATGTTCCACACGTTCGCTACGATTTTTCATTGCCAAACGGTGCAATAAGTCAAAGCTATCCGTTTTCACGAATGTTCTAAAAAGAAAAATATATATGTATATATAAGAGTCGACCAGCCGGAAAATTATTCCGGAAAATGACGCGAAAATCTTCCGTGTCTGGCGTGACCATTGAAATTATCAGCTTTTGATTATTTCGAAAATTGTCGCTAATTTCATTTTCATGGTTTTTTCCTCGTCGTGCTCCCTCGCAGTTGGTTTTACAATGTTTATTACGAAGATTATCCAACCAACTGGCATTCAGTTTCGTACCATCTTGTTAAGAACAAAAATTGATTTTCAACCGATCTCGTGAGAATTCCGTCAGAATTGTTCATTTGTTACTTGGACGTTCGTCGACATTTTTTTTCTTCAATAATCCGTCGATGGATTTTCAATACGCACGTGTAAGTTCCGATAAATGATGGCTAATCGTGGCGAAAATCACGTATCAACGGAATATACTCCGAATTGAGTGAAAAGCCAATTTTCTAATAGCCCTCTCCATCTCGTATCCATTTCCGATTTCGACTTTCAATAAAACCAATCTCTCGCGCCACGCCAAAAGATTTATTTCCCCTACTCAAAACGCGATTCGTCGCCTCGTAAGTTTTCCACAAAAAAAAAACCGTACTAGAGAAAACGAACAAATCACAAAACGCGAAACGATATGATAGAAAAAAAAACTTTCGCATCGTCAATTAGTCGATAAAAACACGCGAGGCGATAATTCGAAAAGCAGATTTTCATCAATTGTTTTTTTGGTTCGTCGTTCTTCACCCACTTTCAATTAATAATAATAATAATAATAATAATAATAATAATAATTGTTAAACCTCGTGAAATTGGACATAAACACACAGTACTACGTTTGTTTGGTTTTTTTTCGTTTTTTTTTCTTTTCGTTTATACTTCCATTGCATTATTTATGAATCAAATCGGCTAATATACTTAATAATTATTAGACTACTACGTTCGCATATTAAACCTAGAATTGTGATCACCCATCAATGTCAGTCATCATCGCCTAAACAATGCGCGTTTCGTTCTTTTTTTATCTTCTCTCTTTAAATTTTATTTAATCTTTCAATCGGGCATCCGAGCGCAGTTTTCTCTATCCATCCACGTTCTCGTTTACTTGTCTCTCGATACATCGTTAAGGAGTATAAACAAAGAAGAAGAATAACAAACGGAGCAAAAAAAAAACATGAAACGCGTCCGATCGTTTTTCCCCCCGAGATTATTTTCCAGCTCTCTTCACCCCCCGTTCACGTTGATGCGCTTCCAAGCTGTCTCTCTCTCTCTGCTTCTCGGTTACATATCGGTTGGAAATGCTCACGTTCGACGTGTCCCCGACGAGATATCGTTTCGATCTTCGTCTTAACGACACGTGTGTAACGAATAAATCCGACAGGCGCCGTTACACGAGCGAGCGTCCACGCACGCGAACTGACTGACTGCACCAGGAATTTCGCGTCTACTTAAATATAATAGATACGTGTGGCTCTCTCTCTCTCTTGCTTTCATCTCGTTTCATCGATCCCTATCCAACACGCAGAAACAAAGTTTCAATTTTATTTCTCTTTCCTAACTTCGTTTACCGGTCGATTTCACACAAACGAATCTTTCTTTTCCTTCCTTTTTTTGCGTTTAAGTAAATTGATAAACGTAATATATAATTGATAATAGATAATAATAAACCGTAATAATCAATAAAGGCGATAATAATAATAATAATAATAATAATAATAATAGATAATAGTAGTAGTAAGCTGGCAGCAGTTAGTAAACCAGATATCTTTTCGTTTTTTTTTCCCGTAAATACCGCTCTCGCAGAAAGTGTTACTTCTTTTTATCTCCTATTTTTGCCGTTACGATTCGTCGTTTCGTTTAACGTTGCGCCCCGTGTGTGAAACTCGCTCGTTTGCGTTTGAAACTCGTTTCGATTCGACGTGACGATTCTGACATGGCACTGGCATCCAGGAACGAGAAAGAAAAAAAATTCCCCTGCCCTCGGCTCGAACGTTCGCGCGCGTATAATTTTGTCTCGCTTGTTTGTTCAGGTCCTCGTAAAAACGCACAAAAAAAAGAGAATAAAACTAGAAGAAATCGCAAAATATTCGTCTCTGTTCGTTATTTGCGCACACCCTTCAGGCATCGTGAAACAAAAAATCCGACATTTTCCAATTTTCCGTCGATTACCTATAATTTCTTCTTCTTTTTTTTCCCCCTCAATCACAACACGCGCACTCGTAACATTCTCATACATTCCAAAACGCTTTTGCATTCGCTCGTTCTTTCACTCGTATATATATATATACTTCCGCATTTGTTTACCTCCGCTCATTCATATTTTGTTTTTCCTGTTTCGAATAATTTTTTTCTTCCCCTTCGCAACGAATTTTAATATTCCTCATTCCTCGATGTGCAATCAGCTGCCAGATAATTTCTCACGTGTGTTTCTCTCCGTGTTTCTGTTGTAATTATTAATATTATTTATTCCGTTGCGGTAGCCCCTCCCCCCCTCACGCCGCCATTTTCACGCTCTCGCCTCGTTCCTTCCATTCTCATTTACTCCTTCTTTTTTTTGTAATATTTTGTTTTTGTTTATATAGTTATATAACCATTTTCCCAACGACTACGCACTAGATAGTTCAAATTTTTTGCACTTTTTCACCAACAACAACTGGATTGTTGCGCCGTATCTCTTGGGCGCCCATTTCTCTATAATCGAACTTGCAGTCGTGCTTGTCACTGTACCGGTGCATAGAGCAGAACAATCCTCCGCAGCGGCATTCGAATCCTGCGCGAGAAAAAAGCAAGATGAGTCCAAAGTTTCGTCTTTACGAAGCCCGTAAAAACGGAATGATACATTATTTTTTTTCAGTCCGAAACAATTATAACGAGATGTAACGAACTGGGAGACTCACCGGTTAGACCCACTTTCTTGCGACAAACGGCGCAACGATTTTTCTTTTTTTTCGATTCCTTGTCAGTCTCTTTACCATCGAAACAGTCGTCCGCGTCTCCGCTGCTGACCGAACCCTCGGCCGCTCCTCCGCTCACTCCAACTTCGCCTTCCTGATCGTCCCTGCTCACCTGTTTGCACAATCCACTCAAGTTATCCACCGCACATACTCGCTCTACCCGAATCGCAGATACAAATAATCGCGGAACAATTCCGTTTGGAAATTTAGCCGGGAATATTGTGCCACGCGTCAAGTGTCAAAAACGCCGCGGGCTTGTTAACCGACGAATGTCAAATAACTGTCGACTCGTATCCAATTGATCGAAAGGGGGCATTGAAGAAGAAAAAAAACACGATTGAGCACGCGACGAGTATTCGAGAAAGGTACACCGGTCAAAAAAATTACTGCTCTGTTCCGTGAATCACCGCCGAACGTTGAGCCATGGCCCGAGGCCATAATCGACTAGCAGAATTTATTAAAAAACCGAGTGTTTCACGTGAGAATCCATGGCTACGTCGACCCACTCGAATTCTACGGTAATTCGTTGCATTCGCTCAGCGTTTGCGATCAAAACAAATGGCCGTGACGCGTTGTCACAAATTCATTAAAATTTCTATTTATTTTCCGTTGCCAATGTTGAAAGAGATTTCTTTGGTAATTATTTTTCTACACTCTACACTCGGCAAAGAGTCTCGAAAGAAGAGTTGAAACAACGAACTTTCTACCAATCAGGACTGACGATTACCTCTTTGGGACTGGGCAAATCCGTCGTTGGTTGAGGGATGATGGGAATGGTAGGCTGTGCAGTTGTGCCGGTCGACGCGGGACTGCTGAACGCGGTGTTTTGCAGGGTGGTGGCGGCGTTACCCGATACGGTCTGGCTCGACGCAACGCTCGCCGCCGTGACCGGTGGTTGTTGTTTCTTCTTCAGATTTTCCTTATAGCACAGGGAGCACAGTCCGTCCGTAGCCGGTGAACCGTAGAAGCCGCAGCCGCTCCGACACAGGGCTTGCATGGGATTCGATTCGCGTTCCATCCTAGCGCTCTTTGTCTCCTTTTTCGTTCCTTCGCTTCCCTATCTACCTTCTTCTCGTCCCTCTCGAGGGTGAACCTCGTAGCGCCTTCTCCGATTCTCTATCGTCGTTCGTACGCCCTCGATTGTACACCACGCCGTTGCTTCTCCTCCGTCTCGCTGCTACGTCGAAGCGGCGAACAGTCACGGGCTCACTCTGCGCAGGGACGACGATTCGCGCCGGCGACCCTCTCTCCGATTGCTCCTCCGCAACCAGCCTTCACCACAAATACACCTGAAACATTGAACGCCATAGTTTAGTATGGCCGTTTTGCCGTGCCAGCGATATGCCACGATCGTGGCGCGAGAATTTTAGAAAGTTTCGCAAAAAAAAAGTTCTAAAAGTTTCCGAAGGCAATAATAAGCCGCAGAATCTCCGTTGCCAATGGGTGTTTTTTGGGGAAAATAACTCGCGTAGAATTGACTTTCTACCGCGACGTCGATTCCTCGTCCTCTACAGTTTGTTTGCATAGCTGGAATGCGACATTTTCTTCCGTTTTTCTCCATTTTTATTCTCATCTGAAATCATTCTTGATAGATTTGGCTTCTAGGTCTCCGATGTGAATCGCGAACTAAAAAACGCTTGCCGTAGCTTTGTTCCGTCGAATAAAATTGGCAATTGGAAAAACAAATCTCATCGACGACGAACGATGCAGACTTCGCTATCGTCGAACGAGCAACCAATAGCTCTAGGGATTCGAGATCTTTTGCAAATTACACCCAAAAACAGCATGACTGATAATAACATTGAGAAACAAGTTTCAAATCGGGAATACGTAAAATAAGCGACAAAGCGCCGTTCTGCGATAGTCAGAGCGAGGCCGCGCGCACTCACTTTCCAGCACGCAATCGTGTTGCAACAAACGATGCACAACATGGAGTTAGTAAGAGTGTCTCTGAGAGGCATTTAAGTTTAGGGGCACCACGGTGCGCGGCAGTATTGGCTCTCCGTTTGCGCGTCTCTCTGTGTGCGTTGTGTCCAGTTCCCCGGGTTATTATCTCAAATTCGCTCGCGACTTCTTATCGCCAATTTTTCGTTCTTCTCATCGAGTATCCGAAAGATCGTGGACGAATCCGAATAACGGGAAACGCTGGAAACAGCGTGTTTGCCCCTGATGGAACGAAGAGGGGGCAAAAAAAAAACAAGAATCCACGAGTTTTTTTACACTCCGCGTCAGAAATTTCGACACTTTCACGTACTCGACTAGGCGGCGCTTCCCTTCAAACTTAATTCTCGCACTGACGTCAAACGTAGCGCGGTCGGTCGTTCCCTGTTTTAGCCTGCGGGTAATCCCGAGAATTGCGGCTACATACGCGCCTCGAGTTAACACAACTCGGACTCGACGAAACAGAGAAGGCTTTTCTGATTTATTCACTCGACTCCCCTCTCGGGGCTAATATCTTTAGCCGCACTCGCGACTCTTGATATTGTGTTTTTTTGATGTTCTCGTTTGTAACGTGGAGAAAAAAAATAAACGGCGAAATAACGAGGACGAAGCTCGGGATATCGCGGAGCTTTTCCGCCTCTCTCTCACGCTTCGACACGCACACACGTAAACGCGATCTTACGCACACGCGAGAGTTAATTTTTTTTTTTTCGTGTAATCCAATGTTCCGCGCGTCTTTCGTTCTTGTCTCGAAGATTCGCGAGCGAGAATAGTGGTGAATAAAAAAAAAAGAAAGAAAAAGTGTACGATTCGAAGGAGCGAGAGAGAGGCTCGACGATGAGTCCGAAGCGTGCGTGTGTGCGTGTACCGTCGACGCAAAGATCTCTCACGATTTTCTTCCGCCCCCCTCCTCGCTCGCACTCACTCACTCTCGGTCGCTTTCCGACTAAATCTTACAACCGCACCGCCCGCGAACAACCACGCACCGCACTCGACCCGCCGTCCTCTCCGCGCTCGGGCGTTCGATATTACACTTCTCTCCTGGCGGTCCGAAGGAGTTCGCTCCGTCTCTCTCGCGCTCTCTTTCCCCCTCTGGCCGACACGCGCTCTCTCTATCTCGCTCTTCGTCGAGAGACAGCGGTGCGAGTACACGCCGGAGGTGGTGGAACACGAGCCCCGAGAAGAAAGATATATAACGCGGACGGGAGAGCTCGAGCCGAATGTTTTCACGATGCGCGATAGAGCCGGGAAACAACACCGCACCGACCATCGCCGCGCGATATTACGGCCTGATACGCATCGAAGAGCTACGGCGACACGCTCGACTTTCAAAATATTCCCCGCGCCATAATTCGACTTTAGATCAGCGTGGAAAATTTAGACTGTCGTGGGGCTACGTCCGAATGCTACCAATGGGGTGAACATTTTGCCGCAAGTGTATTATCCCTTTGCTGATCAACCGTGCAGTTTGGGTACGATCCATTGTACCGTTCTTCGAAGAAAAATTCGGAGACGGCGCATTTCGCGGGATAATTACGCTTGTGGAAAACTCCGGTTCTTTTTTCAGTACATTGTTGATATCTGCTGAAAAGTGCTACTACGGAGGTGGAAAAAATAGATAAGTGTCGACTAATTATCGGGCCTAACCGAGAAAATGAGGAAATGTCATAGACAGCACAAGTGCTACCTACCTTATCGACATTCGGTAATTATGCTTGGGGACTTCACTTTGTCAGTATAATTAACGCGAAATATTATTTGTTCTACTCTTACTTAGTAATAATTACTTAATATTGATTTGAGATCTATGTTCAGAAATGATAGGTTGAAACTTCTGGGAAATGACAAAATACAGCGAATTTAAAAAAAAATTAAGCCTTTTTTGGAATATCGGAAAATTGTTTTTTTTTTTTAAATTTCTTTCAGATTATTGTCAGCTTCGGTACACACGTCTCCTTTCCAGTGAAATAATTTCTTATTCGGACGAAAATTATTTGTTGACAGCTCCCCGGGCCGATTTTGAGGTTATGCACGGGGCGCGTATATCTCTAATTCGCGACACATCTGCCAACCCGAGCATCATCATATACCACAATTCACGACGTTGCCAATTCGCGATAATTAAGCGTGAATAAATTATAGAAAATAATTCTACAAACTAACGAAAACATTTCATCCACCCAGGTAGCAATTTCCAAATAGATGTCCAGAAGTTGACTAAACGGCTGATAAATGTCGGCTTGGAAGTTACCTATAATTTATCACGTGCCCAACAGTTATCTTTTTGGACGGTCGTCAACTTGAAGGTAACTTCCTACCGGACATTTGGTACGCATTTAGCCGACTTTTTGAAAATTGCTACTCGGCCAATCATCCAATGTTCAAAAATGCGTATTTCCATAAGAAAATAATTGTTCGAAAACATACGTTCAATATGACGATTATTCGACAGCCAACAGTTGGTAAAAGTCAATCGGCCGTCTAATTTCCAAACCTCAACACCAATTTTCCCCTACACAAAATATAAAGGCAAGCGCACTTCTAAATAAATCGTTTCCGGTAAAATTTCACGGGCCCCAAGCGTAAAAAAGACTAACTTTTATCCTCGACGCTGTTAAAAAATGGCGATGCGTCAATTCCGTAGTTATCGACAGAGCACTAATACGATTCTAGATAATAATCGGTAATTTCGAAAACCGGAATACTCCATCTGCGATACGAAATCCACTGATTGCGTGCCGCGGTCGGGACACCGTTTGAACTTGGCGCCTCCGGGCGCAAAGGTGGCCACGCGAGTAGTAGATGGCGCGTCGGGATCGGCCGAAATCGCGCTTTTCTTCGGGAGCCCTCGTACTCTGTACATTGTTTATTCCGCGCATCACGTGGTCCGCGATGGAAACGATGAGAGAAAGGGCGGGGGAGGAGAAACACGTACATACGCCCGCAGTTGTGATGCAAAGTGCGTAAAAGAAGGGAACGGGAGAATTCACGTTACTCTCTCTCTCGTCCGAGTCGCCATGAAACGTTCGCGTAGCTTCTCGTGACGAAAGAGAGCCTGACGGAAGCCTCGAATGGGCGGTGATACGTACGTACGCTCATGCGAATGGCTCTACGCTCGCTCTCGCGTGCGTGAGGGCCTCTACCTCCCCCCTCCGCTACACAGTCATCACTAATAATGATTGCTCGCGAAAGATTTTCGCGCTGTCGTAACGACCGCAATTGGCAACAATCGAAAGACGAAAGAACAAACGTTGCGATACGCGTGCGTGCATATATATATGTATGTGTATGTATATGTATATTTATACACTTACACCAGGTGTCCCATTTTAATCTTACACCTGATTTTTCTCGAAAAATACTGCTCCGATCAAGTATTGAGTATAGTGAAACTTTTAGGGTTCGAAGAGGGGCGTCCAAAAATAATTTTCTTTTGGGCTAGGGAAAAATCCAAGTTGGGGAGGGACGAGGAAATTCCCGGTAAATTTTGTACAAACATAGCGGGCTATTATCTCCCCATTACTTTTTGACGACCGGTCACGGCGAACCAGCCCCCCCCCCCCCCCGCCGCCGCAACCGCGTGGGGAACCGAACAAACAAGTTTCGATCGAAGGACTCGCGGGGAAATTCACCTGCATTTTCGAACGAGCGCACACGAGTGTTGCGCCCGATAGGGCATCATCCTGCCGCCCTCGATATTTTTACTTCCTACGAAAGTGTAGAGATGGGGGGAAAAAAAGGCTGGTCTTGGCGTCAACAACCGGCCTGCTTCCGAGGATCATCGAGCCCTAGGAATCTTCGTTCCGAGATTCTACGATTCGTAAAAACCTCGTGAGATTTTGTTTTCTCGACATTGGCGCGTTTCACTACGACGTTCGAAATATTGCGAATGAGACGCGGTTTCTCGTGCGGACGCGTAAACAAATATGCCCGCGGACAAAAGCGAGGCGGAGATTTGCGGTAGAGTTCGTTCACACGTGCTAAGATGTCCCTGGCTGTGTTGACGCGGAATCGAAAAACAGTTGGAAAGCTCCCAAGAGACATTTAGGGTTTCGCGGTACTGTTGTCGCCACGGTTTTTTCCCTTGTTAAGGGGTTAGGCCCCGGTAACGGGTATAAAATCATGTGCGAATTTAACAATTTTTTTTCGTATGAAAAAATGATTCACTCATAACATTAATTACACATCTATAACTTTCAAATTTGAATTAAGTCGAGTGAAAATTGTCGAAGTTATTTGTCACGCTAATTGGAAAAAAGCTGTTTCGAGAAATTTCGAGTAGTCGGCCATTTTGTACGTCGGAAAAAAAAATTCTGACAGCTTGATATTCATACTAAATAGATGTGTAATTAATTTTATGAGTGAATAACTTTTTCATACGAAAATAAAATTGTTAAATGCGCACATGATTTTATACCCGTTACTGTGGCCCAAGGCCTGAAGGCGGGAGATGCCTTTAGACGAAGAAAAAATTTACGCATATTCATGATTTTTTAAGGGACCATCCCACTTTATCAACTTCAAAAAATCGTATTTTTTTTCTATGGTTTTCGAAAATTGATGACTTCAAAAAAATTATGTAGAAATTTCATGAAGATCGGAACGTTCTGAGTATTATTTTTCGAGTTTATTTGAGCGCGCTCTCCGGCGTGCTCTCACTCGAGCGCGAACTTTGAGCGCGTTTTTCTCAAAACCACTTTTGTTCTTGCTTCGTCGATTTTTTCTCCGGTATCACTGAACCGATCCTTACGAAATTTGAACTGCATATTCGTCATATGTATGGCTACTGCTGGAACTAGAATTATTTGAAAACTTTGATTTTAAGTGCTTTTTTAAACCGAAATATCGCTCAAAAAAGTTTTATCTTTGAAGACTTTTCTTTCAACAGCCGCCATTTTGTTATTTTTGCATGAAAATTAATAATTATAGTTCGGACAGTAACCACAACCATACTGAATTCAAATCTTTTTGGTTTTTGTGTTTAAGAATATACCTACTCAGAAATAACATCATCAAAGCCGACAGCTTTTTTCGAGGGGCTATGCGGATACTGCTACCAGGGATGAATAAATTATCTAAAATAAAAAGAATTTTTTTTTCATACATTCCAAGAGTTATTTTATCAAGCTCAAAAAGATTTACATCAATATCCTTTATAGGACACCATACGAAAAATTCCCAAAAATACCTCATTGTTCAGCCATCTAAAGTGGGATGATCCCTTAAAGAGGAAAGATTACTTCGCCATTTTTTAGATTGAGGAAACGTTTTATTACTACATTTGGCTATTACATGGTATTTTTTTTTATTATAAATCTTTAAAGATAGCACGGTCTTCTAAGCTGCATTTTCTTCAAACTAATGGACGGAATCGGATGCGATTTGGTTCTAACTTTATTGTCTGAAACATGAATCGAAATTTTTTTGAAAATAATAGTTATTTCGGAGAAATTCATTCTTTGTGTTTCAAAGCGTACCATTTCATCGATTTTCAACATTTTTCGTTTTTTCTTGGTTCACATTCTGCGAATGAGTGTTTTAATGACAGAAAAATATTTGTTGGCTTTTTTCATATTAATCTCGCCGACACTACGTGTCACGCCACCTGACAATATCTACCGCAACCCGTTCAGAAGACCGCGGCATATCTCCGCTATTTTTAAAGATTAATGATTAATGAATAAATAGCATGTAACAGCCACGAGTAGTGATAATACATACCTCAAGTCCAAAAAATGGTGAAGAAAAGTTTCATTTGAAAAAATTATAAAAATGAGCTTTTTTTTCCTCGCCTAAAGCTATCTCCCCTCTCAAGGCGTGACTTCTTAATGGCTTAAGCGATGTGGAAACATAACAAGAATGACATACGAAGAAATTATAAGTGAAAGTTTTCTATTTTTGTTTTTGAAGCTATTTTTCCGAACGCTCCGAAAATCACGAAACCACCTAGACTAATTTTACAAGGCTATACGTAGTGTAAATTGTACCAAAACTTGAACTACTTTGCATCCAACACTGCCAAAAATGAAAATTTCATTTTTTTAAAATTCTTCGTTCAATCACGAGCTATACTTATCTAATAACAGAAAAAAATGGTTTTTTAATTTCAGATAAAGTTATCATGAGTTATCCTCACTACCACGAGGATTATTTTTTTAAGGTCTCTGAAAACCAGGTCCCGCCGGCTGAATTTCCCAAATTTTTGGAAATTTCTTTTTTTTTTTAATATTCTTGAAATGTTGCCCTTTTATGTGCCTAACATTTTGAATAAAATCATTTATGTATTGTACTTTTTTTTAATGCTTGTTTTTTGCTTCGAAACCCACGTAACCCCTCGAAGGCGACGTAGAAAGTGCACCACGTCACACATGACTGCGAGAGAAATAGCTTGAATTTTCGAACAGGCATGTCTCAAAAATGAAAAACATTTAGTGTAAAAGAAAAATGGTGAGTCTCTGCGTCAGGGAATTCTACCGAGCTTTGTTTCTTCCAACAAAAAAACTTGACCATCTCTGAGAAAACGGGTTTGGAAAATTAGTGAGGTATGTTGCCCTCGTACATGCCCTGAAGCGATTTTCACCTTCGCTCAGGGCAACCTTAGGCGTGAATTTGTGTCACGCGGAGGGGGGGGGGGGGGGGGGGGTGTCCTGGATTCAAAAATCGACTGCGACGAAAATGTGAACAACGCGAATAATTATTACGGATTCTCTTCTTGTTCTCTGTACCGTTATCAGAGTGCTACAAGTAGATGGCTAGGAAGAATAAAAAGATCCAAATGACGACGACGAGCGCACTCGATCCCCCTTGCCCCACAGTCGCCCGTTGCGATCTTAGCTGGCGACGCGCGCGTGTTGCAGTCTCTCATTGGGACATTACGGTGTGCGCGCAAGGTTGTACAAAGGACGAAGCCGCGCAACGCGAAGACTCGTCACGAGGTCGTTGTTGCGTGGCAAGGGGGTGGGGGGGATGACGACGGCCGGAAGATCGACGGTGGGGGGAGACAGAGGGCGCTGGAAACACTTGAGGAAAACGCGGAAGTAGGGGGTGTAGGAGTGGTGGGGGATGTGCGCGGTGGAGAGAGACGCGTGAGGGGAAGCGGAGAAAAGTGTGAGAAGCAGGGGGCGCTCGACACCCCGAATAATGACCCGAGAACGCCGATTCAACGTACTTTACTGTTTATCTTAGACACGGAATTCCCTCGAATGACAACGACGACAGCCTCCGAGTGGAGGGGGGGGGGGGCTCGACCGCAAAGGGGGGGAGGGAGGTCTCGGCTATTTAAACGCGACAATTTCAATGTTCAAGGTTGAAGCGACGCGAGATCGCAGAAAGAAGCACAAAGGAGCAACAAAAGAAGTGGCGTCGCGAAAAACTTTTTCTTCCCTTTGTTCGGTCTTTGAGCGGGGAAAATGAGCGTGGCTGACGTTGCGTTCGGACGGGCGCATTTTTTTTTTCGCAACTTATCATTTGCCCGCTTAGAGTCGACCTCAAAAGTGTAGTGAAAGTAGGGCGCCATTTTGAATATCCCCTTGGCTAATCTCTCCTATCGACGAGTAGCTCCGCTCCCTCTACTCGTATCTCTCTACTCTCCGCTCTTATCGCAAATTGTAATACCGTAATGTGTAAACAGAGATAAAGCCGCGAATGCAAGATGCCCTGAAAAGCAAGCGCGCAAGACGTCGACTCGATTATTTTCTTTGTATGGAAATAATATCTACCGAGTCAAAATCGGTCTTCGCCATTCGACCCCTTCGGCACGCTTGTTTTTCTTTGACACGATTTATGCGCAAATTTTCAGCCCGTATTTTTGCATCGTGGTTCTTTGGACTGATCGGTTCGACTGTACTTGCGATTTAGCTGAAATTTTGTTTAGGTTTTAAGGTTTGGGTTTGTTGGCCTTGGTTGTGTTTGTTTGGATCTTGTGACTCTTGTTTGGGAATGTTTAGGCTCGGTTGTGTTTGTTTGGATTTGATAGTGTTCGTTTTCGATTGTTTGGCTTTGTTTTCGATTGTTTGGTATCCGATCAATGTCGACAAAGCGCGCTATGATGGATGTAAATGTACACGCGCGTTGATTTATCAATTTTTGGAATTCGATATTTCTAAAATCATTGCGATACGCCAAAAAATTCTTCAAGGGGTTACCCCCACTTGCGATTTTGAAAAAAACGATTTTTTTTAATTGCATTTTTTTTTAAGTAGAAGTATCTGAGAATATGTCCTGAAAATTTCAAGTCGATCCGAACAAAATTGACTGAGATATGAGCGTTGAAAGAGAAGAATCCGCGTTGAAAGAGCGTTGAAAGAGAAACTTTAAACGCGTTTTTCTCAAAATGGCATTTCTGAAGTCGGTGACCAAGATTACTCGAACACTAATGAACCGATCTTCTTGAAAGTTTGCAGGCTTATTTAATACATAAAAATTGTAGTCTTTAATCGTTCGATTTTTTTTTTCGAAAAAAAAAATGGCCGTTTTATAGCCAAAAAACGGCCGTTTTTTTTTCGTTAAAATCGAACCATAACTTTGACTGTCCGCCATTTGTGAAAAATGAATATTTTTTAAAATCCTTCGACTAAAGACTAGTTTATACTTATATTTGACTAAATCCATCCGCATTTTTTTCTTCAGATGATCCACTTCGCCGCAATGTTGGTCACCGCAAACCGTGTATATAAAAACATTATTTCATTGACGGCCATTTGCCACTAAACAATGCAATATTTTTCAATTAAAAAATCACTGAAAGTTCTT